>LPNX010520760.1:0-14491 GCA_001517045.1 Pseudotsuga menziesii | reverse complement strand
TGGATGAAAGAATCCCATGACCTAGGGAGACCATTCAAGGTTGTCATCACAATTTTTGCATTCTCCACTTCTTCATCTACTGCTTCAAGTTGTTCTTTGATATGGGAGACCCTTGTGAAGTATGACTGGATGGTCTCCTCATTCTAGATCTTTACATTCTTCAACTGGTTCCTTAGAGTCATCTTCCGGTTTATGTTCTTCCTTTCAAACAATTTGGTTAGGGAATCAAACATAGCTTTAGGTGTCTTGAGGGAGGACACCTGTGGTATGAGGTGATCCTTGATTGAATCAGCAATAATACTCTTTTCCATAACCAAATTCTTCTTATGTAAGTCCTTAGCCTCATCTTCCTCTAGAATTGGAACCTCCTCATTAATGTAGGAGTCCAACTCATTTTCTTCTAGGACCAGGGAGATCCTATACTTCCAGGCTCGGAAGTTATCAGCTCCCTCAAGCTTTTCATCAAGCTTGGTATGATGAGACATCTTAACTGAGAACCTCAAATGGAAATACAAAAGATTTAGATCTTACCAGGTCAAGATGTCAGATCTGGATTTGGACTTGAATTTCTGTAGTGCTGGTTCAGTAATAGATTAGGGTTTGACTTTTCCAGAATTTTGTCCAATCAAAAGCTTTGATCTTGATCTCTAAACTTCGATTTTGAGGAGGAGATCAATCCAGGCTTGGGATTACTCAAAAATTCCACTTCTGTGGAAAGCCCTAATTTTCGGTAGTAGTGTCGGGTCTAAAACTGAAAAAGCTCAGAATCAGATTCTGCTTCGACAGAAAGATGCGCCCTAGGGAGGAGAGTAAACCTAACCTTCTTTTGCTGAAAATCTGTGGAGAGAGATCCAAAAAGTAGGAAGCCCTAGTTCCCGCAGTTGCATAGTGTCTTCTTCTCAGGTTAGCTCTGATACCATGTTAGATTTTTAACATTAAGCTAGCATTATATTAGGATATTTAACTGAGAAAATAACAAGCACAACAATCAAACATAAGAGACAATGAACACAGTGTTTTTCCTCGGGGAAACCATAAATGGAGAAAACCCCGCAACTTCCTCAAAGATAGAATCATCGCCAAAAGTAAAACCCAAAACAATAAGATGATCTTCCGACAACAATAGCCTCTTTCTTTCTAGCCCCAACAACTTCTTCTCCCTCAGCTATGCACTACAAATGAGTGTGAGTGAGTGTGTATTAAATAGAGAGACTCACTCTCTATTTATACTAATTCCCGATTTGACAATGACTCACTAGGGTCGACTTCACTAGGTGAGTCTAACAACCCTAGGGCCCCGGAACTGCGGGGACTTTAACCCTTGAACAATAGGAGGGTTACCCACATTGACTTGACATGACTTGTTTACATTATAGAAACTCTCGATCGGAACATTAGGGCATGAAATGACTCAATTACATTACAAACACTTCCCAGAATAAACATCGGGGTACAATACATAAGAAATAAAAGTGAATACATTCCAAAGTTACAATTACATCAACAGATACCAGATCAGTACTAGATACTTCTTCACCTATGTCACCTAGATTATCTCGAAGGTCTTTGATGAGGGAGAGATATTTATTCATGGTTTCATTCACATCCATCTTGATAGTCAATAATTTGGTCTTTAAAAACAAAATTCTATTAGACTCAGATGTCTCATACAAACCTTTCAGCTTGTCCCATGTGTCTTTGGATGTCTTCGAATTTCTGATGTGAGGTATGATGTTGTCTTTTACAGACATGTGAATCAAAACCTTTGCTTGAGTTTCCCTAGAGTTCCAATTTGCAAGAGACAATGGATCTGCAGGCTTCTGTTCATCCCCTTTCACAATTGACCATAAATCAAGAGCTTCAAGTACAATGATTAGCTTGAATTTCCAATTTACATAATTTTCGCCATTAAATTTTGATGCTTCGGTAATATATAAGTCGGCTAATGACATGTCCAACATTTTTACTAAAGTGAAAGGTAAATAATTTCACCAAGACAAGGAGATTTTTTTTTCTCACCTCTTTGATAAACTTCACTGCAATATCTCGGGCGCTTACTACGTGGTAAATTCCGCGCCGGAAAGAAAACGGTGTAAGACACCCTCTGCAGTGCTTTTCTATGCCGAGTGATAGGTGCCGTTTGACGCTCTTTCTCTCGCCTTATAAGTGCCGTGGGCTCTCAGTTTTCTCCTCCAGGCAGCACCGTTGGCGCTCTGGAGGAAATGGGAGAAGCGTCGGTCTCAATAGAGTGAGAGAGAGAAAAACAAATTATTTGATTTCCTTCTGACACAACACCCACGTGAAAACCCAGCGCATACTTTAAAAAAAAAAAATTACACGTTGGAGAAAACAAAATTACATGCTGCTCCACATATTGCTGTGAGCATGAGCTCTCTATTCACCTCCACGCATGCGATGGCAGTCACCAGAAAGAAAAAAAAATTGCACCGATTTGGCAACGTTTTTCTTCAATTGACTAGCGATATCCTTCGAATCATGAGCAGTGATCTCCTTTGAAGTGATCAGATACCATCTTACAGTCTCGCCCAACACTGCAGCTAGCTCTCTCTTCAAAGATCAACAACAGCAGCTCAGAATTAGAATTCAACAATTTTCCTTTTTCAACACAAACATGCATTCAACCAAGGAGTTCCTCCACACACTATCACTCACAACAATTTTATGGTTCCTTCACAGCAGCCCACAACTTGGCTCTGATACCAATTTAGAGAAATCAAGGAGGAAACCAGCAGAGCACAAAGGCTCACTTAGACACACAGAAGGAGAAACACTCAACTCAATTGTATTCAGTAATAGAGGTTACATATATAGTAAAGTGAAACCTAATCTAGATCGAATAAATGTGGATCAGATCCACCAGCTTAGGAGCTTGGTGAACAAGAACAAATGAATATAGAAAACACATGAAGATATTTCTGCATTAAATCTAACAGGCCCTCAATTCTTGCTGGGTAAAAATGAAGATTAATTTTTTTTATAACTTACTGTTAAATAAAAAAACATAAAACATTTGCACAACTAATCAAATTCAATATCTCCTATCATTGGCGTACTTTTCGTTTGCACTCAGAATTAATTCTTTAAAAAGGAATAACGGGAGGGGATCTCATGAAACTCGAACAATATTTTAAAGAAGAATGGAGGGAGGGGACCTCATGGGTGGCAAAGAAAATAAAGGGAGAGCTTTGATTTTCAAGTTCAAACAAAAGCTTCTCAGTTTTAAGCATATAAACCTTATTCTATAAAAAGGCATATCTTTTAAGAGTGTGAATGGATATGTAAAGAATATACCGTGGTAATATTATTTTTTAAATAGTATATTATGTAAATGTAAAATTGTGAAATTTAAAAAATATTATATTCTTACTTGTTTTTGTTTATAGGAGAGTATTAAATATTATAAAAATATAAACGAGTTAATGTATATTTTGTTTAATTTTAATTTTTTAGTTAAATTAAAGTTTTCTGATTTTTTTTGTAAATTAGCTTTCACTTGTTTAGTGATTGATATAATAAATATTGATATAAATATGTTTGATAAATTAAAATAAATTTACTTTCGGTTATATTCTCTCTAAACATTGATTTAAAAAATGGAAGCATTAAAACTAACATTGACGGAAATAAAGTTTTCCCATGTTCAGTTTGCACTTAAACCCTAATAACATAGATCAATAATAAACGAGTATATTGGGTCATGATTGCATAAATGACCATGTGATATGTGAAATGTGCCCGTGGCAACCATTTTTCGATGGATTTGTAAGCTTTTCCAAATACCAAGAGAGCAAGAAACAATCCAATTGTCGGAGTAATTAAAACTATTTACAATGCCATGGGTGAAAGCTGTTCCTAGGAACCTCATGGATATAGTGGAAGCATTACAGGATGCAAAGTTAGATTAGATGAGATTTATGAGAACCATTTCATTTGTGAAGCGGTTTTGAGGTTTGTTTGAACTTGATTTCATACAATCCTTTGGACTTTCCCTATTTTGAGAGCTTTTCATGGAAATTCAGCTTCAATGTAAGAATAGCGAATTCCAGATAACTATTGGAAGTGTTTTCTTGTGCTAAACCATGGCAGATCATGGCACTACTTGATGTTATATTGATTTGGTTTTAGGAAACAAGAAAGATAAGGACAAACGAAGTGGCACACCAATATTAACATAAAAAGGTTGTTTTCATTAGCAGATGATTCTATTATTCTAAGCTTCTAGGATGCTCTATTCCTAGTATTTGGTCTTCCTCTAATTTGTGAATAACAAAAATTCACAAACAATAGTAATAATAATAATAACAACTTGCACTGAAAATGGAGAAAATGAGATTTATTCTCATCTTCATTTCCTAAATTTAAAAATAAATCTAGCCAATCCACTTTGTAAGTTTGTACAAATTGTCCAGAATAAATGTTAGTCTTTATTTCTGAAAACTTGTAAATTGAACAGTTGATGGCATTACAAATTGAACCACAACTTACCCGTTTATCAGGTCATTGCATGTGTAGGTCATTCTTGGCTTGCATTTCCCAATTGAAAAAAAAATCTATCCAGTAAAGCTCACCACCTCAGGCCCATAATGGTCTAGATTTGTTTCCACTTATAAAATCAGCGGCCATGACAAATGGGTACCAAAAATTTAAAAAAACACTTGTAAACCACCTAATTGAATTTGCAAGCCACACCAACTACAGTTTGAACATACGTTCATCCAATACATTGAAACAATGCATGACAAACACTTGTTCATCTAGCCTATGATAGCTCCCCTTTTGTACAACAACATGCATAGTAGTTAATTTATATAATGGAAGGTCTTCACCACAATTTAGCGATGCAATGTGGCTTGCATCAACTTTTGTCCACCTCGTTTATGCCTTCCCTTTATAGTTACCGTGAGGATACTCATATGGTTATATTGCAAGGAAGATTTGTTATTGAAGCATCTACCATGACATTTAGAGAGGAGCATGTTAGCGACTAAGAAACCGTTTCAAAGAAAGCAATGAGGGATTGGACTTTACACGAACAAACCATCTAAGAAAAGAGTCTACGATGTTAACATTGCTCCTGGCTACAAACGAGGCATTTTCTCACTTGTCACCTGCCATCTTATGAAAGAGTTTATACTGCAAAAAACATTGTTCTGCATCTAAAAGTCGACCATGAGCTGAGCAAGGTGAGTTGATTTCACTTTTAGACATGCTTACGTTTCAAAATTGTGAGAAAAATGAACTTTTAAAGTTAATCGATAAACACTCATTTTCTTGTGAACCCCAACCTCCATTGCACCTTATTGCACCTTCTCCTCCCTTTCTTCTTGCTCCTGATGGCTCTCTTCCTCCACCACCGACTCTAGCAACCCCTTCTAGTTTCTTCTATTTATCTAAGAGGCTATTTGCATCCTCCTCTAACTGCAACAACCCCTTTGAGTTTCTGTTATTTGTCTGAGGGTTGCATCCACCCGCCTGAATGGGATACTCAGAGGAAGAATGAATGCTCCTGGAAATTGTGAGAGAACCTCATCAACACATGTAACAAGTTTTTCCTTAAGGGTTTCACACACTTCTGCCTTGCATTTTCTTTGTTGAAGTTCTCAACAACAATGAGGATTTTTACAGCTTCGGTGGTCAAAGCGACATCAACTTCATCTACCTTTCCCTATAGTGTCCTTCACATTCCACTAGTAGCTATAACTACTGGCTCAACACATCCTCACATTGCTCTACTTTCTCAGCCTATTCGTAGAATTTCCAATTTTAGATATAGTTATTGGATTTGATGATCATTCTTTTTAACTATTCACTCAACTACCATTGGTTATGAGGAAACTTCTGACTCTACCTTTGCTACTAATTAGGCTGTTGTCATTGGTGATGCTTCATTAGGACCTGTACTTCCACTTACTCTTTACTTAATGGAAATCCATATACCACCGCCAATGGCCTTGCATTCTTTATTTAATTGAAATCAGTCACCACTCCATCGCCCCTCCATTTAATCTAATAATAATGGTTTTATGTAAAATCTATTTAATAGAAATAACAATGGTTTTATGTCATATATATTTAATATGTCAGATTTATCTATAAGAAATTATGAATCTCTCATATAATATAATTGTTATATCTATCTAATGTAGAAATATTGACAAAAATTTTAGACTTTTGTCAAACACTTAGTTTACCTAAATTCTAGACTTAAAATTTGTCATTAATAAAAACACCTCTCATGCATTTAAATCAATAATCCAACAAGCTGAAACATTGAAAGTAATATGAAGCAATGAAAAAATCACATAAAAAACAATAGACCGATAAACCCATAAAACAACAGAAATTTGGTCAATGTGACCCTAGAAAAACCCCACCATGGGGAAAACCAGTCCAAGAGAAATTTTATTACAACATTTATCAAGCATAAAATTAATTTACAACAACATTTATTTCAGCATTAAATGACTATACCAGCTTCCTCGATTTCCATTCCTAGCTGACAGTACAGCCTATACAAATTTCTGTGCCCAATTGTTTTTCCTTCTTCTTGAAAATCGTGCCCAAAATTTTTCTCAAAATTCATGCCACTATTGTACCATATGTACCAATACAACTCAACATAAATAAATATCTTGGGAAACATTCCCAACTCCTTGGGATTTGTGCCCACTTGAGAAAAAACATTTCCTTGGGATTTGTGCCCACTTGAGAAAAATGCAGCTCCCTCTCTCTCTGAAAATACCCCAGCCAAAAAATGCTCACTCTTTGAAATGCTTTCCTTCAACTTGTCTTGCACGCTACTCGAGGCTCTCTCTTATAACTTGAGAGTGAATTTTCACCTTCCCCATTCCCTAAATCCAAAGGCCAAGATTAAAACTTTCTTTTTCAAGATTAACAATTGAAAAACTCCCCCCTACAAAAGCGGTTACATTTAATTTTAATAAAGTCACCTTTTACTTTATGAAACAAGTGCACTTTATCTCATAGAGTCACTTTATAAAATTAAAACAAGGGAATACCTTATAAAAAGTCTCATTTACATAAGAGTCACTTTAAACTTTATAAAACAACATTACAAAGTAAAGTAACCTAGCTAGTGCATGGTCACTTGTGCATACAAGACAAAAACATACAGAGTGCCTCGAGAGCTAAATCTCTAACACTCCCTCTTAGAAAGGAAGGTACTCACTGCCATCATCAACAGGTCCCATCCTGAAATACATCACACTGTTTGATGTAGGAGCTCCCTTTGAACCTACAACCAATGCTACTACCTATATTGAACTCGGATACGAAGATAACCTTCTGGAAACCACACTGAACCCTGAGCTCCTAGGAGAATCAATTCTCCACTCTTGAGCATTGGTTCTCTCATGCTGATTGAGCTTCCTGCCAGTACTAAGAAGAGACTTCATCTCTTCCATAAGAACTTGAGACTGTACCCTTGGCGCCACTACAGCCTCAGGAGCCTCTTGCTCCTCGTACGATTCATCAACCGTGGGCTATGCACTGTACTTGTACAACTCATCGAACTGATTTCCAATCAACCATGGATCAATCAGTCTTGGTCTCTCTCAGTATATATAAACATGACCCATATCATCTCTATCTGAAAAAATGTACACATGTCCCCTTCGAAACAATGTCGAATACCCTGCATCTTCCAAGGCTGAGACTGAGAGCAAGTTTACCCTTATCCCTGGAACAAAGAGGACCCCATCCTAATCAATGTATACTTGATGACTAAGTTGGAATATGACATTTCCAAATCCACGCAGTGCACATTCCTGTCCTCCTTCTGATCGAATGAACTGGTCAGGACCAGTCTCAGAAATGATGTAGAATACATGCCATATTCCAGGCATATGAAGTGAGGATCCACTGTCAACATAACAAGTACCATTATGAACTACTCCATTGCTGTCAGCATTAGAAATAAGGGAGAACAATGATAGCTCCTTCTCAAATCTTCTTGCAAAGTCCTCTTCTTCCGCTGAAGTTGCAACAATCGTATCTTCCTCCTCCTCCTTCTTCTTCTCAGGAATCTGAGAAGCAACGTGTCCATACTAGTTGCAAGCACACCATCGAACTTTGCTCAATTCCTTCTTGAACTTCTTCTTTCTCTTGGAAAAAAGTGTAACAATATCTTCATTAGCATCCTCCTTCTATTCACTGCCTTGAGATCCTTCCCGAATCTCCTCCTGCGTGAAATCATCCCATAATATGCTCCAATATGGAAGATTTTCTCGAGCAACCACACACTTCACAAAGACTTCCCATTCCTTAGTGAAGCCTTTCAAGGCTATCCTCACTAACTCAGAATCATAAATGACTTCTCCAACTGTAGCTAGCTCATCTTTTATTTGGGCCACCCGGGTAATAAAAGATCCTACACCCTAACCCTTGGCCATCTTGGTTCCCTAAAATCTTTCCTTGAGAGCCATTATCCGGTTCTCATGCTTAACCCCATACAAGACTTTCAATGTAGTCGACATAATATAAGTAGTCTTCTTCTCAACTACATGTGGAATAAGTTGGCCCTTTATACCATCCATAATCAACCTTTGGGATTTGGCCTCCTTTACCTCATGAATATCCAAAGCAATAGGATCAATATCATGAGGAGGAGTTACCATGCTACTAGCTATGATCCATAGTCCATTTTCCTTGAGAACAAAAATCATCCTGACTTTCCACTGCTAGTCACTTGGACATACCATCCAACCAATCCTCATATCTGATATAAGCAACCATCTCTGCTATCAAAGAAAAAAAATATACCACCAAAAGAATAATAGCTTCACTCTTCCCCACCACCTGCAAGTCACATCTAGATAAGGTCTTCCAACATACAAGTTGTTAAAAAAATCACAACAAGAACCATTTCCCAACAACTCAACACTATTGTTATACCCATAATCAACTGTAATCTCAGAGCCTCAGCTCTGATACCATGTAGAAATATTGACAAAAATTTCAGACTTTTGTCAAACACTTAGTTTACCCAGATTTCAGACTTAAAACTTGTCATTAATAAAAGCACCTCTCATGCATTTAAATCAATAACCCAACAAGCTGAAACAATCAAACTAAGTTCGTAGCAACAAAAAATCACATAAAAACAACAGACTGATAAACCCATAAAACAACAAAAATTTGGTCAATGTGACCCTGGGAAAACCCCACCCTGGGGAAAACCTATCCAAGAGAATTTTTATTGCAACATTTATCAGTAAAAATTAATTTTCAACAACATTTATTTCAACATTAAATGACTGTACCATATTCCTCGATTTTTTGTGCCCAACTGACAGTACGACATGTACGAATTGCATAGACTATACGAAATTGCACGAATTGTACGTATTTCTATGCCCATTTTTTTTTGCTTCTTCAGAAAGCCATGCTCGTAAATTTTCTCGAAATCCATGTCACTACTGTATCGTACAGACTGTACAGAACAATACAACTCGGTAGAAATAAATGCCTTGGGAAATGTGCCAAACTCCTTGGGATTCGTACCCACTTGAGAAAAAAATTTCTCTTTGGGATTTTTTCCCACTTGAGAAAAATGCAACTCCCTCTCTCTCTGAAAATAACCCAGCCAAAAAAACGCTCACTCTTGGAAAGACTTTCCTTCAACTTGTCTTGCACACTACCCTAGGATCCCTCTTATAACTTGAGAGTAACTTTTCACTTTCCCCATTCCCTAAATCCAAATGCCAAGATTAAATCTTGCCCATTAGAGGAAATTTCAACTCAAAATGGGCCTCCTAAAAAAAATTAATAAAATAATAGTTAACATTATAAAATAATATTTATTAATTTTGGAGGAAGAAAAGAAAAAAAAAACTAGCTTTTTGTTTGTATTTTCAACATATATCCCCGTTTTTTTACTCAAATTTCGACCGGGAGAGCTCGTTGGAGATATGTCAAAAATATAAACAAAAAATAGTTTTTTTATGATAACTATCCCCAAATTTATATTAAAAAGGTGTTTAAGACCTATATGGTATTTCAAATTTAAAGCAATTTCATTGGCAAACACATGATGACATGGAATTTGCATTAGAGTTAAAAGGCCCATTTTTAGTTGAAATTTCCTCTAATAAATTTTTAAGATCAAGGGTTGAGAAACTCCCCCCCAAAAGAGGTTACATTTAATTTTAATAAAGTCACATTTTACTTTGTGAAACAAGTGCACTTTATCTCATAAAGTCACTTTATAAAATTAAAACAAGGGAATACTTTATAAAAAGTCTCATTTACATAAGAGTCACTTTAAACTTTGTAAAACAACATTACAAAGAAAAGTAGCCTAACTAGTGCATGGTCACTTCTTTATACAAGACAAAAACATGCAGAGTGCCTCTAGAGCCAAATCTCTAACATCTAATAGAAATTATGAATCTCCTGTATAAGATAATTGTTAAAGTATAAACTTACTGAATGAAAATTTAGAAACATAGTCATGAAATATCCAAAAAGTAGTAGGGAAGGGCGACAATATGATCTCAACTTATTACGATTTGCCACCTATTAAAAATCATAACTGTTACAATACATACATTAATTAAAATACATACAAATTGATTTTAGATTACTAAGAACATATATTAGTTTGAGGGATCATCATGATATAACACATTGAGATAGAATAACATAACCTATCACCATCATCCATGGTCATTGAAGCATGTGTTAGCACCTGTGCTAAATTTTGAAGATTTCTACATAAGCATCTGCACTAATTTCTCTGTAAAGGTCTAAACCAATGAAAATGAGGGGGTAGGGTTAAGAATTTTTTCATGTCTTATGACCTGGACGTATGCAGAGGAGGGTTTGATGTTGCTTGAAGGCTTATCCTAAGCCTGAATGTCAAAATGAATTATTCCATAGGGTGGCATGAACAACTTCAAAATACGTAGGTTATAACCTTGCACCTAGTTTCAGATATGAAAATCTGCTCATGGTTATCTACTAGCGAGAATAAAGGGCCCAGATCCTCAACCATCAGGATCAACGGTCATGAACAATTAGTATAAGGGAAGATGCTTGATACAAACATTTTAAGTGGTTGTGAAATGGTGTTAAACAACATGTAAGATCAATCATTGGATTCGAAGAGGGAGACAGATCGACGATCGTCTCGAGTTCTGCTGATAGAAATTGTATGTAGAAAGGGATTTTCCCATCCCAACGGAATCACTTAAAGCACTCATGTTTCAATGGCCAGGATTCACGATGGAGTAAGATCAACGACGGAGGTGAATTTCGCCGCGGAAAGTTCGGCGTGGAAACTAAATTTTCCAATATGTGGAATGGCTTAAAGGTCGACATGTGTTAACGAGCTAGATCACCCTAGCCTAAGATCTGCGACAGAGATGCATTTCGTCGGTCCAACTTGTGCGTTGTGATCAACTTTTGAAATCGAAGGAATTCAATAGAGGACGCAACTTTCAATGACCCAGATCTACCCCTCCTCACGATCTATGACGGAGGTTATTTCCGCTCCCACAACATGCACAAGGATTATCTTCTCCTTAACTCAACGAAATTCATTAGTGGTTGCAGGTTTCAACGGTTAGGATCGGTTCCTGATTTCATATTGACAACAACAATGGATTAATGGGAGGTGCACGACAGATAAGGATGGTCAGGTTCAATGAAATATGGTGGGAGCCACGTGATCCGATGACCACGATGAAGATACAGTTAAGATTGACTGTGGATGTGTATCTCGCTAAGGAAAGCTACAAGGAAGATAAGGAGTGCGGTATAATAGAGGAAAATACCAATGGAGTAAAGGGAAACGCGATCGATGGTCCAATTTGAAGGAGGGATGAATGAAAGGATGAGAGTCGTTCCCACCAAGGAATGTGCAAGCAATTTATCAGAGAAGAATAATATAAGAAGTGTGTGCACATGAATTTAGGTTATTTGGATGATTTTGTGCATTGGATAGCAAGAGCAGTATTGTGCAGAAAGCGACCAGCTAGGACAACCCCATAATCCCACTAGTCAAAGGACTATGTAGGCCACATTTATCCATTATAGAAAGTATATAAGATTGTCGAGGTAGAGGGGTTATCTGACCAAAACCTAGAATATGAGAAAATCGAAGAATTCTTTGAAGACAAGGATTCTGAGAATTTTGACAAGATCCTACTAAACGAACCCATATAAATTGTAAAAGACAAACTGAAGCTGCTTAGGGAACAGGGAGCTAATGTGCACTATGTCTATAGGTCATTTTTCTACCTTTTCTGCACAGAAAAAACCCTCAATTTCCCCGATTTCATCAACTAGTGCACCGCTGGTTACTCTCCTTCCTAGAAGGTAATCATGGACATCTCTAGGTCTAAAATCCTTTTCCTTGTCAGCCGCTTAGTCATTGGGAACAAATTCTCTGTTCCTGAAGAGTTTAATCAGAAATCCATAGAGTAGAGTGAAGAAACCATTGTCCTGTATTTCAGAGAGGTAGCTGCGGAAAAGAAAGATGCATTATTTAAATCCTGTTTCAAACTTGATGCCTAGCTTAAAAATTACTCTTACCCTGTATATGCCTAGGAATTCAATGAAGAAACACAGTGCATCACAACCTTCCTGAGTTAATTTTTAGGGATGGATATTGAAAAATACGTCACAGATCCCATGATGAGTTTGATGTTCACTCTGAGTACCTGCCTAGTTGACTCAGAGGATCCTAACCAATCAGTCCCTGTTTCTTGCCTCAAGTTTGACGAGTTCCTAGCTGAGAACATCCACTCTCAGCTAGTCGATTTCCCTAAGACCAGAACCTTTAGATTTCAGTCCTACTTGTTGAGAATGTTTTTCGATTTCAACGAAGAGAACCTTTAGCTTCCAGAAATGCTAATCATAGAGGATATAACCAATGATTACACCAAATTCATGAACGTCTTGATGGAAAGAGTATATAGTGCCTTCTTCCAGAGACAAATACCTAGGGTGTTACCTGAGATGAAGGAAGCCCTGCAATCCTCCCCTGACAAGAGGATTGGAGAATTGTTCTTATCATAGCAAAGTAAAATTATCAAGCTATATGGATTTATCCACCAACGTTATAGACTTCCTGCCTTCTTGAATCTCAAGCTTTTCTCTTTAGAACTGATCAGACAGAGGCTGTCAGTGGAAAATGAACACTTCCCAAGTTTCAGGAGGTATTCAGAGATAAAATTTCCTTGGGACATACGCCCATTTGTCATAGAAAACAAGGATTCCCTCCCATTGATAGAAAGTATGATAAGAGGGATGGGTTCCTTACTGAGGCTGTCATCAACTACGATCCCCACCACATTATATCAAGCAGAAGGCAAGCCAACAAAAATAATCCCTTTGAGCACCAAGAGGTGGAAGGCTTGCTAGAGCCTGCTAATTGGTCAGATTACTCCCATAAGAAGCAGGGATATGACAGTATGGAGGAGGACCCCACTTCTCCACCAAAAGGAAACGACTCACCCCCACCTGGCACTTCAATCTTGGGTCCAGTGGCAGAAAAGGTTACACCTTTGGCTAGTGTCTCTGAGCATTCTAACAAGAGGGACTTCTCCGATGTCATGGACACAGAGGAATAGGACACAACCAACACACCAAATAAGAAAATGTCGGATGATGTAGGGAAGATGGTACATGTTGTAGCTAGGGTTTTCACCCTAGCTTGTGCTGATGAGCACCTACTAAGGAATCTGGATTCCTTAGTAGCAGTTCAATAATGCAAATAAAAGAGACTGAAATAAAAACTAAGTTAAAGCAGTAAAAGTAAAGAACAATAAGCAAAACTGTAAATAAATGAATAATGATGTTTTTGATTAAGATTACCTCCAATGAGGAGGTTGGTGGAGTCCGTTGCGCTGGTCCGATGTCGGTGGCTTCGAGCTCCAAGCTGCTCCTTCTCCTTCTCCGATGGTGGAAAAAAGGCCAAAAGGGTTCTCAATGATGAAAATAGCTTGATGGTAAGCTAGGGTTTCATGAGATGTTTTGGCAGAGTAAGGGTGCTATGGCTGTGGATGTGAAATGAGGGGGCTTCACCACTTATTTATAGTTTTTGAGTGGTGGAGTGCTTGCCCATGGTTTTTGGAAACCATGTGGTTTAGGGCAGCTTGTTTAGGGTTTTTGCTGTTTTAGGGTTTTCCTCCTTTTTTCTCATTATTTTTATTCCTTTTCTCCCTTTTTGGGGATTTTTGCTATTTTTAAAGGAATTTTGGTTATTTTTGGAGGAAAAAGGGGCTTTTTGGCCTTTTGGAGGCATTTTAGGCCTTTTGGAGGCATTTTAAGCCTTTTGGAGGCTTTTTAGTGGGATTTTATGGGAAATATGGTAGGAAAGTGGACAAATGAGCCATGTAGTGAGGTAGATGAGGTAGTTAACCATTTTTGGGTGTTAACAGATTGCCCCCTGATGTGCGAGGGAAGGATCTCATCGTATGGCCGATGGACATCATGAGTCATATTT
>LPNX010520671.1:3111-17076 GCA_001517045.1 Pseudotsuga menziesii | reverse complement strand
AATGAAGGGTCGAATCTGAGCGATCTCAAGGCATATGGAAGGCTAGGAGTCAAATGAGTCGGATCCATGTCAAGGAAAATTCCAAAAGGATTTGGACTATGCACACATCCCTACGTACGCGGTTATAGGAGTCAAACCCGCGTATGTACGCAGTTATCGGGTAAAAAGCCGCGTATATAATTTTTTATATATTTTTTAGGGATGATCAAGGTAACATCAAAGGATAAAATAAGGTCCATGGGGTCTAAAGAGTCTGCAGCGGGACAGGGGAAGGCCATACAAAGTGTGATTCACCTGGAGTGGTGAAATCCTCTATAACAGATGCCCCCTAATGTGTGAGGTTAGAGGGGTCATACGATGGCCGAAATACATTATAAGTCCATCCCAAAAGTGGAGTGATGAAGGATCCCAATTGGAAGACCAGCCACCCAATCAGCATAGTACAATGATACAACTCTGCATATAACTGCAAGTACATATAGCAGTCCCGGATACATAAGAGTACAATGGCCATGAATAGGCGTAATACATGATATCACATATGTGGTCATCGCCACGTACAATATACATAGATCAGAATCTCCATGATGAAGATATACAAAGGACCATGATCTCCAAAATGGCTGAAGATATACAATAGATCAAGATCTCCATAGTGGCTGGAAATGTCTGACATATACTGGAATCAAGTCACGAGAGTTGAAATCTCATGAACACTGGCATGATCAAGGAGGAAGCATATAAGAGATGCCACCAGTCTGGAAGGTCTTCTACACAAACCGCTACGAGTACATGTCCTACTATGCGAATAGAGGTGTCGAGATCGAACATAGTAGTCCATCATCTGATTGCTGGTCATTGATGTATACTGTTAACGGATGCGAGATTACCCATCGATAATGATCATGGGAATCAAGGTACTAGAGTGCAAACTAACAAGTGTGAATAGATGTGTTGAGGTCGAACACTTGAGAGAATCCATCGATCAGGGGACATTGATGTATTCCCAAGAAACTGTTGATGGCGAGAGAACCTGCCACTGATGACTGCAAGTCTCGAGGCACTCAAAAGGACTCTAGATTCCAATCCCAGAATAAATGATCTGAAGTCGATGGGATGAAATCCGCTGGAAGGAGGGCATTAAGGCATCCCCCATCATCCAACACGAGGTACTCAGCAAAGCTGTCTAATGTGGAATGACTCGATCATAAAGTGCACGACCCAGTAACTGTACTGGGAATGGTCGGCATGCAAAGTCAAGATAACTGAGGAATGGCTGACACAGGTTTCAACTTCCTTCGAACAAGAGCATAACAACATATGGTGACTAAATGAAGGCAGCATAGACTCGATATACAAACTGGGACATCTCTGTGACACAGGAGGCATCAACAGAGGCTCCATAGGGACTGGAAGCTTAACCAATCGGTGGAGATAAACTCAGATAAATGAGTACAGCTCCTAAGTCAAACTATAACCCAACCAATGGATGTGATATACAGTGCTCTGTTCGAAGGCGACACGATTCGACAGCTGCCAAAGATAACATCTTTCCTTGTCCGGCTTTTTGGTTTTTTGGTTTTTTTGGACTTTTTCAGTTATTTGAAAAGCTTGAAAAAAGAATAAACTAGCTTTATAGTTACAAACTAGGAGGAGACGAGTGTCATAAAGGAAAACAAACTAGTTCCAAGCAGTGGAACATACCTATGCTCAATGCAAGGATACATGTGTAGGATATCGACACTTGGGGGAAAATCCCCTCCCGGTAAAAGGGAATCAAGCTGCGAAGGATAAAAAAAAATGGCTCTGCATGGCTAGACATGAGACAAGCTCAGGATATATGGCTGAAATGCAATGTCAGGGGCGCCAGCATAAAGCTCAATAAGGTAGGCAAAGCTCATGATAATGCATTCACAACTTGACATAAGGGGAGTCCGGAGGGAAACAGGCCAGCATAAGATCAAGAGGAGTATGAGGCTCTTGTGAAATGTCATGGCAGTACTATACAACGAACTCCCACACCCTAAAGGAGAAAACATCGGCATGGGCACCAAATGAAAATAAGGCGCTAAATAGGGCACCCATGTAAGGTGAAGCTCTACCACTCACATCATGCCACTTCTAAAGCAGCAAGAAGGTTCCGTGACATAAGAGAATGGGTTCGTACCTAAGGTCATAGTGACATGGTCATAAGGTTATGCAAAATGCAAATGGTGGTGAACCTAACCTATATGCCAGTATAGATGTTATACCTGATATCAGTATGAACGGGTCAATCCAATGGCTGAAACGACACTGAAAATGGTCTTCTACATCACAAATTATGTCAGAAACGGTCCACAATGGTTAGAAACTGTCAAAACTATACGAAAGGGGGTAAAAATTTTCAAATATTTAAAATTTTTTCTATAAATAGTAAAAAATATAAATCATTTGAAATTTTTACCCATTGGAGCTTTGATATTCAACTGCAAATTCCAGGAGATCCAGCCGGCGGAATTCACAACCGTTTCTTCTAGGTAGTTACTCATGCTCTCCTTATGCATTTCAATATATTTTTTGTTGATTTTCATGGAAAAATGAGGTAGTTTAGGCCATCTCTACATGAGCGTTGTGGCCCACGTGGGTATCGAAGCTTTTTCTGCGTATAGGGCTGGCTATACGCGGAAAAGAGGCTAGAAACCGCGTACATACGTGGTTGTTTGCAAAACAGTCGTGTATGACGCCGCGCAAGGAAATATATAAGAAGCTAATGGACAAAATGGTAATTTATCATGCAGGATGGTGCTAGAATGGAGAGAGCATGAGCATGGTGAAGTAGAGGAAGCTGTAAGGGCTGATGTGATGGCTCAACAAGCTCTTAGAAGATGCAGACTCTACAAGTTTTGGTGCCTTGGTGGCTTGAGGGCCAAACCAAGACTGCTAGAGATGCTGGTAAACTATTGGGATCCAGAATCAGAGTCCTTCAGGATAGATGGGATGCCTCTCACTATAGAGGTGGAAGAAATATACTTCATCACAGGTCTATCTAGAAGAGGGGAGGTGGTGAACCTTCGTTCCCTAGGTGGGCCAGGCGGTGGGCTTACTATCGATGAGTACGTAGCTGTGTACTGCTACCCAGATACTGAGAAGGTGGGAAGTCAAGTCCCCACCAATGCTATACAGGTGATGGGCCTAAAGGCCATACTACTGACGCTGGGCAGGATAGCAGGCTTAGCCTCACTCCATCAGGCCTCGCGGCCACTGATGTACTATGCAGTGGAGTGTATGAGACCGACCATATACGACTGGAGTACTACACTACTGAGCAACATGAAACACCAGCTCAGTGAGTGTAAGGCAAGTAGGATATGGAACTTCGGGTTCAGCAGCATATTGAGCACGTTTTTCTTCGAGCGTGTTCCAGGATTGAGCCCTAGAGTGGACGTTCCTCTCCACGGGGTTCGAGATCCGACCCAACGACGTTGGGCAGATGCTATGCGCAGATTGGGGGGTGGCAGGGTGGCCAACCCATATCCAGCTGACTTCTTTCCATGGTGGCGACAACAGATTGTTGCCATAGATGACTACCCCTATGGAGGGATAGATTTCCGAGGAGATCCGGACATGCCATTGCCACCAGGATCGGCATATGGAGAGATAGGTACCAAATCTCGACTCTCACTCTTTTTTTTTTAATTTTTGAGTTATTTAATTTTTTTGTATTTTCTTGATTATGTGGAATCAAAAAGACATGTTTTTGCATGACAATACGTAGTGACATCTACCATTCATGTGCAGATGTAGGACCACGGCGACTAGAGGGCTTCCCACGTCATAGACGGAGGGGAAGAGGGGATGACATCACAGGTGCGGATGCGGAGCGAATGCTCCAGGGCATTCATACCAACTTCGTACGAATGACTCATAGAGTTCCCATGGCGCAAGTCGAGGACTTTCCTGAGGCCATGCAACGACAGGTGGTGGGCATGCCACGCGCATGGGTGTGTTTATTCCAGTGGCTAGCTAGAGCTGTAGTGACGTATCATGATCACAACCCTCCCCCTCCACAGGATTAGACACATAGGAGTGGATATGTTTTGTACGACCGTGTATTATATGATGGAAGCTTTGAAAGCTCCACTTTTGTATATGACACTATGTATTACCACATTTTTGATATATATATAAAAGGTTTTATGGTGATCGGTTTATTTATTTACATGTGTAAAAATGTTTATGATTAATTTATTATGAATGAAACAAACGCCAATCTAACACGTAGTTAGCATATGAGTCAGCAACTTGATTATCATTTCTTGGAATGTGTATATATGTAATACAGTCAAATTGCCGTTCTAACAATCTCACACGTAGGAATCTTCTCAATAACGTCGAATCTATAACATGGTACAAACCATTGAGCTGTGACACTACTAACTCCGAATCAAGACGTACCTCAAGAGATAGAACACCATGTGAAATGGCACCCCGTAAAAGCTCGATAATGGCACTATATTCAGCAACATTGTTGGAATATGGCCGTAGACATACACCTCCTGAAGACAGTACCTGACCTGTAGGAGTATAAATCACCCAAGAAGCAGAGGTTGAGTGCTGAGTGTGACAGCTTGCACCATCCGTGAATCCTATGTAGGTGGAAGATTCCATTGACATCTGCCAAAAGAAATGGAAACTAATCACAAACCCGATCATGATAAGAAAAATACCTAACTATGCAAAGCTGTACAATAATATACAACAAGCAACCTTGGCTAAATATTATGCATAGTATTTTTTGAGATAGAGCCCATTTCTAGGCTCCGCCAAAGCTGTGCCTTTGTAATCGACTAACTCATAGGAACCCTTCTCTAAGACACGCTTGACCATGTAAGGACCACGCCACATAGGATTAAATTTCCCTGCCCCCAAGGGTTCTTTCGATTGATTCCACAAAAGGACCAAGTCTCCTTCACTAAACACTCTTGGACGGACAGACTTGTCATATTGGACCTTAACACGACGCTTATTAACCTCTAGAGCCACCAAGGCATCTCGCCACTGCTCATCAAGTTGCTCGAGGTGGACCAAACGCTCCTCCAAAGGTGAAGTGTCTGGTAAGAGTTCCACAGCTAGCTTCAATGAAGGAATCTCGCATTCAACTGGCAATATCGACTCCACTCCATGCACAAGCTGATATGGAGAAAAACCAGTGGCAGTTTTAATCACGGTTCGATATGCCCATAAAGCAGGGTATAACATAATATGCCAATTCGTCTTGCTCTGTGCGATGGTTCATTGGAGAATGGACTTAAGTGATTTATTCACTGCTTCAACCTGTCCATTTGCTTGGGGGTAGTAAAAAGAGGAGTGCTCTTGCTTATACCCTAACTTGGATGCCAACTCTTCCATCATACGGTTCTGAAAGTGCGAGCCATGGTCAGTGACAAGATCTTTCAGAATCCCAAACCAAGTAATTATTTGGTTGAATACGAAGTGAGCGGTTGTCTCACCGTCGGATTTTACTGTAGGCATTGCCTCAGCCCATTTCATGAAATAATCCACAGCCACTATAATATGATGGTGCCCCCCAGCCGAAGATGGGCTGCAATCCATAAAATCGAGCCCCCACTTGGTGAAGGGACCAGCGGTGATAATGGGATGTAATGGGGCAGGTTTCGAGCGCATATTCTATGCAAACACCTGGCAAGGGTGGCACCTCTTGACCGCATCTACACAATCTTTAAAGATCGACGGCCAGAAATAACCTGCTCTCAAAATATTTTGAGCTGTAGAAAGCCCAGATAAATGACCACCACTCGCCCCTCCGTGGCAATCATTCAGCACAACCTCATCCTCCTCATGAGTTAAATAACATCGTAAAATGGAATCTACCCCACGACGGTACAAATTATTGTCCACTATAAGGTAGTTCTTAGAGACGTGACGTAATCGTCGTCGTTCATCTCGCGAGAGGTGAGTAGGGATCCTTTGTGTTTGCAGATATACTATGATATCTCCATACCATGGGTCAGACGTTGAGATTAATAAGATGTGTTCATCAACAAATTTATCTTCACAAACCGATTCCTCATCCTTGCTCGGGAAATCCGATATAAGCTATGCAAAAATTAATGACTTCTTCGACTTTGCCAAAACAAATTCGAGATCGAATTCTTGCAGGATGACAATCCATTTATTATACTTTCCCCCAATCATCCTTCGTGTGAGGATGAACTGAAATGGATTGACATGGGCCATAACGGAGGTCTGGTGAAGGATAATATAATGTCTCAAATGCTGAACCACATGTACGGTCGCTAAAGCAAGCTTCTCGACATGAGAATACCGAATCTCTGCGTTAATAAGGTTTCAGCTCAGATAATATATGACATGCTCCTGGAGCTCCTCATCCTCCTGAACCAATACCATACCAATCATCTCTAAAGACACAGCCACACATAATAGGAAATCACGGCTATAATACGGAGGACTAATCACTGGGGCCGATGCTAGGGCTCGCTTAAGTGCATCGAAGGACTCCTGGGCTCGCTCATCCCATTCAAAGGGAGTATCCTTCTTCAAGAGACGCATGAAGCCTCTCGTCAAATTGGCAAAGTTGACCACAAATCTTCATAAGAAGTTTGCCATACCTTGCAAACACTGAAGATGACGAATATTCTTTGGGGGAGACAACTGAAGTATTGCCTCAACCTTTTAGGGATCGACTCTTATGCCCTCCTTTGAAACGATGAATCCTAATAAATGACCTGACTTTACGCAAAAGATGCACTTATGAGGATTAAATTGAACCGAATAGTGCCTGCATCTTTCGAAGACCAATCTCAAGTGATAGGAATGACACATTCTCATGCAAGAATGAGCAGCAAGGTCAGCCAAAAATACTTCAATAATAGACTTGAGATCGTGGAAAATCAAGGTCATTGCCCGCTGAAATGTAGCTCCGGCATTTTTAAGGCCGAAAGGTATTTTCCAATATGCAAACGTTCCCCAAGGACAAATAAATGCAGTCTTGTGTCGTTCCTCAGGTTTAATCTGGATCTGATTATACCCGGAAAAGCCGTCCATAAAGGAGAACACCTCTCTACCCGTACACTCATCCAAAATCTGATCTATAAATGGTGTGGGGAAGTTATCCTTAGGACAGGCACGATTTAAATTGCGGAAATCAGTGCATATTTGGATCGCTCCCTGCTTCTTATCCACTGGAATGGGGTTTGAAACCCACTCCATCAAGGGAACGGGATAGATGAAACCGGCTTTCAACAGCTTCTCTATCTCTGCCTTAATGGTGGGTGCTTTCCTAGGATTCACGGCACGTAAACGTTGTTGAACAGGCTTAGCATTGGGGTAAGTCTTAATCTCATGCTCGACAATCTGAGGGTCAATACCTGGAATCTCATCATAAGACCAAGCAAAAATATCACGGAACTCCTTGAATAGCTCGATATATTCGAGAATATCGGCATGGGAACAATCCGCCCCAATATAGACATTCTCAATGGTGCCAGGATTTCGATAGATTTTGATAGAAATCATGGAAGATATGTTTGCCATGTTCCCATCAGCCATCTGACCAGGAGAGCTTAATGGAATCATGGGACTACCAACTCTCTGACTAAGAATCTCCCTATAATCCTCATGCTCCAAACGGTCAAGCGGTGGAAGGAAATATGATCTATGATGAAGTTCCTCCCATGGCGGCTCAACGCCCGACATAGCCTCGATAATCGCTTCATCTGAAGGGAAAACCGTATCCAGACAGTTGTGGGCATGAGAAGACTGTACTTCCCATGCTAGCAGTACATAGGGGTCTTCCTCTTCTGTCCCCGAAGAAGAAGAACAAGGCTCTGCAACATTCATAATATTGGCTTGATAAGCTATCATGGTTGCAGGAAGCGGCACGTTGGTCATGACAGGCTCACTCGAAATAATCAGTGTAGGAAGAATCCAAGGATCTCCCATATGAGTCGTGCAAAAAGACACTGAGATTGTATAAGTTGAAGCCTTATCGGAACAAGATCCTATCATAAGGATCGACACAGGACAACTAAAGCTTCCTATGAGGGATGGATACATGCCTACACCCACACTCCCAGTTGCTGGCTGAGAGTGTTCAATGACCGAAACCGCAGTTCCCGAAGATGCAGTAACAGGGAAATTCTTGAATGTCATTTGATCAATCGTTACAATATTCCCATTATGAGGAAATCATACAACGCGAAACACGGAAGAAGCAACGGCTTGCATACTATACGTCCAGTTCCGACCTAGCAAGAGATTGTAGTCGAGGGGTGCATCAACCACCTCAACCTCTATCGCAACGATTTTCCCTCCCAAACGGAATTTAGGGAGGGAATGATGTTGTGCGGCCTAAAATATCTCCCATCAAAAGAAGTTAACATAGTCGCTGATTTCGACAACTCAGGAGAACCAAGACCCTTCCAATAGGACAAAGACATCACAGATGCAGCAGCGCCCTCGTCAATCACAGTGCGCTTGACGATCATATTAAGACATTCTACGTGTACCAAAAGCGACACATAGTAGGGCAAGCGAGGCTGATGACCTGCGATTTCAAATTTGATCACCGAGGACGAATCATCACCGTTCACACCAAGAGCAGAAAGCAAAGCCTTCCTTTGCGAAGGACAACTCTGAAGCACTTCCAATGCAGACATCGCACAAGGAGTATGGCCCAAATCCTCGACAACTGAATAATTCTGGGCGGCTCGGGCATTTGGATTATGCCCTGAGCGCTTAAGTACCCCCTTAGGAATGAGAGGTGAAGCTTCAGGTTTATCCGCAGGTTTCTCAATGCGCAAAGGGGTTCCTGGTGGATCAGGTTCTTTACCTGGGTTGGGTTGTGACGATCCATAATCTTTCACACGAGTCACAACCTTGGCAGTACGGACCATGTTAATGCACCCACGAGCACTAGCCTCTGGTGGATCATTCTCACTAGATAGCTCATGGGACTTCGAGTTCATATTCTGGTTATGCAGTAAAGGGTTCGTTAGCACAGCTAGGCCTTGTGCTAAGACTCTCGAAGCTTCATCAATTCTAGGGCACAAGTAAGTGAGGTGATCATCCTTACATAGCTTGCAAGGGAATTTAACCTTATGTTTCGCTTGCTTGTCCACACCAACATTCTGACTGTTCTTGTCATTATTGGAAGCATTCTCATTTCTATTCCCACCCTTTTGATTATTATTCTTACCCTTTTTCTTATTCCATCCGGGTTGCTGGTTACCCTTATGGTCCGACGATTGCACAGAAAGTACACTCGCCATTTGGGTGGGTTGAGACAAAGCCGTAGCTTGTCCCGAAGCAGATTTGTTGAGCGACAATTGACTAACTTGTTTTGCAACTGAATCTGCAGGTTTCACACTTACACAACCCACAATTCCATTGGCATGTGGTCCAGGTTTGACCTTAGGATTGAAACTAGAACGAGGAGTGTTGGGAATAATCTCATACAACAAACCGGACTAAGCATAAATCAAGTCCAGTTCCTGCGCTCTAAAGATTGCTTGTTCCTCATTCTGCACTCCGGATGTAGAAACATCCTTCGTGATATATGGCAATAAATACTTGAGGAACCACTTGAGAAGGAACTCCGGCGGTATAAAATCTTTAATTAATATCTTCCGTCTACGCCACTCCTGAATATGATCAGAAATATGGGTGGCTTTATCTTTCCGAAATGTCGACAAGAGTTCAGTACCAACGTCATAGCACACTGGTAGCTGGAAGTGATTAATAAAAGTCATCGCAAGATCGTCAAACAAGGTAAAGGCTCCCTTTGGTAACTCTATATACCATTTCGCAGCAGGCCCTGTGAGGGTGCGTTGAAATATTCACAAGCGGACTGAGTCCTGATGTAACGAATTCGAAGAGCACCAAAGGTGAAATGTGGTGACGTGTTCGCTCAGATCCTCTCCTGGTTTGCCTTTGAACTTAGGTATGTCCGAAGGAAGCTTGGTAGGGACAGCCGGCCAAGCTGGGTCATGAGCCACGGGATCGTTCGTAAGTCTCGATAAGTCAGGAAGGTTAAGCTTCGCGAGGAAAGGGAGCCTAGGATGATGAGGTCGATGGACCACTCCCTGGTTCACATAGGTTTGAGCACCACCATGGCCATGGCCATAGTGTCCTCCTCCTGTCTGACCTATATAAGGTGACGTGGAAGTACCATGGTAAGGTGGACCTTGACTAGTAGGAGCTACGAAGCCATAATTAGGAGAGTAAGCAGGTTGTTGATACCCACCTCCATAAGGTGAAGAAACCTGTCCATACTGTGGACCATAATAAGGTCCATAGGTCATCGCATGCGATGTCCCATGGGACACTCCGTAGGTAGGGAGATAAGCTCTGGAAGGGGGAACATACATACCAGAAGTAGGTATATATGCCCCCGACGTAACAATCTGACCACTATGAGCGGAAATATAGCCTCCTGAAGTAGCGGGTGGTATATGAACTTGAGACACAATTGGCCTAGTAACTGCAGTATGGATCTGACTCGTAGCCATATATTGGCTCGAAGGACCACATGGATAAGGTGGAGGATGTACATTTGAAAACTTGAAACTGAGGATGAAGGAATCTGAGTAATAAGATATGTACTACCGCCTATCGTCACCCATCTCTGACCTAGTATCCTAATTGGATCACTAACCCTAGACCTAGGAGGGGGATGCAATGGAGCTTCCACCACTGGGATGGAAGGTGCAATGTGACTAGTACTCCCAAACCTCTCCGCAAGGTAAGGAATGGGATTGCCCCCAGGCACGGTGCTAGGCTCAAAGTCAGATTTGACATGAAATGTCAAATCATGCATAGGAAAACCAGTCATAGCATAACTACCGTAGCTAGTGCTGGCAGGTTCAAAGTGAGTCTCGGCATCTTCCGACATTCCATACCGTTAATGTGTCAACAAGAAATCAACCCTAGAGTGAGTAGGTCTATCATGCAAAGATCCTATCTGGGAAATCACAGGACCGAACTCAGCTAGGTCAGGTGAAGGATCGTATGTAGGAGTAAATTCCCCATCGTCAACACGAATGAGAGGAGGTGGCTCAGGAATAGTCTCTAAATGATCCTCCATGGTGTGTGAATCAGTGTGTGACATAGTTCGCCTAGACTGTCTAGGTCTCTCTCCCAAAGGAGGAGGAGAAGTGGAAGGCGGAAGTCCTGCTAACCAACGAGAACGACGCGGAACCGCACTCGAATCCACAATGACTCAACAAAAAGCAAAGACTCTCTATTTACATAAACCCTAGGCCAACTAGCGTGCACAGAGCAATCACTAATAAAATCTAAAGCCAAATGCAAGAAAACAAGGGCTGGATAAGTGAGCTCCCGAATGAAGTAGGTATGTCTCACCTAGGAGAGGCTTGAGACTCCCATACACAACAAGCAGAGGTACGTAACCAATTATTGTGGCTCTCAACTTCAACGTGTAAAGCGACTGTGCTGTCTGACCCCAACCTGGCCAGGACACTTGCAGAATAAAATCTGCAAGTACCCCCTCGATATCCTAGGTAAGGTCACTAAGGTCACCTCAATATAATCAAAGCTCAGGAGGACAGTCACAGGTGGGATTGACCGTATGGCAGGGTAGCAAAGCCCGAAACTCTCAAAAGAGCCCCCAGATACAAATACAATCCTGGCAATATCACCGGTGCTACTCAGTTATGACTAGGGGTCATCCCAATCAATAACTGCTCACACTGCCTCGTGCTTAACTCCCGTTTGAGAGGAGGATCCTGAGAACGATGGTTATACCAAGGATTTCACACACTCCCTGGAAAGACACCTAGATGTTGTTGTTTAGTGATATTGGAGAATTAACTTACAATGAACTATTCCAAGATCCTAAAACCTAAGCTTGTTGGTGCACCCTAGAAAATAAAATAGTGTAATTCATTTTAATTAGCGTTGATTTTAGTTGGCTTTATTACTCAAACATAGGATATGGTCATGCAACTAGTGGTGTTATGACGCAACATGAAGTAAAATGCACACCATAACAATCAATGAAAATGCATTGTGTCCATGTAAACAGGGTATGCTACTACGTGAAATGCACAATTCTTCTTCAAATGATGAATGCAAATTTTTCCTATATGAAGTCCTAACTAGTACTCCAAAGCAAATCTAGATCTAGTGCAAGTACAATGCAAAGTGCAAAATGCAATGCATTATGATAAGCAAATGTTTTTGGATTTTTTGAAAATATAAGAGATGTAAAAAGAAAAAGAATGATTCGACCACCCCCAGACTCTGCAAGCACACATAGACAGCATCCAAGCAAAGAACTACGGTAAAAGAACTCTAATGCACTAATCTCAAACAAAAAATCGAAAATGCCATGACAAGAACTTACCTAAAAAAAAAAAAATTAGGCTAAAAAAAACGTTTCCAGTCAGATTCAGAGGTCAAAACAGACTTAGGCAGTGCCAAAGGAGACTCAGCAACTAACAGCATTCACCCAGCAACCAATTAACTTCCACAAAAAGGGAAAAATCAGGGGTATACGCGACTGTTCGCAGTAAACCCGTGTGTATACGCGGAAATCACAGAGGAAACCACATGTATACACGACTGTAAATCAAAAACCCGTGTACAGGAAGAAAAGGTGCATAAAACAAGGCAAATAGACAAGCTGAGACAGACTTCACTCCAATCAGACTCTACCAAGCATACATGCCCCCAGACCCGACACAGAAACAAGAGAGAAAGAGCAATTCAAATACATTGAATGCCGAGAAAATCACCCCCAAAGGACAATTACTAGGAACTCCCCAGTGGAGTCGCCATTTCTGTTACGGAGAGAAATTCCTATGGCTTGGGGTACCACAACAGACAGCTTTGACTCCAGAAATCAATCTTTCCCAATATGCAATAGAAATAAAATGTCTAACACTAAAGGATCATACCTCGTACCTTATTCCAGACAGTTGAAGTAGATCCCCGTTGCGCTTTCCAATCTTCAGCTTGAATTGATATGATACTTCCTCAACAACAAGTAAACAATACAAGCATACTATATATCATGGTGTTAGATCTATTCTAGCATATATAATCAATAATGTAAAAGCATTTGACATATTCCAATGGATACAATATTCAATCAAATACACATCATTGGAAAAGGAAAGATAGTTCTTATTAATATAAATCAGAGATTACAAGATAGATACAACCTCTGACGGCACATCTACGAACCGGAGAAACTGAATCCCCCACTTGGGCCTCCACCACCTCAATCCTCCATCTCACGATAGCAAGCTCACTAGCAAAAGGCAAGCTTGGGAAGAACACAACAGTGCTCCAAATGGACAAAGGGATGCAGGCTCAAGCATAAATTCCTGCAACAATGGACTATAGTTTCGTTGCTTTCAATCTCTCTATATGCCTTCAATGTACCAAGGGGTTCCTTATATAGCTTCACAAGGGATAATGAAGGGTCGAATCCGAGCGATCTCAAGGCATATGGAAGGCCAGGAGTCAAATGAGTCGGATCCATGTCAAGGAAAACTCCAAAAGGATTTGGACTATGCACACATCCCAACGTACGCGGTTATAGGATTCAAACCCACGTATGTACATGGTTATCGGCTAAAAAGCCACGTATATAATTTTTTATATAGTTTTTAGGGATGATCAAGGTAACATCAAAGGATAAAATATGGTCCATGGGGTCTAAAGAGTCTGCAGCAGGACAGGGGAAGGCCATACAAAGTGTGATTCACCTAGAGTGGTGAAATCCGCTATAACAATGGTATCTTTACACCAACACCGCTTGAGGCGTATTTGGTTTTGACTTGAGTTTAAAGTAATTTTAGGAAGTATCTTGTTTCCCATGTTATTTATCTTATGCTTGTACATCAGGTACCTAGTCGTAACCATTCTCTCGTTGGGGGAAAGACCCACTTCTATGAGGAGAATAATATAAGGCGT
>LPNX010520641.1:3935-166837 GCA_001517045.1 Pseudotsuga menziesii | reverse complement strand
GAATTTTGTTCGGTGCAAATCAGATCCAAATGTCTATTTGAAGTATGTTAATGGTTCATTAATGATCATTGTGTTATATGTTGATGACCTCCTCATTACAGGATGCTCACAGGCTGAGATTGCTTCCTTAAAAGGAGCTATGAACCAAGCCTTCTCCATGACAGATTTGGGGCTCTTAAGTCAATTTCTGGGGCTTGAGATTGCTCAAACCAAAGCTGGAATAAAGGTGCACCAGTCCAAGTATGCCTTGGATTTGCTGATCAAATTCAGAATGAAAGACTGCAAAGCAAGCAAAACTCCTTTCCTTTCAGGAGTGAAGCTGGAGGAAGATGATTCTCCACCGATGGTAAACAATACACTGTATAGGCAATTGATTGGCTGTTTGTTGTATTTGACACATAATTGACCTGATCTTTGTTATGCAGTAAGTGTGGCTTCTATATTCATGGATCAGCCTCATGAGATCCATTGGAAAGCAGCCAAAAGGATCCTTAACTTTGTTCAGGGAACAAGGACACATGGGATCCTCTATAAGGCAAAATCTGATCTTGATTTGATTGGATTTACTAACAATGATTGGGAAGGTGATAGCACAGACAGAAAGTCCACTTCAGGATATGTGTTCATGCTTGCAGAAGGACCAATCAGCTGGTCAAGCAAGAAACAGAGTGTCATTGCACTCTCATCTACAGAAGCTGAGTACAGAGGAGTTGTTAATGCAACAACTCAGTGTTTATGGTTGCATGGTTTACTTGGAGAGTGTGGTTTCGAACCTGAGTACTCAACTACCATCTACTGTGATAACTAGAGTACCATTTGAATCTGCAAAGATCCAGTTCAGAAGCAGAGAACCAGACACATTGAGATTCACATGCACTACATCAAAGAGCTTGTGCATGATGGCACCATTCACCTACTCTTCTGTTCATCTTCAGAACAAGTAGCTGATATCTTCACCAAATCATTTTGTGAGAAGACCTTCAGCAATCTCAAATCATTGTTGGGGATTGCTGATCATGCTGTAAAGGCATGAGTGGAGACAAGATTCTACAATTTTGTTTTAAGGTCCATGTTTAAGGGAGGATTTTCCCAAGTTGGTTTTGCCTCTTTCCTTTGTTGTATGGACTTGCAGTATGTAAAAGAGTGACTAAGCCTTGTTGCTAGGCCCTATATTTTTGATTTATTACTCATAAAGTCAGGATTAAGGGGGGGTGTTAGAATAATCAACCCATAGTTTACCCACTTAGACATTAATTCATTTATTTTTGTCTTATTTGCCTAGTTCATGTGTCCCACCTTGTGCAAGTTGCTAATTTCCTATCCATAGAGGTCAAAATTGCCATATCTGACTCCTGTAGCACTTGGGAAAGCCTTAGGAATCAAATATACTTTATTCCTGGCCTCCTAGGTGCCTATCTTCTTTTTCTGCTTTATTGCCTACTTTTTCAGTGTTTTAAGGCACATGGGAAAGCTAGACTAGGTGAGGTGAACTTGTTTTTTGTCCTACACATCCTCCTCTCTTTTCTCCATGCAAAAGCATGTATGAGCTTCCATTCCACCACTCTTTAGCTTGCCTATGCCTTTTTGCCAATTCATGAGCTCCATGACAGATTTGGGATCCAGCTTTTACACCTATGGGGGATTTGCTTATTTTTGGTAAGCCTGCTTTATGCTAGATTTGGATGCTTCCTCATGCATTTGATTTCTTCATGTATTCTATTTATTCAGTAGCCTATGATATTACAGGGTTGGCTATTGTACACTCAGTTAATATAATTTTTTGTTATAGCTCCATATTCAGTCTCTCTTGTTAGCAATTTTGCATGATCAATTGATAATTGTTGTGGGTAAAATTAATCTATTGCTGGCCTGAATTTCTATAGTTGTGGTACCCCAAGCCATAGGAATTTATCTCCGTAACAACTGTCTAGGATTGACATAGACCTAAGGAAACAAGTCAAATGTCTTAAATCATATCAACAACCAAGCACACCTCCCAAGGTGCTAGAAAAGTGCAAAAAAACAATGTCTGAGGCTATTGAGCGAATCAAGCAAGGAGAAAAGCTATGCGCGGAAGCAGTCGACACCTTCTCTGTGACATGGGAATTGCTTCTGGAAGATGAATCCATGGAGAAAATCAAGGAGGATGCACACAAAATTGATTTAAAGATAAGCACGGTTAAGGCAGACATGAAGAAGCTGCCAATCAAAGAGAAGATTGCAAAGGTCACCATGTTGAAGCAACTACAGTAGGAAGTAAAAAATATCCACAAACAATAGAAGAAATTAAATGAGGAAGTTACGGCACAGTAGACAAAGGATGAAAGAGTTACAGGTCTCATTCGGCATGTACACCAGAAGCTCCAGCTTATCACTCAGTCGCTGGAAGAAGAACCGTTGGAACATATCAATTCCGACCATGTCAAACAATTGGAGAAGCAAGCAGAGGAATTAGGGCATGAGGTTTCACAAGTAGAAGGAATTTTGAACTAATTTTAAGACAAGGTTGGTCCTATGGTGCAACTAGCGCCATAAACATGAGAATCATTGACTTGCTTAGTGGATCAGGATGAGCCACATGTGAGTGTTGGGGGCCTGTTGGGCCAGGATAGAGCATAAGGAAGAAATCGACACACAAGTGTAAGAATAAAAGTAGGCGCACAACGGAGTAGAAGTAGGTAAAGGAAAAAAAGGAAGCGCATAAAAGAGAAAGTCATGACAAAGAAAATCGAACCCAAATTTGGTGGAATATGGCAAGGTAGAAGAGTTAATGCTGGAAGGGATCATGTCAATAAGGACTGCGGATGCTCGACTCGGCGGAAGACTAAAGGACAATTTTTGTGGCTAGTTATGGCCTATGTTAAATGTATTGAAGGAAATTTTGTGGCTAGGTATGGCCTGTCATAAATGTAATACAATAATTTTTTTGTGGCTACTTATTACTATAATAATTGAGATGTACTCAGTCAACCCTACGTGGTCTAGTAGAAACTATAAGTAGGAAGAACCCATTTTTTGTAAGGGTTGTTGAATAGTCGGATGTTAGTTGGTTCAGACAGAATTTTGATAATATAGTAGGTTATGGAGCCGAATATCTGCAGGTGTGTTCCCAGACCATTTTGTAAGAGTCAATCTAGAGCTGAGTGCATAGATAGTAGAGTAGAAGAGTCGACCCAGGCTGTGTGCGTATCAGTAGGAGTAGTAGAAGAAAAGAATAAAAAAGGAGAGCATGAGAGCAAGAAGAGTCTAAGTTAAATAGACATATCTCAAAACAGTCTGTAAGTCACATACTGCAAGGTGCCATATATTTCTCATTCTAGATGAAGAGCACCTTGGTGGTTTTTACCCATATGGGTTTCCACATTATTTCCCGTGTTGATGAAAGTTGAATGTTTAACAGTTAATGTTGAATGTTTTATTATCTTACATTGTTTATGGTTATTTATTGAATGAATGTCACAATACTAATAAAGTAGTGAATGAATGAATGATTAAAACATCGTCGAAGCATCTTGTATTATTTCATGTTTAAAGATGTTAAGTTGTAATACTACCGTGCCATTGTCAATTACTATTAAGGAATCATCTGCGTCACACTATTGCACCAGTTGTTAAGTTGCAATATTGTGACATAGATGATTCCTTAACAGTAAATTACAATGGCACGGTAGTATTACAACTTAACATCTTTAAACATGAAATAATGCAAGATGCTTCGAATATGTTTTGATCATTCATTCATTCACTGCTTTATCAATATTGTGACATTCATTCAAGAAATAACCATAAAAAATGCAAGATAATCAAACATTCAACATTAAAAGTTAAACATTCAACACTCAACATTTAACATTCATCAACACAGGAAATAACGTGGAAACCCATCTGGGTAAAAACCACCAAGGCGCTCTTCATCTGGCATGAGAAATATATGGCACCTTGTAGTCTATGACTTATAGACTGTTTTGAGATATATCTATTTAACTCAAACTCCTCTTCCTTTCATGCTCTTTGTTTTTATGTTTTTCTTCTGCTACTCCTACTAATCCGCACACAACTTGGATTGACTCTTCTACTCAACTATCTGCGCACTTAGGTGCAGATTGACTCTTACAAAATGGTCTGTGCACTCAACTGCATATCCACGGCTCAACAACGTACTATATGATCATACTTCTCTATGAACCAACTAAAATTCAACTATTCAACAACCCTTACATAAAATGGGTTCTTCCTACTTATAGTTTCTACTAGACCAAGAAGGGTCGACTGAGTACAGCTCAGTTAATACAGTAATAAGTAGCCACAAAAAATTCATGTATTACATCTATGACAAGCCATACCTAGCCGTAAAATGTCCTTCAATACATTTAACATAGGCCAAAACTAGCCGCAAAAACTGTCATTTAGTCATCCGCTGACTCAAGCATCTTCAATCCTTCTTGACCTGTCGCCTTCCAGCCTTAAATCTTCTACCTGCCCATATTCCACCAACTCTGGGTTCAATTTTCCTCATTGAATATTTCTTTGTTATGCACTTCCTTTTCTTCCTTTACCTGCTTTTACTCCATTTCCCAACTTATTTTCCTCTTCCACCTGCACGTTGGTTTCTTCCTTGTGCTATATCTTGGCCCAACATGCCCCCGACACTCACATGTGGCTCTTATCGAGCCACTAAGCAGGTTGATGGTTCTTATGGTTCTGGAACTAGATGCGGCACAGGACCAAACTTGTCCCAAAATTCCTTCAAAATGATTTCTACTTAGGCAACCTCTTTCCCTACTTCCTCTGCTTGCTTCTCCAATTATTCGACACTATCGGAATTGATATGTTCCTACAGTTCTTCTTCCAGTGACTGAGTAATAAGCTGGAGCTTCTACTGTACAGGTAAATGAGCCTTGTAACTCTTTTGGCCTTTGTCTACTATGCCGTAACTTCCTCATTTCTTTTTTTCTCTTGGTTGCGAAGAGTTTTTACTTTCTGCTATAGCCGCTTCAGCTCGATGACCTTTGAAATATTCGCTTTGATCGACAACTTCTTCATGTCTTCCTCAACCGCACTTATCTTTAAATCAGTTTGGTGTGCATCCTCCTTGATTTTCTCCATGACTTCATCTTCTAGAAGAAATTCACACGTCGTAGAGACGATGTCGACTACTTCCTTGCATAGCTTTTCTCCTTGCTTGATTCACTCAACAACCTCAGACGCTATTTTCCTACACTCTTCGAGCAGCTCAGGAGGTGTGCTTGGTTGTTGCTATGCTTTAAGCTCTTTGACCTATTTCCTTAGGTTTGTGGCAATATTGGACAACTAGGATACCTTTTCAACTGTATCTGCATCTTCCTGACCTTCTTCCAAAGGGGACTCCGCGACTGTGTCTTTTATGGCTTCACCTAGTGCAAGCCTTCTTTGCTCACATGCTTCAATCTCTTACTCCTTTTCATGAAGGAGGGCCTTGCAGATTTTATCCTTCCTTGTTTACTTTGTAACCTGGTATGCAAGAGCATTCTCCTGAATCCTAATTTTGGTCGTAGTGGCATGCTGAATAACATATACTTCACCCAATGCGAGTTTGGAGAAATATATATCTAGTGTCCCAAATTCATGGAGAACATTATCAAACTCTGGTGCCCCTATCTCCATTGCTCACACTTGGACATCTATCTTCACCAGTGTTAACAACAGTGGTGTTACTAATACGTCATTAGGATCCATGCCATAAGTCTCGACTTTGACTGTGCTTTTTACTTCATTGAAAGCCTTAGTGAGCGTAATGATATGCTCTGCTATTTTGTCACTTAGTTGTAGTTGATTTTTACTTATCCCTTTAAGACTGGACTTCGCAACCTCTGTGATTTCTTTGAAAAGTAGGATCATGTCTTCTTCAGCTAAGCTGTCTGTGTTAGTCATTTTATCATTTTTGTGCTTCTTATGATGCTGTTGAGGATTTTCCTTCTCGTGTTCTCGGTGAAGGTTCTGTACATCCTCGTCAATAGGTGTGTCTTCTCCATCATCCTGATCAAAGATCTGATCGTTTTCATCATCATCATCATCTGTGTCATGGGACTAGTTTCCTTTCCCATCACTCCCATCATTGCCTTTTCCATCATCTTGGTCATTGCCTTGACCATTTCCTTGGTCATTTCCTTGTCTTCCTCCTTAGTTATCTCCTTGGTCAATTTGCACATCAACTGGGATGCACCACTCCACAGGACACTTCTAGATGGACTCTTCCACATTTGAGTCATCAATCATGAAAAGCGTCAGCTGCGCTTGCATCTCAGTATTCTGCAGCGGCTCCAGAATAATATTAGGGATGACATCCTAGAAGCTTATGAAGGATTAATACTTTTGTACTGTCACTACCCATAGTCTATGCTGGTGCTTTATTACTTCATGCATTGCTTCCGCATGGAGAAATAACTCTATGTTATTGTCCTTCTCCTGGATCTTTTCTTCCTTGTCATCTTAGAGGTTCTGATATTTTGTGCAATGGAAAAGTACTAGGACATCCAGCAGCTGGTAATATAGTGGGTTGGACCAAACTATTGTAGAAATAAAAATCAGCAACTAGGAGTAGTGGAATTTGGCCTTACTTTCCTCCTGCACTTGCTCCGCATCCTCTACCATCTCATTCAATAAGTACTGTGATCAATTGAATAGTACTCTTGTTGCACATTATTCTATGAGTTCCATTGTCTCGGAAGTGCACTCAGTGGTCCACATCTTGCACATTAGCTTGCAATATAGAATCTTTGTGGAAAACCTCATTGTGTTGTCAATTATAGAGGAAATCAGAAATCCTCTATTCATGCGCTAGAGGTCGTACTTTTCCATTATCTTTGTCATATCTCTGTGCACATAGATATGGCGCAGGTTCATGTACTTGATGCAGGAGACCCGTTATCATATAAATGAGCTAAAAATTGATAGGATATGGTCTGTCGAGCCATAAGTAGCCTCCATGGAAGCAGACAAGGAGATGTCACACATATGTGTCTGCTTGCTTACTTCTACCAAAGTGCGGCATGAGAAGCAAGTTTAGTAAGCCCATGATTTCTACTCCTTGATCCCACTCCATTGGCACTACGAGTTGTGGCTCAGGCATCATGGCTGGGAGCGTGATCATGTAGTTCTTTCTTTCCAAGTCTGCTTGCTTCCTTGTATCATTATCCTCAAACTATAGTTTCATCAGTATGGGGAGGATATTCATCAATAGTAGAACACCTTGAGGGATCTGGGGTGAAACCAAGGACAAGCACGCCTTCGTTGGGAGATTTACTTCAGGTGCCTCTTCTCTCCTTTGTCAAAACATATGGAGGCAGTAGGTTCTGCTCCTCTAGAGTGGCAATTTCTGCTTCTCTTCATGGTGGTAGGGATGGTATTTCCTCAGTGGGTGCGTCCTTGGCAGCCTTTCGTGTCTTGATAAACTTCGGCACCCGGACTCGAGGTGTTGATGATTCTGTAATGTCTCTTTCCAAAAAAAATAGTTGCAAAACCTCAATTGGTATATCAAATAGTGGGTTTTGAACTGGGGCCGAACCAGAGGCCAAAGCAGGTGCCAAAACGACCGTAAGAACCGTCTATGGATTTTTCCACACCATTGTTTCTGATTCTTCTTCTTGTTGCTACACCTCTGGCTATGTAATATCTTCTATTATCAGGAAAGGCGAGGAGATGGTAACATCATAATGCTCACTGGTATTGGAAATTGAAATGATCTTTAGCTTCAGCTCTCAAAGTTACAATCTCTGCTTCTCTCTTCTTCTCTCTGTGCACTTAAAATAATTCTTGTCGATGAAGGCTCATATTTATAGGGATGCGCCTGTCCTGCATGTGATCATTCAATGGAAGATTGACATGTTTTCAATCACATGGTCTTCCCTTTCGACACATTCCAACATTAACTCGTATACTCGAGTTATGATCTGTACCTGTCAGGGAATTTATGGCGAGGACAATGAATGGGACCAAAAAACACGCCTCCATTCTCCTTGGACTTCTTGAATTAATGACACCTCGTTGTCATAACCTCCTAAATATTTTTAGGTATCTATGATTTAATGATGCCCAGTCTATCATTCCTGCTCTTATCATAGGATTTGAATACTCACGTCATAGACATGTGACATAACAATTTCCTTTTCTCTTTTCTCTTCTCTCTCTTTTTTTTCCTTATATTCCTACCTTACCTAGGAATGTCACAGCCATCATAGTAAGGTTTCAAGAGGATTCCATTTACCATTCCTGTGGCAGGCGTTCCCTCTAGCTTGTGTGATTTGACTGCACCTGCATCAATGATGTGTGCAACCATATATGGCCCTAGTCAATGCGTCTTCAATTTCCCTGGATGCTTCAAAAAAAAATTGTCATACAGAAAAGCAATTCCTCCGACTTTGAAATTCTTAGTCCTGATATGGAGATCATGCCATGCTTTCTACATTTGCTTCTCTATGTTTTGATGGAATCCTACGACAAAGCGTTCTTCTTCCATCTTGACGAGCTGCAACAACCTTTGTTCGACAACATCTACTTCGGTCATTTCTGCCAGAGCAACAATTCTTAGGCTTGACACAGTATACTCCATTGGCACAACAACTTCTTGTCCATACACTAGTCTAAATGGAGTGTTCCCTGTGAGTCACTTTCAAGTTGTGTGGTATGCCCATAGCACAGCTGAAACTATCTGATCCCAATCATCTCGACGCACATTGCATACCTTGGTTAATGCATTCTCTGGGATCTTATTGAATGCTTAAATCGTTCCATTCACCTGAGGATAATAGGGAGTCATTTTCCTATGCTGAATCTAGAACTCCACAATAAGCTTAGCAATCATTTTTTTAACAAAATGCATACCTTAGTCACTTACGAGAATCTTCGGGTAGCCGAATCTGGTCACCACATTTTCAAATAAAAACTTTTTCGCCGTCGTAGTAGTACAATATTTAACAGGAGAGGATTCAGCCCATCTGGTTAAGTAGTATGTCACTGTGATAATGTAGCGCGTTCCATTCCTCTTTCCTAGAAGTCTGATCAGTCCAACAAAATGAATGACCCACTTGTCAAATGCTTTAAGGGTTATTTGTGGTGCAAGCGACATCTCATAGCATCTCGACAGTTTTCCTATCCTCTAGAAAACATCGTAGCACTGAAAAAATCTCTTTGTGTCCATATGTATGGTTGGACACCATAATACTGCTTGTAATATCTTGCGCATGGTTTCCTTTCCAGCATAGTACCCTCCTGTGACACAAGCATGTTCTTCACTCATTATCCACTCTCGTGCATGGTCAAAGACACACCACTACAATATTTCATCGAGGCCCATATTGTATAGGTGTCCCATGATCAATGTATAATCAGTGACCTTGAAAACCAACTTTTTTTTTTTGCATAGTGGTGAACCCTTCAAGCACATATCCTGTACTCAGGAGGTGAATGATAGCCTCAAACATTTTATCAACTACGGTGACCACAAATAGTTGCACATCAGGTAAATTATCCTCTAGACTGGTTGGTTCTTCACCTCTTTCTATTCTTGACAAGTGATCATGCCCTACATTCAGTTGACCAGTTTTAACAATGACCTCGAAATCAAATTCTTGGAATAGGAGAAGCCATCGATAGATCTTCCCCCCAACACTGGCTTGTTGAACAAGTATTTTAAGGTTTAATGATCAATGTACATTTTAAAATTTCCACCCAACAAGTAGTGTCAGAACTTCTACATCATATAGACCATGGTGAGGTCCTCTCTCTCAGTTTTCATGTAATTGTTTTCTACTGGTGACAATTTTCTGCTTGCGAAAGAAATAGGGTGGTCAAGCACACCCTCACCTGGTTGCATCAATACTATGCCAAGTGCGATAGATGATGCGTCGACATGGAAATGGAACTACTTCTTCCAGTTGGGGAATACCAATATTGGTGCGATGGCCATCTTGTTCTTTAATTTGTCCAAAATTTCCTGATAAGCTTCCATCCACTAGAACTTCACATCTTTCTTCGACAATTTCTCCATAGGTGCAGTTATCTCTGCATACCCTCTGATCAAATTTATGTAATAGCCTATGTGTCCTAACACTGATATGAGTTGCCTTACTGATTTAGGTGGTGGCAAGTCAAGGATAATGGAAAATTTCATTGGGTTGACCAAAATTCCATCGTGACACAAGACATGTCCCAGAAATACACCAAATGCTGTGCAAAAAATACTTTTATTTGAATTGAGTGCAATCTGATACTGGTGACAATGGCCCAGCATCATGCGTAGACTCTCAATATGGTCTCTTAATAGACCAAACATAGTCCAATCATCAAATTAGACCTCAAGAAATTTATGTATGAAATCTTTAAAACCAGAAACTACTATTCTAGAAAAAATAGGAGGTGCATTCTTGACTTCCATGGGAATTACCGTATACTGGTAACATCCCCATTCTGTGACGAAGGTCACTTGGTCTCAATCCCCCTTCACGATTCTTACTTGATGGTAACTAGAAAATCCATCGGTGAATGAATACATCTCTTTTCCTACGATGCTTTCCAGTACTTCATCTGTGAATGGTGTTGGGAATGGATCACGCAAGCATGCATCATTCATCGTCCTCAGGTCGACACATATCCTCACTTCACCTATTGTCTTCTTATCCTGTATAACTATAGGGATGATCCATTGTAATTCCTCAATAGGTTTGATGATTCCTATGTCAAGCATGTGATCCAAATCATCTTTTACCTTCTCTTTATACCTTAGATTCAACCTATAAGGTCGCTTCTTAACTAGATTAGCATATGGTTTTAGGGGTATTTTCATTTCTCCCATATATCCTACTATTCCCTTCATCTATGAGAAGTTGGTAGGGAATAGGTATTGAAACTCATGTAGCAAGTCTATGATATTTGAGACCGTCTCATCATCCCAATAATCTCCTATATTGGCAAACTTTAGTTTTTCCAGCGAACCAATGTTCACTTTCTTGATTTTTAGTGACTCGAGGAACTAGTCGCTCGAAATGCCACTTCCTTCAACTTCGTGCATGCCCTCTGACTCTGGTATGTTTATGTTAGTCAGATCATTATCTGATTCTGCAATTAGATTGTAACAATCCATCCATTTCTAGATGGTCACACTGCACTAATGGGAACTTGCCACTTCAACAGGGGTTTCAACAAATATTTTCTCCTTGATCATTTGAAGAAAAACATCCACTGTTGGGTGCTCATCAGTAAATGCAAAGGTGTGCTTGAACTATGTAACCACATTGTCCCCATCCTAAGTTGCTTTTCACAAGTACATGGATGTATACCAACTTCTAGGTGTCATTTCCAATGTATGTATGAAATGATGGACCAATTCCCGTCGCGGGTATTCTGCAAGTGCTATGCGACACTGATTAAAGTGCTCGAAAGGGATTGATAGCCCTGTGTAATTTTGACTCACGATAGTGATTTATTCACTGAATCTAAATTCTAGCAATCTTATACACTATGGACATTCTGATATGGATTTCTTATGTGTACCCCACCATCTAGTGGGTGTAGCCTTCAACACATAGTCTAACGCAAACAAGCGATGCAGTTCTATCACCAGTCCTTCAAAATCACTGAGGAAGGTTGCAAGATTAGGTAAACCTTCATATGTGGGTAACTCAGTCGACTGAATCGCCACCCATCATACAGACCTAGTAATCCCAACACATCTCCTCATAGAGATTTCATAAAATCTATTTTTCTATTTTTTTAAGGCCTCTCCCGAATCTGAAGTGTAGGAACTAGCGCTCCTCCAACTCAGGTTTCCATCCACTATAGGATTCACATAATAATATTTTAAAGTTCTAACATTATAGATATGGTCTAGATAGTCGCCCCATCATTCACTATTGACTGGTTTGACATATATTTGTCCCTATAGTGGATCAATTAGGGACAGTACCCTCATCTCATTATCCTCGAATGAGAGGATTCTTTTCTTGAAGTTTATAATGGTATGATTATCTATGGCCCAATATATCCTTAGAAGCATGAGATATGGGTTCATGTTATTGACAATGTTAATTACTTCAAAGTCTGTGAATGTGTACAACCCCTCAATGTTGACAGGGACTTGACTTAGCCTACCAATTGGTAGGACCTTCTCCTGATTTGCAAGCCTCAACTAGACAAGGGACTAGTCCAAGCATGACTTTCCCATTCTCTCCCAAGTCTCTTGCATCAGAATATTGACATCTGACCCCAAATCTAAAATAGTGTAATCCATGTCATAGTATCCTATGCGCGCAGTCATTCTCAACTCGTGCCCAATTTTGAATTTCTTTTTGACATGGTTAACCCTCTTTCTAGGTTGCGACTCTATTGGGGTTTCTTCTATCATTTCTTGTAGCTCTGTGAAAACATATTTATCTTGGACTAGCACTAAGAAAATTCACAGAAACGACTAGATCTTACTAACCTTTTTCGGAATGTGCTTCTAGAATAGTTGTTGGAAGCGTTCAGGAATATCTCTGACTTTAGCTGAGGTCGACGATTGTTCTAGATCTACAAATTCTGGTTACACGTCCAAAAAGACTTGCTTCTACTTTTGAATGTCGAATGGTACCTTCTTCTGCGACGTGGGTCATACCTACGATTTTTCTTGTGGTATATCCTGATCGGATCTGGTCACAACACCTCCTTGTGTTACAACAACAACACTTGGTTCTCTAGGCTCGGCGGCAATAATATGAAAATTTAGGTTATAATTAGGATTTGGATTTGGATTCTGCATGGGTTAGGGCCTGAGACGGTCCGATCTTTCCACTTTGCAATCAACTTATGACATTGCTCCACATTAAGGTCCTGGTATTTGCAATATGAACAAGTATTTGCAGGTTCATGGAAATATCTAGTGTAATGGCCTGACTATCCACAATTATAGAATACAACTTGACCTCTTTCTCTACCAAATCCTCCTCCTCCTCTACCTCTGAAGTTTCCACTCCCCCTTCCCTGAGGGTGTGGTTGTTGCGGTGGGTACTGATTTTGTGGTGCATACTGATTTTTTGGTGTGTACTGAGATTTATACTGGTTTTGTGGGAAAGGAGCAGTCTGGTAGTGCGCTTGTGCCTGTTCATCCTGAATCTTCCCATCATTCTTCATCAAGTAGGCATCTACTGTCTTCTCCTTTAGGAGTTTATATGCTATGCAATCCTTCTCATCATGTCCTACTGATTTGAAAAAATTACAGAAAAGATTAGCTGGGGTACTTACTGCAATCTTCTGCAAGTATATACAATCCTCATCATGATTCTCTCTAGTCTGGCATATTCAACACTAGGGTAGCTCGTGGGTACTCAATGGATTTGGTGCACCAGATGAGATATAGTTCATGTACACCTTGGTGTGTCCATCTGTTCAACATCTTGTGCACCACAAGTCCTCCTGGACTTCTTTTCCCTTCTTAATATCCTGAAGCCGCATTGTTAAATTTTTCAAGTACGACTGAATCTGTATCATTCCTGCGCCACCATCTTTGATCGATGAGGACTCTATATTCATCGCTAGTTCTAGCGCTTCTATCTATGAAACAATATTATGTTGCATAAAAGGAGCTTGGATGTGTGGTAAGAATGCAGTAATAAACCTCTCTTTATGCTGTACATCTGACATCTAGAAACTAACTTTGGCCATCAAAGTTTTAAACCGCTGATAGAAATCCCATATGGACTCCTCCGGTAACTACTTTATCTCCTTGATATCAGTGATACATTACGACTCGGATTTAGGCTTTATGAACTCACAAATCATGGCAAGTCAAATCTCATTAAGGGTCTTCTGTGGGTTTCCTGTTGGTACTATAGAAAACTTCATAAACCATTTTAGCACACGACCCTGCAGAGTTGTAATCATGTGCTTCCTTATGTCTGTATTATGAACTCAACGAACCATCCAAACAAATTCACAAAGGAACCAATTCTTCTCTGGATATTCTGCTCCATTCCCACTGAATGTGGGTAATCTAATATCTGCCCCAACCATTGAGTTGTTGTCAGGAATGTCTAATGAATAATTTAATGAAGGTGGACTTCCTTGCACGGTAGTTGGAGTACTAGAACTATCAGAATTAACAACTCTTTTAGGAGATGAGGCTCTAGATCTTACCTCTAGTGATACTCTTGGCGTGGTGTAGTTGCATCCTGATCTTTGTGTCTCCATAGATTCTTTGGATTCTTTTTCTCCTTCAAAAATTGGTATATATTCTTCCTCCTCATTGCAAGACCCTTTGTCTATTCGCGACTCAAATTCGCACTCACTTTATTCAAACAGACTAGGAGTCTGTCTACCTCCTACCATCTTTCTTATTTTTCTTGACCGAAATCTCCTTCCACTCCTTAGGAATCTAGGTTCTAGTTCAGGTTCTGTACTTCTTAGGAATATCTCAGCTAACCATTTCCCATTTTTTTTTATAGGCCGTCTGGTACATATCCTCTCCTCTGGATATGCGACTCAACTGCTCAACTGCAAAATTCCCTTCTCATAGATGAGCATCTTTATCCATGTATTTATAGACAACAAGTACCTTCTTTGGGGTCCTTGGAAAATATTTATTTCAGCCTCACTATATTAGGCTATACTCTCTACTACAAACTCAGTAATATACCCTTGCAAAAATCTGTCAACCCAAAAATCAGTAGTTCTAGAGATGGGGTTACTTACATTGGTTAACTCATGGATCAACTGAGCACTCCACTCGATCATTTCTCTTCTCTAGAAATTTGTCTTCTGAGTTGCCAAACTTGAAAACCACTCATGCATCACAATAGGGAACTCTACAAAGAAGATCTCATGAATATCAGAGTATATGTACCGGTCCAACTAGTTTTATGTGCTCAACCATGATCTTGTGTAAATGCTAACATCTTAGACTTAGACCAATCCTCTATTTCCTCTTTTTTCGGATGCCACAACATTTCCCTCAACTCAAATGACTAAGGGTCCCAGCAATGGAACCATTTTTTGGCCTACTTTTCCCCACTCTCATGACCCAGGTTTAACATACCCATGAAACCAACAAAACACCTAAAGTCTTTGGTCCAACAAGCTTAGCCGACAACACCTACGGGGAAGTAATAGTCTCACCCAATATATCTTAATGTATAACTTCTAGAACCATTTTTCCACAGTCAGCGAGGGATTATAGTCCCTTGGCGCGCGACCAAGGTGCTTGATAGAGTTGGAAGGATGGAGTCTTTTACTACTTGACAGTGGTGCAACTGTGCGACACAGCCAGTGTGCGACATGACCTTGTCCTTAAAAACTTAACAACTAGTGCAATAGCGCGACATAGATGATTCCTTAATATTAATTGACAATGTCACGGTAGTATTACAAGTTAACAACGTTAAACATGAAATAATGAAATATGCTTCGAAGATGTTTTAATCACTCATTCATTCACTGCTTTATCAATATTGTGACATTCATTCAAGCAATAACCATAAACAATGCAATATAATAAAACATTCAACATTAACCATTAAACATTCAACATTCATCAACATAGGAAATTACGTGGAAACCCATCTGGGTAAAACCCACCAAGGTGCTCTTCATCTGGCATGAGAAATATATGGCACCTTGTAGTCTGCAATTTACAGACTATTTTGAGATATGTCTATTTAACTCGGACTCTTCTTTCTCTCATGCTCTCTATTTTTATGCTTTTCTTCTACTACTCCTACTGATCCACACACATCCTGGATCGAATCTTGTGACTATTCTATCTATGCACTTAGGTGCATATTGAATCTTACAAAATGGTCTGTGCACATAGTTGCAGATCCACGGATCAAGAACTTATTATATTATTAGGATTCTCTTTGAACCAACTAACATCCAACTATTTAGCAACCCTTACACAAAATGGGTTTTTCCTACATATGGTTTCTACCATACCATGCAGTGTTGACTGAGTGCAACTCATTTATTACAATAATAAGTAGCCACAAAAACGTCTTGTATTACATTTACGACAGGCCATACCTAGCCGCAAAATTTCTTTCAATACATTTAACATAGGATATAACTAGCCACAAAATTGTCCTTTAGTCTTTCTCCAACTCGAGTATCTATTGTCCTTCTTGACATGTTGCCTTCTAGCCTTAACTCTTCTACTTGCCCATCTTCCACTGACTCTGGGTTTGATTTTTCTCGTCACAGCTTTCTTTGTTTTGCGCTTCCTTTTCTTCCTTTACCTGCTTTTCCTCTTGCACTTGCACATCATTTTCTTCCTTGTGCTCTATCCTATCCCCACAAAAAAAATTCAAACTATGAGAACTTAGAAGAAAGACAATTTTCAAACATCAATGATCTCTCCAAAGATGATGATGAGCATAATAGTGCCATAGATAAAAATGATATCCATTATGAGGAAAAGCAAGATGGGAAGATTAATGTGACGAAGAAGGATATAGTGATTATTGTGGGATTCTTTTTTAAAGATCTCTCATGAATTAAAGAGAACCCTAAAAATAACATTAGGAGGGATCATATACTCAGGGGGAGTCAAAGTCAAAAAATTGCAATTTGTATCAAAAAATTCAATTGGTATCTAATGTTTAAGTATGCTGAAAGCCATCTTCCTCAAAAGACAATAGATGATCAAGTTTAAATGATAATATTGGTGTATGGTTGACATAGAGAAAGTGTAAGGAAGTTCTTTCTAAATTTGTCTCTAAAAAATTGTAGCAAACCCTGTTGTTATCTCAAACCATGGATTATGTGAAGACCTCTTAAGAAGAGTGAGTTACATAATACAATTGTTTAAAAAAAAAAAGGGAATAGTGTAATGTTGAGTGTAAACTCTATCACAAATTTTTTGACAAAGGAGACGAAGTACAGTGACAGGGGGAGTCCATGGATCTATCATTCAAGAAACCACTGCAAGAAACGAAATGTTAAATATAAATGATAATACATTGATTAGTACCAAGTCCGGCTAACAAAGGGGAGATATGATGACAAGGGGAGTTGTCAGAAAGAAGAAAGTTAGGAAATCCTCAATAGCATAACAGGTTATCCTTTGTCATTGTTGTCAAAGGGGGAGAATGTTTAGATGTTTCCATTAATGCAAAAGGGGGACATTGTTGAGCATATAAGTTGTCATTGATGTCAAAGGGTCTCATGTATGACAAAGGAATAACCAGTAGATATGGTAGCAGGATGAATTCAATAATGACACAAAGGAAAGTCAATACTGAGGAATTAGGGATTCTGAGGGTGAGAGAAGACAAAGATCGATTGATCAATCACTGTAAGGATCGATGATTAACCTATAGGACTAAGTCTGTGCAGGTATTGATTGTTGAGATTGTGGTAAGAGAAAATCCACAACTGTGGCTGAATTTCACAAGTTAGAGTTGCGAATGAGATAAATTGATAATACTCATTGATATGTTTGAAGATTGTGTGGTGGAGATTAAAGGTGGAATAATATCAATGGCTGAAGAATATTTTGATGATAAAAGAGCGAGGATGATAAAAGATGATTCAGGATGCAAAATTAGAAACTAATCACCAAGAAGGAGATCGAGATGAATAGACGAGGTTGATCATGGAAGCAGATCAACGACTGTCATTTATTTCGTAGGGAGAACTAGCGTGGATTAATAAAATCCTGATGTGCATGAAATTTGAATAAAATCCGTCTTATGATATTTGGGGTCCACCGTCAATCTTGATCTGATGGTTCTTATGGATTTCACAGATTCAACTAGAAGGTGAGTTAATGTTCTAGATGGGAGCAAAATTTGATTGAGAAATAGTTTATTAACAGCGTGGACAGTCCAGATTAGTCAAGAGAAATTACGGAATCCGATCTCGAGAAGATCGATGAAGGTGAATGATTTCTACACAAAGAAGAGAGGATATCCAAAAATCCATATTAGATTGTATATCAATGGTTAGGATTTAATCTCTGAGGAAATATATGGTGGTGAACGATTTCCAAACAAGAAAAGAAAAGATTCGCAAATATTCATTTGATCATAGATCAACGGTTAGGATTTAATTAGCGAGGAAATATATGGTGATGAATGATTTCCACATAAGAAAAATGAAGGTCCGTAATCCACATCAGATCGTAGATAGATGGTCAAGATTTAATCTACAATAGAAATCAACGGTTCATAAGAAAAAAAAAAGGAAGAAAGAGGAAGACAAGAAATAAAGGTATAGAATAATATGGGTTTCCGCAACCCAAAGTATAGAAGGAGGAAAGAGGAAGCCAAAAAGTGAAAGGCGAAGAATCATGAAAATACTGTGGGAAATGTCATAGTTCCACATTTCGCAACCTGCAATGTGGAAGATCAATGGTCAGAAAGACATCCGTGAAATATTGATGGTGCGGAAGGATTAGTGCAAAAAATGGAAGGCAGAGAATTGCGAAAGCAACGTTTGAGTTTTTGAAAACCCGCATTCTACATCCTACGATCCAGAAGATCGATGGTCAGGAGACATCCATAAAACATTAGAGGAAATTTCAACTCAAAATAATCCNTCCTCCAAAATTAATAAATATTATTTTATTATTTTAACTATTATTTTATTAGTTCATTTTAGGAGGCCCATTTTGAGTTGAAATTTCCTCTAATGCATAAATGGTGTGGAAATATTGGTCCAAAAAGTGAAAATTGAGAAATACTATTTGGAAAAAGTCACATATCTGATATCCTATTTCCAGCTCAGATCGATGGTCATGAAAATATTGAAGGAGCTCAATGGTGCAGAATGGTTGAGGTGGAAATCTAAGTGTGGAAATACACTTTGAGAAATGTCATAGTTAAACGATCTGCAGACTTGGAGATCAGTGACCACGAAGAGATTGAAGGAGATCAACGGTGTAGAATGGTTGAGGTAGAAATCTCATAGGTAAACAATCTACATACCACATCCTATATTAGATCTACGGTCAGGAAGAAGCTCGATATAAAATCAATGACTCAGCATGGTTGCAAAGATGGAGAATGCGTAAGGTCATGACTGGAGGATTAAACAGTAAATTGATTAAAATGGAATAGTTTCAGTTGTTTTGAAGAATCACAATGGAGGTATATGACTTACGTCTCAGTGTTAGAATAAGGAATTAATCTCTAATGAAGAGTGATGATCGAAGAATGAAAGGGCACAATGGTGAAGAGATGCATTCGGAAGAAACATGAAGGTATATATACATAGAGGGATGTGTGAGAGAATTTGTCTCTATGGTCCAGATCATAAAAGCAGAAGTAGGGACTAGTGGGTGTGACATAGATTGAAGAGTAAAGAAATATGGAATATTACTGAAAACATATCAGGGTGTTAGGGCGGTGCTAGGGAAAGAAACAGGCCTGTATGGGGTTGTAGACTCCTCCCAGTAGTACCTGGTAAATAAGGTGTAGTAGCATCCTATTATTTGTAGCTGACAAAACCAGGGGGGCATAGCTTCCTTCCAATGGTAGCTGGTAAAGGGTGTCGTAGCATCCTTTCAGTAGTAGCTAATAAACTAGGGGGTCGTATCCTCCTTCCAGTAGTTACTGATAAATATGATGTAATACCATCCTTGTCTGTGGTAACAGGCAAAAATATTTGTAAATAACAATTTTGCAATAATAGGAAGCATTGGTGGTTTACCCAATTGGGATTCCACAATAAATTTTTGTTCTGTGTGTTCTTGTTGATTATGTGTTTTAATAACTAAATTATAAAAGTGGTTTTAATTTGTGGAAAGTTACATTATGGATTCACCCCCCGCCCTCTCAGTATTGTCCAGTATTTCAACCCATGGATGCCACTAAGAGTTAAGCACTGATAATAGTTAAGTTATCACTTTAACTAAGTGATTAGCAGACAGTTAAAGATTGATTTCAAGTCGGTTATCATTTAGTTCAAGTAATTTAGCATTCAGTTCAAGTCAGTTAACATTCAATTCAAGTAATTTAAACTTTAGTTCAAGTCATTTAACATTCAGTTCAATTCATTTAACATTCAATTTAAGACAATTAACATTTAGTTCAAGTCATTTCACTTCCAATTGAAGACAATGAACATTCAGTTAAGGCTAATTGAGGAAATTAAGGGTGTTAATATTTGCATAGAGGGAATTCTAGTTAGATTCTCCTTGTGAATCCACTATTCGGTTCTCTCAATATGTTTATTGAGCCTCCTATGCACTATTGTTACACCAAAATCTCGTCATCCTCATGTGTACTTGCTTACATCCATAAAGTGTATATTCTAAAATACTTGAGAAGAGGTTATGCTTTTCTATCGGTCCAAATTAAAGTTACACTTACGCACCATTCTTTTTGACAGCGAGCATCATACTTTCCTGATGCCGGTTGTATATGGACAAAGAGCATCAGTGAAAGTTCTTGTCTTTGCACAGGAAGTGTTGCCTCTTCTTGGAACCTATTTCTAGTGCACAAGTTTCATTGACACTAGTCAAAAGGTAAAAAAGAGAAGAATCAAGATATTTCTAGAAGGAAGCCCTTTTGGAGGCTTTCCCCAACTACTCAGATTAAGTAGCGATCAAACCCATAATCCCTAGGGATGATCCCTTAACCTTCTCCAAGTAATCCTCAACTCCCTTCATCCCTTTTGGCCTATAAATACAATCTCACTTTCATGGTTGAGGGAGGACTAAGAAAGCACCCATATGTTGTTGAAATCTTTATGGAGTTGAGAGGCAAAGTATTGAGATTTTGAGGCAAAAGAATTGTATCATGAAGCAAAAAATAAGGCTTTTCAATTGTAATTTCTCCCTTCTTCCCGTTAATACAATTATGATATTCTTTTCCATAAATGATATCTGATTTAGTTTATAACAATTCTCCTTAGTCGATTGCTTATATATATCATAATATCTTTTATTTCTACTTGTTTCTTGTTTGTTTTGATATTTTTGCAGGTCTTCTATTCATCAACATAGTTACAAGGGATTCAAGCTGACAAGGACAACCTTTAATTTTAGTTAATGAATCTTATTCATGTGATTTGATGAATCTAGGAGAATTCTTTCATTCTTATTTTTCTTTGTTCTAGATCTTAATCATTTAGACTAGGAAACAATATTTGTTCGCATTGATTGAGTTTTTCTGCTAAAAAAATTGGCGACCATACTGGGTAATGAATCAATAGAATTTGGTTTGTTTTTATTGCAAATTAAATTTCCTTTTGTTCTATAAAAGGTGTTAAGTTAATTTTGTTTCAGTCATATTTTTCCTGTCAATGTCATTTATTGTTCCTAGGAATCCTCAATTTTTCACTGCTAGTTGAATTTGTGGGTAATTCTTGTCTTCTTATTTCTAATTTGCACCAGACACAATTGGGTAATGTTTTCTAGGTGTATTTCATTCTTTGAAAATTCTTGTGCATAGTGACAGAGCATCATCAATGCTCATTGTAAGTATGTAGAAGGCGTCGTTAACGCCATTTTCCTATGTACAGAAAAAATCGGTCAATGGAGGACGCACTAGTGCAAATCAACATAATGCATGGAGGTAAGTGTTCAATGACCCTTTTAATTGGTTACAGTTGTATTTGATTCTACAACCAACTTTTGGATTGATTCTATAATATTGTTGGGGGTGTTTTTAGCTTACGTTTTAAGCAAAATGAAGTCCATTTAAAAGAAAATTCCCCCTCATAGTCGTGGGGGGGGGGCATGAATCATATATTCTACAGTCTCTTTGAATTATGTTCTCTTTGTGTTCAAAGAAGGTTTTATGTTGATTACAATGAATTTTACATTTGTTTCTTTGCTTGAAACCTCTTGCTCTTTTTCGTGGATTGTATTCATCAAAATTTGAAAATTTGCATTTCATTTTTGTGTGCGTGTTGAGTTTCTCTTGATTTATCTTAACTTGGGATTGGATTTTGTTTCCTCAGATATTTGTAGAGGAAGAAAATTGATCTTTAATTTCCATAATAGTTCAAAGAAATTTTTTTCTTTGATCTTCTTTATTACATTGAAAAATACTTGAAAAATAAAACAATTTGTTTTTGTCTTAGCTTACTTCAAAATTTTCTTTTGTTAAATGTTATTTTTATATAAAAAAGAAAGGAAAAAAAATCAAGTTTCATAATTTGTAAAGAATATTTGTTTTAGTTTTTTATTAAAAAAATTAAATAGATATTTCTTTCCTAGATATTTGTTTTTCACCTTTGTTGGAAACATAGGAAACAAAATTCTAGTTTCAAGTCTAGGTGTATGTTATTCAATTTATTTATTTTGGGGTAATAACTTCTTACTATCTCCATCAATAGGGAATGTATTGAAATACAAAGGAAAGCCTTGCATATCATTATTGCATCGTTTATGAGTTGAGTCTTTACATCATCTTGTACCTTTAACTGCAAGAGATAAGATCAAACACTAGTTAGGATAAAAAAATTAGCAAGACTATATGTTAGGTTAGAGACATGTTCCAATGTATTTAAGTGTAGGAGTTGTAATTTTTCTCATGCACTTAATCCTAGGGATTGTGTGGTACTTCAATGTACTCGTTGGTATATCGAGATTATTTTCACATACTCAAGGGTATATAGAAAATTTATTTCACGTACTTGATGGTATATCAGAAGGCGCCTTTCGAAGAATTGTGCATTATACAACACTACTATGGATTTTAGCTCCCATGTACCTTGCATATATTAGGAGACACTATTAGGACCCAGAGACAAACTAAGTAACCTATCGTCCATCTTGTCGAAACAATACATCGAGAACAACACTCAAGGAGCTACTACACGAATACAATTTAGGTAGTTGGGTATAGAGGAAAGGGTACAATCCTAATCCTCCTTGTTTCATGTTACTGTTGGAATTTGCAGTATATCATGAGTTGCAATGACTTGACACTCCTGTGAGGATCTGTCCTATACATCCCATGTACCACAAGTAATTTTGTTGCTTTTAGTTTGAGTAGAATTTCATTTTTGTGGTATTTAGAAGTTATTAGAGAGTATAAATATGGAAAATTCTTCTAGGACTACCAACCAAGAGACCCCTTCTCAAGGTATGTATTTTTTTTTCTCCATATGGAAATTTTTTACGTCCCTTCATGGCTACGTTGAGTCTTCCTCGATTGACTATAAGATTATCTATATGGGTATTCTCTTGTTTGGTTATCTGAAGTGCATCGATTATTTTAGATCCCAACTCTTTGTCACAAGAGCATCAACATCATGTTGACCTTTCACCTTATTCTCTATATGTATATTCTTCGCCTATCGAAATTTATGATGCTAGAAGTCAGGTAGATAAGAAGAAGAGGAAAATGAAGTTTAAGAAGAAGAAAGATAAACAAAAAATTAAATCTCAACCAACTACTCCTCACAGTGATGAGAGTATTGATATGCCTATAAAAACACCTCCTATGCCTAAGTTACCTTGCAAACATTGGAACGATGCCCATCTTCTTAAGGATTGTCATGGTTTTTCCTAGGTTTTATAAGTGTGATCTAAGGCCTCCCAAAAACATTTGTTGTCATCCTCTAGTCATCATGTCGATTCAGCTCCATCAACCAGTGACTCTATGGTTAAGAGTCGAACAGGTAAAGTTAGAAATCCTTGCTTTCTTTGTAAGGAAATGCACCTTACTTACCTTTTTCCTCACATGGATGAAGATTCAAAACTATTGGAATATATTTTTTTTCCTCAATAACGACTTCCAACAGGTTACCATAAGTTGTCCCTTGACCTTCCATTGGTTGATAAAGTGATCTATCCAGTTCTATCCTTGGTCGATACTAATCTTTATTTATAGATTTAAGAACAATTAGTTCGTCCCACTCTTCCTTTGAAGAGTGAAGTTAAAATGGCTGAGTTGATGTCATCTCTACCCGATTCCACTCTTTCATCCAAGAGTGTTAAGATTGAAGTAGTCACTTTGACACAATATTCATCTCATCTTCTAGTTGAGAGTGAAATGAAACCTATTAAAGTTTTCATAGTCAATTTGTATTGTTCTAGGTAAGAGGAAATACTGTATATTTCAACAAAACCCTCTCCAAGTACTGAGGTTATTTCCTTTGATTGGAATAATCTAATATAATTTTTTCTTCATTCAAGTGTTCCTTTCCAGATATATGTGCAAGTTACCACCAGGAACATACTCTGCATTATTGTTGATGAAGGGGCTTATGTTAGTATTCTATCCTCAAATGGTTGGAAATATATAGGTTCTCCTCAACTTGTGCCAACCATTGATTAGATATTGAGTTTTAATAGATGACGTACTACATCTTTAGGGATCCTTCCTCATTTTGCTATTACCTTAGGAGGGAAAACTATCTGCATTGATTTTATGATAGTCCAAGTTCCCTTAGGTTTTACTTTTCTCCTTGGATGAGATTATGTTTACGCCATGAAATTTGTAGTGTCTGCGCTCTTTTGAGTGATGCATTTTACCCATAATGGGAATATTGTGACCATTGATAATATTTCCTTTGTTAAACCTGATCATTGTGTACCTGCTAGTCATCATACTTCCCAGAATGTACTGCATGTTCTTGTGGTTCCTTCCCCTTCATTGTCCATGTCTCTCAACTCTGGATATCATGGAAACGTTTTGTCATTTGTAAAACGATAGATTCTTCCAATCACAAGGAAGCCTGCAAGGCATGTATTCAGTCTCTAGATGTCATACTAAAGTTTAGCCACTAGCTTCTTATGTAAGGGGTAAAACCTACCAACCTATGGAAATCATGTTGGGTAAGAACTGATTTTGAGCATAGTTCCCATTCTGTGTCAAGCTCATTAAAAAATAAAATGGGTGTTATTGAGCATAGTTCTCAATCTTTGTCAAGCTTGTTAAAAAATGAAACATGTTTCCTTGAACATAATTTCATTTCCTTTTAATCTCATTAATAAATAATACAGGATTCCTAAAGCATAGTTATTTTCTTTTTCAAGCTTGTGTAAAAATGAAACAGGTCACCATGAGCAGAGTTCCCTTTTCATGTCAAGCTTGTTAAAAAATGAAATGGATTCTTCCTTTGTGTCAAGTCTGTTACCAAACTCAATAGTTGAACCTTCATTTCATCTAACTTTATCACTTTATCCTCTTTCTTCCTTCATCTATGGTGAATCTTTTCCTAAGAGTAACACATAATTTAGTAGGATGAAGAAAAGAGCAGGAAGATGAAACGAAGCTTTGGGGGGAAGTACCAACCACTAGAGATAATGTTGGGAAAATTCCCATGAATGGGACTCTTTTTTAGAATATTTTACATTTGTGTTTCATTCTTACTAAACCATGAAACAACATACTGAGCATATTTCATTCTTTGTTGCAAGCTCATTAAAAAATAAATCAAATACCCTGATCATTCTTCCAACCGACCTTCGAGCTTGTTAAAAACAGTAAGATGGTGTTGATCTTACTTTTTACATTTTTCGTGCTCTACTAAAAACATGAAAAGTGGTTTGAGCTTACTTTTTACTTTTTTGTGCTCTGTTTCAAAAATGAAAAGATTATGAGTTATTTTGATACCATAATCGTGCTCATTAAAAACTAAGTAAAAATGTATCTAGTATTATTTTATCACTTTTTTGGCTTGTAAAATGGTTATGAAAAAGGAACCCCTGTAGTTTTCTTTAATCTTTTTTAAAACTCCCAAAATAGGAAAAGATCGCGAAGTGAACTTGACACTTTCACCGGTTAGACTATTTGCGAAAAATGAAACTTTAGTTAATGTTTTTACTAGAAGAGTTCTCCTAGGTATCATTTTACATGTTTATGAACCTTGGGGACTAAATTTATGAAAATATATACATTAAAGTCTTCTTATTCATTTAGTACTCTCTAAACATGAAACAACACTGATTTTACCTTCCTTGGACTCATTAAAGTTAAACAATGAAGGAATATTTATGGGATAGAACCCCTCCTTTCTCAGGTTTGTAAAATATGTGATATTGGACTGATCTGTGATGAGCTACAACGAGCATTTGTTACCGTCTTCCAGCTCATTAAAAATAAAAGAGGCACACATCATTCATGATAAGGAATTTGGAAAGGAATGTATCAAAGTTTGTATGGCAGTATGTTATCACCCTTGAATATGAACCTAGAACTTTCATGCATTTAATCAACTTGCTTTATGATTCGATCCACTTTCGTGATTCATGTTATCGTTTTGAGTTTTTCAAAGAATACATCAGTCTCTTGTTACATCATATAGAATTTCCAATCCTGCTAAGTCAATGCTACTAGGTCTCCCTTTGTGCAATAAATGTTTAATAAAGGTCTATCATCATGGTCATCCTTTGTAGTTACCTTAGTTTCATTTATGTCGATCATCTATGAGTTATTCCCGAATTCATCCTACTATCCAATCTTCATTTCAAAATAATTTTGGATCCAATTTAATGTCAATGATGGGGGAAACATTATGAACCTCTTTCTATGGGTTTATCCTTGTCGAATTCAACACATTATCCAAGGATTAGACCTAGAAATTTAATTAGTACCTTGGGACTGCATGCCTCAATGGAAGGTTACCTCACTTCCAAAAATGGGCTTACATTATTGGAATTTTCTTGGAAGATTCATTATAATATTTTAGTTAAGCTCATTAATTCACATTCAAGGAATGCATGAGGGTACCTTAGTAGTCATTAATACTAATAGTGGTTTCCCTAACACTTGTTAATGGTATATTACAATGACCGATAATCAAGTGGTTTCCACCATGTTCGACATCAAAAATTCTATTGACATGGATGGAGTCGTACCCTCTCAGGGTTCATATGAAGACCAAGGGGGTAATTACTTGTATTATTCATTTCCCTAGGATGTGATGGAGTGATCGAGTCATTGCATAGATCCACAATGTATGTCTGGTGGTTATGCTCAAGTTTGAGTCATAATTACATAGATATACAGTGTATGTTTGGTATTTATGTCCAAATTTGAGTCTTGTTCGTCATGGATCTACATTGTATACTGGTAAGCATGACCTAGTCATTTGTGCATAGATCTGCAATGTATTGTTTGGTATCCATGTCTTGAATCAACCAGAATACATAGGTTAGAGTATATGATATTGTAAAACTATTTAACCATCGAACTTTTTTCTTGTCTTCCAACCTACATGTTTCAAAGAATTTCACCTATCAACATCCCTCTAGCTTCAGACTTTGGGGGGCAATCTGTTACACCAAAATCTTATCATGCTCATGTGTACTTGCTTAAATCCCTAAAGTGTCTATTCCAAAATACCTGAGAACAGGATTTCCCTTTCTACAATTCCAAACTATAGTGAAACTGATGCGCCCTGTATTTTGACAGCGGGAATAAAACTTGGATGACATCAGTTGTATATGAACAAAGAGAGTTAGTGACAATTATTATCTTTGCACTGGAAGCATCGCCTCTTTTTGACGCCAGTTGCCAGTCCATAAGGTGCATTAACGCTCGTTAAAAGGAAAAAAAGAGAAGAATCAAGATCTTTGTAGAAGGAATACCTCATGGAGGCTTATCCCAACCACTAAGAATAGGTGGAAATAAAACCCCTAATCCCTAACGACGATCCCTTAACATTATCCAAGTAATCCTCAACTCCCTTCATCCCTTTTGTCCTACAAATACAAGCTCACCTTCATGGTTGAGGGAGGACCAAGAAAGCACCCATATTCTATTGAAATATTTCTAGAGTTGATAGGGAAAGGATTAAGGTTTTGAGGAAAATTGATTGTAGGAAGAAGCACAACACTAAGGCTTTTCAGTTGTAATTTCTACTTTCTTTTTGTTACTACAATTATGATCTTATTTCCATAAATGATATATGATTTTGTTTATAACAATTATCCTTGTTCAATTGTTTAGATATCATATCATCTTGTATTTCCACTTGTTTCTTGTTTGTTTTGATATTTTTGCAAGTCTTCTATTCATCAACAGAGTTATAAGGGATTTAACCTAACAAAGGAAACCTTCAATTTAAGGTAAGAAATATTATTCACGTGATTTGATAAATCTAGGAGAAGATTTTCATTATTTTTTTCAGTGTTCTAGATCTAAATCATTTAGGATAGGGAAACAATCTTTGTCTGCATTGATTGATTTTTTCCGCTAACGACTACCTTCTACATGATAGGGGTCTTGGCTTGTTATTAATATGCTAGGAATATTATGGCTAGTTAAATGCAATTGCATACAATTGGTTTTGTAGGGTTGCATTGGATCTCTCTTATCTACTACTTAGGTGATATCTCTTATTTAGAAAATTGCTTCTATGTTGTAAACCATTCTCTACAAATCTATCTGACATACTCAAAGAATTGTTGGGTTTCTTATCCTCCATGTTTGGATGATTTTCCCAAGGTATATCTGGTGTCTATGGATGATTTATATGGTTGATTTATGGAGCTGATTTATATGGATGAAATATTATGATTTTTTATGTGACTGATATATTTATGAAATTCATATGTGGCTAATTTATGAGATTCATATGTGTTGAAATTGATAGATAAAAGTTTTAAAGTTCAATCTTCTTCATTTTTTTTCAAACATCAACATGATATCAGAGCATAATATGTGAAAGAGCTTAGTATTGTACATCAAGGTAATCCTATGTAGATCTAATACTATTGAGAAAAATATTGCATCCATGACGTCAATCTTCATTTGAATGGAAGAATGAGTTAAAGTCACATCAGACATCAACACATGGAAAGAGAGGGTGTTGAATATTTTTAAAGAGCATGATCTTGATTCATTCGTGACCAGTGTGGTAGAGTAGCTTACCACAAATGAAGAGTGAATCAACTTCATAAAGAATCAATCAAAGGCCAATCATATCATCTTTCATTTGGTTAAGGACAATCTCATGCCCATGATCATTCCATTGAATACTGCAAGAGAGTGTTTTGATACACTCACCAATATTTACAAGAAGAAGGCCTTGAGTCAAGAATAAGGGAGCATCCAAAGAAAGGTTGTTTGCACTAAAGAGGAGAATATTTTTTTCATAGCAATAATGAGGAAAGGGAGAAATCCTTTAATTACAAAGAAACTCTTCCATTCAAGTGAATAAAGAAGGACTCTGGTATTCTCAGCAAGGGTACAGAGATTAAGAGGGATCCCATACAAATCAATAAAAGATAAGTAATTTATTATTTGATTGTTATATGCTGTTATAAATCATTTCTAATTATTTTTTAATATGTTTCATGACTATCATATAAGATCTATATTCCTGGAACTTGGAATTGTGTTGAGCATATACATTTTTCTTTTTCTTTTATTAGCATATTGTCGATCTCATGAGAGTCCATATTATGTGATATAATATAGGACTGATTTAAAAATTATGCAGGACTTATATATATACATATATAGGACTGGTATAAATCTGAAAATTTCCTTCATAAGATATAAGATAGAGGGATGGATTCTTGCTTCATGAGTTGTTACCATAGGACTGCATGATTGGTCATAATATATCAGATAGAGGGCTTCATGCTTGCTTCACGAGATACAAATATGGGGCTGTATATTTCCTTCATAAAATATGATTTTTTGAACTGATATAGGATTGATATAAGGTTTCAAAACATCACATAATATATGAATGGGGTTATGTCAAAACATTTATTTATTCTATGTACATAACTGTGTGAACCATTACCGGTATGTCGAAAGTTTTCATGTGATTACATTTCTTGGTTATGTAATGTTATTAATCATTTGAATAATTTTTCTTGTAGGAAAACTCATATTCCATGACCTACAAGAAGAGAATGACAGGGAGTCATTTGGATGGCTGATCCTAAAAGAGAGCATATCAGGAGGTTCCTATGTTTCTTAGGGAGAACGCAAAATAGAAGTCCTAATTCGATTTAGAGAAATGTAAATAATCCTAAAGGTAATGTATTTATCTTAATTATATTCATATATGTGTTATATATAGAGAAGTATGAGACTTCATGATGGAGGAATGAAATTTGTGATTCCCACATCCTAAAGGTTGAGAGGGAGAAGCTAGATTTTCTAGCTCCTGGAAAAACTAGTCGAACTGGTTAAATTAACATCCTTCTATGTAGAAACCATGTATTGTATTCATATTGAGAAGGAATATATATGTAAGAATCTTGTATGATTCTTAAAATTTAGAGTTTTAATAGTCATTAGATAAATATTTTCTTCTAACTCTGTAGAAATATTGAAAGGATTCAAGAACCATTAGAGGAAATTTCAACTCAAAATGGGCCTTTTAAATTTAACTCAAATTCCATGTCATCATGTGTTAGCCAATGAAATTGATTTAAATTTGAAATACCGTATAGGTCTTAAACACTTTTTTAATATAAATTTGGGGATAGGTATCATAAAGAAACTACTTTTTTGTTTGTATTTTCGACATATCTCCTCGTGTTTTTACTCAAATTTCAATCAAGAGAGCTCGTTGGATGCAGAATTGAATTTTGCATGCAACAAGTACCCACTCAGCATACTTTTGATGGACCTTGTTACCCCAAAACCAAGAAATACCTGAAAAAATGTGATGATGATGTCATCATCACATTTTTTCAGGTATTTCTTGTTTTTGGGGTATCGAGGTCCATCAAAAGTATGTCAAGTGGGTACTCGTTGGATGCAGAATTCAATTCTGCATCCAATGAGCTCTCTCGATCGAAATTTGAGTAAAAACACGGAGAGATATGTCGAAAATACAAATAAAAAAGTAGTTTTTTTCTTTTTTTCCTCCAAAATTTATAAATATTATTTTATTATTTTAACTACTATTTTATTAATTTTTTTTAGGAGGCCCATTTTGAGTTGAAATTTCCTCTAATGATTAGACTATTAGTCCATGACAACACACAGGAAGTTAAATTTAGCTCTTATTCAGATTTGTAGGATTTCATAGATGGTAGATATACCTATATAGCTCCTAGGATCAATTAAATTATTTACAGTCAGTACATAGACATGTACAACAAAGCATGTTTTATCTTACCTATTTAGTACATGTGTATGTGGATTTAGACATGTCTCGGTTCGTGAAAGTAAGTTTCATGGACATACAAATTTTGACTAGTTCAATGATCGAGAAAGATCACATCAAAGATGTTGCTCCAGATAGAGCATACTATAAGGAAGTAAATATTTACAATGTTCCTAGTTAGTTATATCCAATACATGGTGAAAAAAGTGTTGGAATATTATAAACCCACTAAATACTTAGGAAATTAAATATTAATAATTTTTGGTTAATGTCCTATCCACTAGCCTAAGCAATTGGCATCTACTTGCACCACTTGGTCAACACTTTCCATATGTACCCCAAGATTTCCTTTATCCTAATTGTGGTTATATCCTTCCCACTTTATTGAATACCCATGTTAGTAACTATGCTTTCATGTAGATCTATCCTTTAGACTGTTGTATTCCTACTTTTCAGTGGATAAGGTAAATATAGTGAACTATGTAAGAACTATCTTTTGTGTCCAACCCATCCTCCATGATTTTCTCTCCATATCACATGATTAATAGTCTATTCCTTTTCTCATCATCATTCACTCATTCCTTATCCAATTCATGAGCTCTTGTTCTGATTATAGTCACCTATGGGGGTTTATCATATTTAGTAAACCTGCTTTATGAGCTAGCATGAGTTGTCTCCTTGAAAATATATTTTCATTTATAAGGATGTATTACCTATGTAATAAAATCAATCACCATTCATTGGTAATTCCTAATGTGTGTTCATGATTCTTCTTCTTTTCTCCTTATGCTAATTCTTTGTAATTTGATGTGAGGTTAATTGTGTTCCTAGATGCTTAGCTTGTTTACATAATTCTTGTTTCCATCAAGGATTTATAATTATTACATGGTATTATATCCAAGGATATCAAATCTCTACATGACATCATAGCTTTGATGGCTCATTAATTAATCCTCCTTTTCATATTTACAGGTTTATTTTGTAGGTACAGCTTCAAATGGATTCAAGAGTATCTGATCCTCTTCTTACTCCATCCACAATTTATTCAGAGTGGAAATTGAAGATGATTTCAACTCTAAAGAGAAAAGGTCTCTATGTTGTTTATATTGGAGTTGGTAAAGAGTCTTATGAATAGCTACATGACTGACTGAATGAATTTGATAGAGATTTTGGAGCTATATGTCTGGCTATTTCTCCAAGCATGTGCTACCTTGTTGATTATGATGAATACCCAAAGGATCTATGGATAAAATTCGATAGAGATTTGGGAGATCACAACAAGGTTCAATCTAGGAATTTGGAGAGCACATATAAAACCTCAGTGGTTTCTATTTTTCAAGATGTCTCAGCCTCTATAATATCTGATGAAATTGTTCATGATGAAGAAGTAACTCATTTAGTTCCTATTGCTACCATTCTCTTTGATTCGAATGCTTCCTCTTTCTATCAAGAATAAAATATTGAAGAGCCATCTTTTTATGTATCTCTTGAAGTTGAAGATCTTAATTCATCTTCTTATGATGCTAATAATGAAGAAGAAGTGACTAATGGAGCTACCATTGCAATTGTTGATGATTATTTCACATATTCAGTGTTGTCTTTATCTTCTATTATGGATTTTGAGATTCATATGCCAAACCTTTCACACTTTGTGCATACATCTATCCTTGAAGGTGCACAAATTAGTTTCTTCCTAGATGCTTTCTTAGCTATATAGTGTCATATTTGTGTCATACCACTCACCATAATTGATCCCATGTGCTTATGCAACTCCTCCTTTGTTATTGGAACTCATTCTCAGAGCCTCCTTTAATATTTTGAACATCACTCTCTTTCCTTTTTAATACTTGTACCATAGATGATTCTTTATCAGTTTATGCTCTAGAAGATGATCTATTTTCTTCTCATGAGTCTATTGATGTGATAGAATGTGTTCCTTTGGATACATTGGAATCTAGATCAACATATGGAGTCTCTTCATTCACACTCCATGATCCTAAGCCTTCTCCTTTTTCCTATATGATCACTTGCACACATCCTCTTATTGTAAACAAAGTTGGAGATCTTATGCATTTTCTTGGACACTTATTTCACCTATCTGGAGCTGATTTCATCTCTACTGGTTCAAAGTTCAAGTCATCACATCATCTTGGATCTTATTATAACTCTCAATAGATTTCATTCCTTCTTACACATCAGTGGATCTTAGTTGTTCTACATGGTCCCAGTTTCCATCCTGCAATTGTTCTTGATCCAAGTGAGCATATTTCTCTTATTCCTAAGAAGAAGATTGCTCTAGAAATCAACGTTTAGTTTGGAGAAGAATCAACAACAGTTCAAAATTTTTGGTTTACCTTCCTTGTCCTTTCATGAGGGAGGATTTTCCCCATGTGTTTTTTCCTCTTTCCTCAGTTCTTTAGAAAAGATAATTTGTAAAAGGGTGATGATAGTGTTGTTGTTGGGACCTATATGAATCTATACTTCTAATTATTTCAGATATCCCAATCATAAAGTCAGAATTTAGGGGGGTGTTGGAATATTATAAACCCACTAAATAATTAGGAAATTAAATATTAATCATTTATGTTTAATATCCTATCCACTAGCCTAGATAGTTGGCATCCACTTGCACCAGTTGGTCAATACTTTCCATATGTACCCCATGAGTGCCTTTATCCTAATTCTGGTTAGACCCTGCCCACTTTATTGGCTTCCCATATTTGTAACTACGCTTTCCTGCATATTCTGCCTTGAGACTACTTTATTCGTGCTTTTTAGAGGATAAGGTAAAGCTAGTCAACTAGGAAACTACTATGTTTTGTGGCCAACTCATCCTCCATAATTTTCTCTCCATATTCCTTTATTAGCAAGATTTTCTTTTACTTGTAATCACTCACTCATGGCTTAGCTAATTTGTGAGATATTGATTTTATTAGGAAATTTCTTTAGTCACCTATGGGGGTTTATCATATTTAGTAAGCCTACTTTATGAGCTAGCATGAGTTGTCCTAGAAATTATATTTTCCTTTATAAGGATGTATTACCTATGTTATAAAATCAATCACCATTCATTGATCATTCCTAATGTGTTTTCATGATTCTTCTTCTTATCTCCTTATTCTAATTGTATACAATTCTCTGTGAGGTTAATTGTGTGCCTAGATCCTTAGCTTGTTTATAGAAATATTGTTTCCATCAAGGATTTAGAAATTATGAGAAAAGAGGTTGTGTAACTCTTGTACATATCCATGAGTGAGAAGTACTATTGTCATATTTACTAAACCTTAGTCTAGAACAAACTTCGTATAATATGAAATACTTCTCTAGTTGAAAAAGGAGTATTGATGTATCTTCACAGGTAGCACCAGTTAAAAGTCGCCAAACTAGTTAGTCATGATGCATGGCTCAAGAATCCAAGGGTTGTGATATTTTACACTTGAGAATAGACATGGTCAAAGTCTCAGAAACTATTGGATACTCAAGAAGATTTATAGTCTGAACTATCAGAGAACAATTAAAACCTCTTCGAGAGGTTAGATAGCTACATAGTTGGCTATGTGGGGTACTATGATATGAATCACTATGAAAGAGATCGGTCCTTGAAGAACATAAAAAAGAATGGAAAGCTCACTAAGAAATTATTCAAATGGTAGAAGATTCTTGAAATCAACAAATGTTGAAAATTGAAACAAAAGATAATATTTTCTTTTTACATGATTTTACACATTTGATATATAATGTTGTATATGATGGATATGAAATCCATTGTTTTGAGTTTAGAGAAACTCGATTCTAGATTTGATCTAGATGATGCTACTTTGAATAGGTAACTAGCAAACCTATTGTATTTTTATTCTTGTACCATTGAGGTACACTAGAATAGGTTCTTTATTGTATTTTGATACATAGTAGACCTATTATAAATCTTGAGATAGTACTACATAAACTAATTGTATTTTATAGATAGTACTACCCGTTGAGGAGTAGTGCAGCTTAGGATTCTACCTACTAGGGTGAAAGATTTGAAGCATACAATTATTAGGTGTTAATAGTCAAGCATCCTGAAAACCCTATGTGTTATAATAGAACACATTGAGATGATGTTTTACTTCATCGAAGTCATGGTCATGTAAAAATAAAATTTCAGCATATAGCTTCTAATGAGAAGATTGAAAATTTGTGAGCAATCCGCTGCTAGTAACGAAGTTCAGATACTTCTGAGATAATCTTGGTATGGCATAAAATTCCTGGTAAAGAAGAGAATGTGTCCCTGATGGAGAGGGAGTGTTGTTTGCACAACAGCAGGATTCATTCTTCGAGACTTGTGTTGTATCAAGTTAGGGACTTATGTGATGTTAAGGTAAGACATTGTGTTGTATCAAGTCCTATATATGTCCTCATGTATTGAGGTGAGATTCTTGTATTGTAATCTTATGTTGTATTGAGATTGGAATCTTGTGTTGTATAAATATTGGGTTCTTGTGTTGTTTCAAGACTGGTATTGTGTTGTATCAAGACTGTGAAATTGTGTTGTCTCAAGTCTAGAATTGTGTTGGATCAAGTCAATGATTCTCATAGACGATACCCTATCAGAATGGATCTCCAATTATGGACATGGAATTGTGTTACATCAACTAATGTGGTTAAATTATGTGATATATTGCTAGTCATGGTCACTGAGTGCTATAAGCCTCCATTAGACCTTAGCTATCCCTGGAGTGAATTAATTTAGCATATGACTCTATGGCCCAAGGTAATATATATGATCATCAGTCAGTAGTACTAATTCTTCTGAGTGTGATTTGATAAGATGGATAAATAATACAAATATGGATCATGCATTAATTATTTAATCATAATGAGATAAAGCATAGAGAAAGAGAATTTGAACTACCCATGAAAATGTCTATGTGGACTCAAGTTATAAAGCTTCAATAAAATCTGAATGCCTCAATCATTGCCTTAGTTAAAGCATCGGTTGAACTATTAATGAATGCAATCAGTTAAGTAAAGAAGAGCTTAATGTTCATTAATCATCATGCATTAGTTAACTATAGATATCCATGCAAAAGTTAATAATAGAAATTGTGCATGGATGGAACTAAGAGTGAAGCACTAATGACTCTTAAATTGGCATGTTAACTAAGTGATTAGTAGTCAGCTAAATATTGATTTCAGGTCAGTTATCATCAGTTCAAGTAAGTTAAATTTCAGTTCAAGTTAGTTAACATTCAGTTCAAGTCGGTTAATATTTAGTTCAAGATAGTTAACATTCAGTTCAAGTCAATTCACTTTTAGTTGAAGGCAGTGAACATTCACTTAAAGATAATTGACAAAAGGAAGGGCACTAATGTTTGCATGGAGGTGTTTATAGCTATATCCTCCTTTTGAATGCACTATGTGGTTCTCTAATCATGTTTAGTGAGCCTCCTACATGCTACCTTGTGCATGCTAGGGTGTTTGACTTGTTATTAACATGCTAGAAATATGGCAAGTTCAATACAATTGCATATAGTTGTTTTTGTAGGGTTGCATTTCATCTCTCTTCTCTACTTCTTAGGTGATATCTATTATCGATCAATATTCTTATGTGTTTTAAACCATTCTCTACAAATATATATATCATACTCGAAATTGCTAGGTTTTTTATCCTCTGTGTTTGGAGGGTTTTCCCAGGATATATCTTGTCTCTCATGGTTGATTGATTTATATGGATGATTTATGGAGCTAATTTATATGGATGATATATTTATGAGATTTATATGTGACTGATATATTTATGTGGCTGATATATTCATATTTGGCCGATTTATGAGATTCACATGTGTTGAAATTGATCAAAAAAAGCTTTAAAGTTCAAGATTCTCCAATTTTGCTCAAACATAAACATAACGTACTCCATTACTTCCTTATTTATACCCTTACAAGACAAAATTTACCTCACCTTCCTGTATGTATTCATGTGGAATCTAATCCCACTCTTAGATCAATTCAACTCACAAAAATTGCTTGAAAACATGCATAGATTCACTAAAAAAGGAGACTGTATGTGGTGCATAAAAAAAAAATCTATTGAATAAGTTTACATCAGAAAAAATTATGTAGAAATAGGTTGTACAAATATATAGTTACAACATATATTTGAATGCAAAAATATGTCATTCGAACCAGCACAAAACCAGACTTACTAAACTAGTCAAAATCCCCCGTAGGTGCATAAAACACTTTTCTAATCTGTCAAGAAGGTCACGAATAGGATAAATGATTTTTTACAACTAATAAGTGAAGGAAAGTGGACTAAATCATTCTTATAGGTGAGAAAAAGACGAAGGGTGAGTTGTGACAAAAACAAGGCAGTTTCCTTAGAACTAGCTTTCACCTTTTTCCTTAAAAGCTACTGAAAAACCTTGAAACTATGGATAAGGCAGGAATGCACACTTGAATAAATAGGAAGTATGATGGGTTGTCAAAATATTATTTAGAATCTTTCTAAAGTGCTCCTGGAGGTAGTTTAGGCAAGTTTGACCACAAGAATGCAAGTGGATGCCAACTATCTAGTGCAAGACCTAGGAAATTAACCAAAATGATTAAATTTTATATCCTAATTATGGGAATGGGTTTTTATTATTATAAAACCCCCTATTAATCCCAACTTATGTAAAATATCAGAAATATATAAGATATATGGAGCCTAGAAACTGTTGGAGACATTTACCACCTTACACACTTATTTTGGTCAATTTGGCCTAGTTAAACCACTATCCTAAGTATTATTGACCTAATTGACATCAAGGGAGAATTAAATGTCATCATCTAGATCAAACCCATGCCTACCTTTAGTCAAGGAGGCTAACTTATCCTTCTCCTACATTCGGGGAGGATAACTGGAGCACTTTGGGGGTGATCTGAGTGTCATTAATGCACTTTATTGCTAACTGATGGTTACAATCAGTTAAACATAGTAGTGAAGGATCCTCCCTTAATTAAATTGATTATTTAATAATTATTTAATGAACTGGAGTCAACAGGGGCACCTCCAACCACTTCTGATGTTCATTTACACTTCACTTAACCTCATCGGGGTTCATTGGAGTCATTGAAGCACTACCACTTGATGGTTGGCTTGTTGTGACATGTGTTTGATCTCTTTCATTCAAGACTTAGTCATTTATTGCATTCAGACTTCATTTAGGGCTCAGTTGAGTCAATTAGGGTTTTGATCAATGGTTAACTTGAGTGTTGACTGTGGCTTACATTCAGTTAAGCTAGACTCACTCATTCAATTCAAATAACCTCCTTGAGGATTTGAATCACTTTGTCATTCATGCTTGCAGCATGGAATTGTATTGTATTACTCATTCTTTGTGTGAATATACAGTGTGGCTACTCATCCTGTAGCCCTTCTTCACCATTTTCATGAATTATTGTCATTAATCTATTGATGAGACTGTGTTTAGTCCCTAGATCACTGTGCAAGTTTAATATGGTATTAGAGCTCATGGTGGGACAAAGCTCAATCTCTCAAAAACAAGCTTTTTGACAGATTTCTGCATGAAAATTGAGTAATAGCTCAAAAATCGAGCACTGCACCAGAAGCCAAGGCTTACCACTTAACACCCCAAGTAAAGAACTTGTTGATCAAGCTTTCTTGATTGACTATGCTAGGTGTGATGAAAGCCTAAAATGTGCAGGCTGTCCGACCTTACATTGCCCTTTCTATTGTGATTTTCAGGTTTTCTACAGGTGAAGCATTCGCTCCAGTAGATCCAGATGACCTCCTTAGTATATCTTTTGAATCCATACAATTTCCACTCATGGAAAGGAGACATGGAGATTCAGCTGTGTTCCAGAGGACTCTAAAGAGTCACTGTGGACACTAAACCTGATCCTGGTTCTACTATAGACAAATCAATATTCTTGAACAAGAAGGATGAAGCCTTCAGATTATTATGCCTCTCTATTTCCCAAGAACTTCTTTTCCATATTTCGGGATTGAAGACTCCAAAGGAAATATGGGACAAATTGGAAACCCTATATTGAAAGTAAGATGACTTGAGAGTTTACCAGCTCAAAAATGAATTAATGTCTCTCCATCCTTCCAATTTCGAGACATTGAATGACTTTTTCACAAAGTTCAAGCACACTTTCTTAGTCTTGAAGCAATGCAAAGTGGAGAAGGTGGATGATCAGCTCATCCTCGCCATACTCTCCAAACTTGGAGCTGATTATTTAGTTTTTGTTTCTACATTCCGTGTGGGGAAGCTCACAACCCTTGGATGGAATATTCCTACACTCAATGCCTTCATTGAGTCCCTAACAAGTGAACATGATAAGTTTGTCCAGATGGGGATCATCATTTCCTCCCGTGATCAAGCCCTCCATGTCTTGGGGCCTAAATATCTAAAGGGTAAAGGAAAGCAGTAGAAGAACCAAAAAACTAAATTTGAAGCTCCTAAGCCTAGAGTTGAAAACTAGCAGCATGATGAGTCTTTCGACTCAAGGAAGAACAAAGGAAAAGGGCACCATGGAAAGGAAAAAGTCAAGTGTTCATACTGTTGGAAGGGATTCCACCCTAAACATGCCTAAATGAAGAAGAATATTGATGAAACTACCTCTCTCCTTAATAGAAATCACATCAATCTTCTGAAAAGATTTCGGAGGAGAGATCAGCAAGATCGAGAACCACAGCATGAAAAAGGTCATGCCCTCATGGAAAGCACTTCTAAGTCCAAAGCACTCTTGATTGATTCTGGAGCTTCGAACCACATGATGGATGAAAGAGACTCCTTTTCATCCTTGGAGACTAGAAAATCCATCCCCATCCACATGGGAGATGAATCCACCATCATTTCAGAAGGACAAGGTACGGTTGATCTTGAGAATGGATACTTTTCAAATGTTTTGTATGTACCATCTCTGGCATCAAATATCCTTAGTGTCTATCAGATGACACATACAGGAGTGCCTAAGAGATTTTCTTTCATCCCAAATGATGTTGAGATAAAGGAGCTTGCATCTGGGAAACTCATTCCTAAAGGTTTTTCAAACCATCATGCAAGAGCCTATGAGTTCTCCCACTTTGTGTCGGATGCAAAGCCCACCGCTCTGCTAACTCATGGAAATGAGGTTAGTAGGTTGTGGCATGAAAGGTTTGGCCATCTAAATTTCAAATATTTGCAGAAATTACAGAAAAAATCCATGGTTGAAGGCCTCCCGGTCATAAAGGAAACCACCGAAAATTGCAAGGGCTATGTGATTGGAAAACATCCTGAGCACAAGTTCGATTTGGGGAAGGCAAACCAAGCTACATTCATATTGGGGATGATACATTATGATATTAGCGGTTCAATTCTTGTCACATCCATGAATGGATCAAGGTATCTTCTGACTTTTATTGATGATTTTTCATGGTACACATGGGTCTTCTTTATCAAAAGGAACTCTGAAGTATGTGAAAAATTTTCTGAATTGAAGGCCTTGATCGAAAATGCCTCTGGTATTAAGATCAAGATCTTGAGATCTGATAATGGAAGGGAGTATGTCTATAATGGGTTGCTGCACATATGCCCCAAAGTGGTATTCAGGTCCAACATTCAATTCCCTACACTCCCCAGTAGAACAAAGTAGCGGAAATGAAGAATCGGTCTCTCAAGGAGATGACCACCTGTATGTTGGAATCAAAGAAGTTGGCTACAAATTTGTGGGATGAAGCCATACATGCTACAGAATACATTTAGAAAAGGGTTCCAAAATCATTCGTGAAAGGGAAAACCACTTTCAAAGCATACTTCGGACACAAGTCGGATGTGTTGAACCTGCGGGTGTTTGGGTCCACTGCATGGGCCTGGATTCCACTTGATAAAAGAAGGGCTTTGCAACCACAAAGCATAGAATTTCTGTTTACTGGGTATCCTGATGAATCAAAAGGATTCAATCTGCTGGATATAAAAACAAAACAGATCATCATCGAGAGAAGTGTCAAGTTTGATGAGCCTCTTCAGGAGGTGGAACTAGTGAAGGAGAAAACTGTTGATTCTCCTTCCTATTCTACTGAATATTTGGATGATGAAATTGGGGGTGATGACCCTGATTTGGATCCTCTGATTTCTAATATAATTTTGCATAAATCATCAGATGCTGAATCAGAACCTGAAGTACAAAATCATCTTCCCACATGGGCCTGACAGACACTCTCCTCTGTAGGAGATAACATTGGAAATCTGGATGATCCAAGGAGAACCCGGTCTGATTTCCAAAGATCAGGTATTGCGCTCTCTTGTCCTGATAATTTGCTGTCCAAAAATTACTATTTGATGATTAGTTCAGACTCAAAATCCTACTACCATGGTCGGAAGTATCCGAAATGGAAAGTTACCATGGATGAAGAGATGAATTCTCTGTAGAAAAACACTACTTGGGAGCTAGTTTGTCTTCCTCCGGGAAGGAAATTGGTTCAATGCAAGTGGGTGTTTCAGAAAAATGTTGCTGCTGATGGAAACACCTACAAATATAATGCAAGGCTGGTGGAAAAATGTTTCTCTCAGGTCCAAGGTGTGGACTACCATGAGACCTTTGCACCGGTTGCAAAAATGGACTCCATCCGCCTAGTTTTGGCAATTTCAGCATCTAAGCACTGGGAAGTGCATCATACGGATTTTAGGTCATCCTTTATGCATGCAGATATTCATGAGGAGATATACATGAAGCATCTTGAGTGCTACATCACTGATCCATATTTGGTTTGCAAGCTAAAGAAGTCACTATATGGGTTAAAACAGGCCCCAAGAGAGTGGTATTCCAAGATGGATGCCTTCTCTCGCAAAACTTCCAAAGGTGTCGATCAGATCCAAATGTGTATTTACAGTAGTATGATAGTCATTTGATAATTATTTTTTTATATTTTGATGACTTATTGATCACAAGTAGCATAGTTGCTTCCATTTCAACCATCAAAACTGCTCTCCACAATGCCTTTGAAATGAGTGATTTGGGGCTCCTAAAACAATTTTTGGGGCTCAAAATTGAGCAAAATTCTGATGGGATTATGGTTAATCAGTAAAAAAAAATTTCATACCTGTTATTCAAGTTTAACATGGCTGAATGTAGGCCTACACCATTCCCTTTCCTTTCAGGGATCAGCCTTGAAGAAGGAAAAAGCACACCTCCCATGGACTACACTATCTATCGACAGCTGATTGGTAGCTTGTTGTACTTGACACATTCTTGGCCTGATATCTGTTATGCCATGAATGTTGTATCAAGATACATGCAGAAGCCTCATGATATTCATTGGAAGGCAGCCAAGAAGATCCTCCAGTATATTCAGGGAACCAGGACCTACAGCATTCACTATGCTGCAGACTCCGAGCTAGAGCTGGTTGGATACATAGATTCCAATTGGGTGGGTGATTCTATTGATTGAAAGTATACTTATAGATATGTATTCATGTTTGGTGGTGGTCCCATTTTCTAGTCTAGGAAAAATTAGGCTGCCAAAGCACTATCTTCAGCAGAGGCCGAGTATCGAGGAGCGTTGAATGCTTGCATCCAAGTAGTTTTGTTGCAAGGAATTCTTTTAGAGTTTGATCTTAGCAGTACTTTGTCCACTATACTCTTTTGTGACAATCAAATTGCTATTAATATATCCACAGATCTAGTTACTAGGCAGACGACCAAGCATTTAGAGATCCACATGCACTATATCAGGGAACTAGTGCATGACAGGACCATCATTCTGCAATACTTCATGACTGATGAGCATATTGCAGATATCTTCACCAAGAGATTTTCAAAAAAGAAGTTCACTTAACTCCGTTCACTATTGGGGGTGAGTTCATCAGGGTGATTCATACTACTTTCAGTGTTCATCTTGAGGGCGTTTTTTCCCACTGGGTTTTCCCTCTTTTCCTCACTTAGTTTGTTTTTGAGAATTGTTTCAGTTTCAACATTGTACAGGGTGACCTATGACCTTAGTTGCCGGGGCCCTATCATTTTTATGCATTTATGTTTTCTAACTCCTCCTGAGTATAGATTAAGGGGGGTTGTTGGAGACATTTACCACCTTACACACTCATTTTGGTCAATTTGGCCTAGTTAAACCACTATCATAAGTATTATTGACCTAATTGACATCAGTGGAGCATCAAATGTCATCAACTAGATCACACCCACGCCTACCTTTAGTCAAGGAGGATAACTTAGCCTTCTCCTACATTTGGGGAGGCTAACTGGAGCACTCCGGGGGTGATCTGAGTGTCATTAATGCACTTTATTGCTAACTAATGCTTACAATTAGTTAAAATGGGATAGTGAAGGCACCTCCCTTCATTAAATTGATTATTTAATGATTATTTAATGAACTGGAGTCAACAGGGGCGCCTCCAACCACTTCTGTTGTTCAGTTACACTTCAGTTAACCTCATCGGGGTTCATTGGAGTCAATGAAGTTCTACCACTTAATGGTTGGCCTGCTGTGACATGTGTCTGATCTCTTTCAGTTAAGACTCAGTCATTTATTGCACTTCGAATTCAGTTAGGGCTCAGTTGAGTCAATTAGGGTTTTGATCAGTGGTTAACTTGAGTGTTGACTATGGCTTACATTCAATTAATCTAGACTCACTCATTCAATTCGAATGACCTCCTTGAGGATTCAAATTTCTTTGTCATTCGTGCTTGCAGCATGACATTGTATTGTATTACTAATTCTTTGTGTGAATATACAGTGTGACTACTCATTCTGTAGCCCTTTTTCAGCATTTTCATGAATTATTGTCATTAATATATTGATGAGACTGTGTTTAGTCCCTAGAACAATGTGCAAGTTTAATAGAAACAAGTATTGGTCACCCTTTACATACTGCTTTCCCATACAAACAAGGAAAGATGCAAAATCAAAAAGGGGAAAATCCTCCCTTAAACATGGACATGAACAAACTCTATGAAATATTTTCTTCAATCAATATTCACTACCTGATTAGATATCCCCACCAATGATTTGAGATTTCTGAAAGTATTCTCAGAAAACACCTTGGTGAATATGTCCGCAACTTGCTCAGACGATGCACAATAAAGCATAGAAATGACCCCATCATGCAAAATCCCTATGATGTAGTGCATATGGATATCTAAGTGTTTGGTTCGCTTCCTCAGTAATATCTCAATTAAGATTCAAATGATACTTTGGTTTCAATAATTGATGATTGTAGAAGTCTCAGATTCGATCCCAGCCTGTCCCAGTATACCCTACAACCACAAACATTGAGTTACTGCATTCACAACTCCTTTGTATTTTTCCTCTGTAGATGAAAGTGAAATGACACTTTGATTTTTATTTGACCAGTTGATTGGTAGATATTCAAGAATAAACACATATCCAAAATTTCATTTTCTATCAATGTTATCACCTTCCCAATCAGAGTCAGTAAAACCAACTAACTCTAGGGTAAATTTTGTAACATAGTGAATTCCATGAGTTCTTGTTCCTCGTACAAAGTTTAGGATTCGTTTTGCTTCCGTCCAATGGATGTCATGAGGATGAACCATGTGTCTGGAATCCACACTCACTACATAAGATATATCAGGTTGATTTGAGTCAAATAAGGAAGACAACCAACCAACTTCCCATACACAGTGTTGTTTACCAATAAAGTGGACTGCGCTTCTTCAAGATTAACTCCTGAAAGGAAACGAGTCTTGCTTGGATTTCAATCCTTCATGTTGAACTTGTTCAATAGGTCTAATTCATACTTGGAATGATGTACCTTGATTCCAATATCTGATTAAGAAACTTCAATCCCAAAAAATGGCTCAACAATCCCAAATCAGTCATGGAGAAAGCATGGTTCATTGCACCCTTCAAGGAGGAAATTTATTTCTTGGAACTTCCTGTGATCATATGGTCATGCAAATGAAAAAAATACATGAATCAGCTTGAAATATACATTTGGATCATAATTGCATATAATATAGTTTAGTGATAACAAAAATCCATCAATCTTGGCATAAGAAGTTGTGGGAGCTTGTTTTAGCCATACAATGATTTCTTCAACCTGCACACAAGAGATGGATTAGTAACAAAACATTCTAGCTTGTGCACATATATCTCTTCTTTTAGATATCCATGTAGAAAGGAACTTTTCATATCAATGTGATGTACCTCCCACTTCTTGGAAGCTACAATGGCCAAAACTAGTCTTGCTGGTGACTTTTCCCCACTCGTGTGACCCTGGTTCTGCGTAGCCCGCCGATCCAGTAACTTCCTAAGATACCGGCCCAATAGAGCAAGACCCATTGGAAACACATACAAAGTAGGAGAAGTCTCACCCAAGATATATTATAGATGGGTAACTGCCATAACCATGTTTTTGTGATTGTCGAGGGAGTATAGTCAACTCAATGAAGGCATCAGGATGGCTAGACAGAGGAGTCAATTCTACGAGACTGAGAACAAACATATGTCATCATGCATGAACTGACATTCCTTTCCACCTTGTATCTGGTGTAACTCATGTGACATAGCTGATTCACATCAATTGACTTTATGACTTAAGTCGGGGTTCAACACAGTAATCATACAGAATGATATATATATATAGATTCGGTTCGACAATACATTCCAACCATTCATTTACCAATTGTAGGATGATAATAGATATTCAAGAAACATTTGAACATTATACAAAAATCAAATAGTAATCAATCGCATAACCATTCACCATATTAACCATTCATTCAAACACAAGAGATAACGTGGAAACCCATCTTGGAAAAACCACCAAGGTGCTCTTCATCTGGCATGAGAAAGGATATAGCACCTTGCAGTATGTAGGATGCAGACTGATATTGAGATGTGTCTTTAAGTTCATATTTATAGTTCTCATGCTCTCTGGTTTGCTCTTCTATTATACTCCTACTCCTAGCGGTCTACTCACACAGTAGCCAGATCCATGGCTCAACAGCCCCTCTATTGCTACTATAATCTTCCTGAGTCTACTCCTCTTATGATCCCTATGACATTACAACAAAATGACATCCCTCTCCATGGATTAACACTGAATAGAAAACTACCTCTAAAAATTGAATAGGGATCAATGAAAACTTCATAGACCAACCCTCTAACTATTGCATCCCTCCTATTTATACTAATTTACATGGCCACACAGGGCCAACTACATATCGACAGTCTATTAGCCGTCACCATCAGCCACCCCTCTAGCTACAGCTGTGGTGATCATGACTTGACACAAGGCACTATCAACCTGACCTAAACATATCTTCTCATATGTGTGTAGCTACAGGCTTACACTGTTGTATATGACCATGATCTGGATTCTGCATCCATCTCTTTTCAACATTTTCCCCTTGTGCGCTTCTGCGCTTGCCTTTCCTTTGTTGTGTGCCTCTTTGTTCTACCTTCGTGGGCCCTTTACATTTTTCGTGATCTTCCTTTGCTTCTTTCACAAGCACGACGCATTTTCCTTGGTTGCGTGTGCGAACTTCCTCCTTATGCCTCTTTCCGGGGCCAATAGGCCCCCAACACTCACCTGTGGCTCATCCCAAGCCACAAAGCAAGGGACATATGAAGCGGCATGACCTGTGCGACATATTTTGCAAATTTTTTGTTTGTTTGTTTGTTTTTTTTTGTTTTTTTTTTCAGCGCAGCTTTTGCTACCTCTTAGCTTGGGCACCCTGCTCCTTCCTCTCTTTTTTTTTCAGGTTCCTTCAAGGAATATTTTTCAGACTTAGGTGCTTTGCGGGGTTAGCACACCGATATAGCTTGTTTCTTGGCACCATTTAGAGGATGGGTAATGGATGATTCAAATTCAGAGTTCGCCTGAGATGACAAGGTAAGCTATGTGCTTCTTATTGGGACCAATATCCCTATGAACATGAATGTTGTATTTTCTCTGGGACTCGTTCATCATCTTATCATAGTCTGCCTCCAATTTCACCAAGGGTGGTTAGTGTCCCATTTCAACACAGCGATCCAAGTGGCCTTGGCTCTTTCACCATTCTCATGCTCCTGGGGTTTGATGCGTTCTTGCTGTGGGTTGTTGCAGCTTGTTCTCTTGCTACTCTTCCTAGAGTTCATCTCTTCGGTAGCTTTCTCTTCACCACCATTTTTTCCATAGATATGGATTTTGAAGACTTGTCCATATCGAAAGATAGAAAATCCCTGCTATCCAGGGTGGTGGAGGTGAGTGATTTTCCAAAGTTTGACAAATTTCACCTAAGCAACATAGATTACAAGCCGCAAGTGGCCCTGCAACCCTTCCCCGATCCCTTGATACAAGGAGCTCCCGCCTGGATTGCTGGAAAATGAGCTCGCTCACCAACCCTGCAGACTTTGTGAAATACGGTAGGGACTCTGGTTCGGACCCCACAAGGTTTTTCAAATTGGGCCGGAACTCTAGTCCCTACCAGAGACCCCTCTAGTGCCATTGACAAGACCACTAATATATTGACCTACTAATAGCCAAGGATGACTTTTCCAACGACTTTTCACTGGTTCGAATGAACTGGGATACTATCGCCATCTTCCTTCTTGTTGTCTCTGGATACACTCGACATGCTGAAAGCTGCAGCAATAGCTTTAGCCCACAAGGATTATCCGTAAGACACTCCCCAACCCATTTGTAACTAGATTTGGTGGTTGATCACTAAAAATCAGTGATGTATGCTTGGTGCAAGTGAACCCCGATCTTATAGGAAGAGCATCGGGTCATCTTTCATGCAGGCTTATCCAGGTGCATTATTAGGACAAGACCCTCATCTTGTGTATCATATTTTCTTCTTAGATATGCTATGATTATTGGCATCATCACTTTTGGGTATTGAAAGTCATGATCACGTGGTGATGAGCTTGACAACCACCCTTACAAAGTTCCCCACACTTGATTCGCCTTCAGTGATGTCCTATCTCAAGCACCAAATCTTCATTGAATCTTGATGCATTTAACGGTCTATCAGTACTTGCCAGCTATCTTGGACTTGTCGTCATTTGTTTCATAACTGGTTTGGCAGTGGATTTAATGTGCATCATCATTTTAGCACAACTATTGTTTCTAGTTCCACATCCTTGTTACGTACACGTGGCGCTATGGTTGCCTCCAAAATTCAAAATTTCAAAATTTCAATTTTTTTTTTGTGTGTGCCTTGGGATTATTTTCATGCACACGCTACTGGTGCCAAGTTAGGATGCACAAGAGTATGGAACTTGTCTTGGAATTCCTACACCATTGTTTCAACCTTAGCAACTTCCACTGCAACTTCCTCTGCTTGCGCAGCTAACTGCTCCACACGATCGAAATGGGCATAATCCAAGGATTCCTTCACGATCAATTGCGCTATGCTTTGAATTTTCTACTACACCAGCTGAATATGCCCTATGAGTTGCTCAACTTCCGATTGGAATGCCTCAACTGCGGCTTCCCTGGATTTTTCTTGCTCGCGAAGGGCCTGCACTTTGTTCTGCAGTCTTTTGATCTCAGCATTCTTAATGACCTTTTGTGAAAGGGATAGCTTCAGCATTTCTGTCTTTGTAGCACTGATGTGCTCATCTTCTTCTTGCACACTCTGCATAACTTTCTCAACTGTGTCATCTTTGAGCAATGTTTCCCAAATGGTCACAATGGAATCTGTGGCCTTTGCGCATAGTGCCTCTTCGTCTTTGATTTTATGAGCAGCTTCAAACATTGCTCTTTTTCTTTCTGCCAGCACTTTCGTGGGTGTGCTTGGCATTTGCAGGGCTTGCAGATCTTCTACCTCATATTGAAGATCTTGCATGATATTCACAAGCCTGGTGACTTTAGCCAGGGATTCTTCATCTTCTTTCCTAACCTCTGGTGGGAATGTTGGAATGGAATTCTTAATAGAATCCACCAATGTGATATGGATTTATTCCCAGGATAATATTTTCTGCTCCTTCTTAGATAGGAGGTTGATGCGATCCTACATTTCGTGATCTTTTCCTTCCGATAGGGCCTTGCGTATCTTTGCATTCTTTTGTTGCTTTGCTTCCTGGTAAGCAATGACATTTTTCCTTAGCCAAAGTTTAGTTCCAGATGCCTTCTAGATGCTATAGACCTCCTCCAAGAGCAACTTGGAGAACTCTATCTCAACGCTGTTATCACTAGTACCTACGCTTGTCTCTTCATTCGCTCCGAGTGCCTACTTTTGAATGAGCACTTTGATTAGTGGTACTAATGTCGGTGTAATTAGTGGCATGCTAGGATCAATGCCATATGTTTTGGCCTCCACAGTTTCCTTGATATCGTTGATAGTTGTTGTCAACTTATTGAGGTGGTCCTAGACTTGGGTAGCAATGCTCACTTTCTAGGCCCTTAGACCATTGAGGTTCTCTTGCAAAACTTTCTTAACACCATTAGAAAGTTCTTGTAACTCATCCTTAGTTAATGTAGTGGTGTTTGCCGTTCTGTCAGCTTTCTTCTTCTTTCGAGGCGATTAGCCTTCCTCTGGCTATACATGGGTTTGCGTTTGCACCTGATCTCTAGTGGGAAACTATTTTGAAGGATGCTGGTCTAAGTCATCCATATCATCATTGTCCTCGATGTGATCTTGCGACAGATTATCCTGGGTATCATTTCCTTCATGCTGTTCAGCATTAACCTGATGAATTGGTGGTTCTTCTGCATTCTGTTCTTCAGGCAGTGGCTTTGTGAGTGGGTCGTGCCATTTCTCTGCCCAAAGATTGACGATTCTATCTACATCATCATCTATCACCATAAATCTTGCTCAGTGTACCTGCTAAAACACATCTTTTTCAGGAAGTAGGTTTATATTATGCACATCAGCTTGAAATTTGACAAAGGCAATGTACCTATGCACAATTCTGGCATGGATCTTGTGGGACTACCGAAAAACTTGTCACAATGCCTATGCATGCATGAATAATTCAATATTTTTGTCCACCTTATCTTCCCATAGATTCTGATACCTTGCACCTAGGCATGATAGTAGAACATCCATTTGTACATAGTCTGGAGGATCAATCCAGATAGTGAAGGAAATCAAAATTAGTAACCAGGAATTGTAGAATTTGTCCTCATCCTTGTGCTGAGCTAGCATCGCATCTTCGATCAACACATTTAGCAAGTATCGTGACTAGTTGAATTTTTCTCCCTGTGCACAAAAATCCACAATTTAGACTACTGCTGTCGAACATTGCGTCAGGATTATCTTAGGAAACATTTTACACGATAGGATTTTTGTAGCAACACAGACACTCTTGTCTTGTATGGGCCCAAGCAAGTAGCACCGGCCTGCTCGCTGAAGGCTATGCTTCTGGTTAACGGGTTTAGTATTGTGATTAGCCAAATAAGGGAGAGGATCTTTTCCTTCACTTGGGAGTCTTGTTATCCTTGCAATTAATTCAACATTAACTAGATAGGGCCGATCTAGCCATAAATATCCTTCATGGAAGTAGACCAGTAATTGTTTCACATATGTACTAGCCTGTATGCTATGGCCAAAGTGAGGGATGAATAGCATGTTGGTTAGACCTGCAATGGCCAATCCCTCGACCCACTTCTCTAGCTCGATCACCTTGGCATTGCATGCAGCGGCTTTCTTTATACTCGTGTAGTATTTTATCTGTAACCCTTCTTTCTGTCAAGTGTCGTAGCCTTGGAATTTCAATACAGCCAAGTTGGGAAGGATGTCATGTAGCAAGGCCATGCCGAAAGGGATCCGCGGTGTTATCAAGGTGGTCACCACCTTATTGGGAATCTTTGACTCCACTGCATCAGCTCTTCTTGGCAAAATGTAACAAGGGAAATTTGGGTCGGCCCATGGTAGCATGCCTTCATCGCTAACATCATCTCCTTTCTCAGCAACATGTGCCTTTCCTCATTCATCTAGAGCGGTCAGAATCTTACGTTTCCTTTTCCTCGGTGGTGGTCATGCAGATGCCTCTCCTGGTTGCGTCTGATTGGGCTACCTCAACTCTTTATCATGTTCCATAGATTCTTGTTGCAGTCTTGGAACAACTAGTATTCTCTAGACTGGGTTCAACATAGGATGCGAGCTAGGGGTCGAAATGGTTTGCTACTTCCTTGCTCTTTCCATTGCGTCGATCTCTGGTGGTTATTGTAGTTACGGACCTTCAACCAACTGTGTTTTTACTTCCTTAGAAATGGGGCAACCATAGATGATAGTTGCTTCTGGTGCCTCACTATCACTAGGAATGTCAATTATCATGGGTGTCGGCATAGCGGAACATAGGTGACATGATTTAGTTCTATAAGGGCTCAGCTCCTGTGCTCACTATGTGCAAAAGAAAACTGCTTGATGGGGAAACCAAATATTTACTTATTCCACAGTGTCTTTCAATCATTATTTGACATGAGGTTTAGTTCTAATCAATATCTCGGGTTGCCTTTTCCAATGCTATCTTCATTAATTTTTGTAGCTGGCCTTTCGGGCTGCACTTGTCAGACTAGTTATGGTAATTAGTGCTAGGATGATTGATGAGATCTAAAAGTATGCCACCCTCCTCCTCGTACTGTGTTTATTTAATGCCACACAGGTGTCCCATTTGTACAAATATTTGGAATGGATCCAATGGTTAATGCTAGCCAACCTGTCATTCCTATTTTTCATCCTTTGGCCCCTTCTTTCCTTGCCCCATATACCAACAAATTTTTGTTTTGCGCACCCCTTGAACACTTTGCTTCACCTGCTTGGGTTTATGCGATGACTTGATTATTGGGCGGTTTATTGTTTGTGCTTTTTGCTGGTTCTGTGGCAATCCTACAATAGAATAGTTTACGTCTTTTGGTCCCTTTTTTTTCACACGTATCGTAGTAAGGTTTCAGGCAACTGCCGTTCACCAAAATAATGACATGGGTACCATTGAATTTTATGGGGTTGTGCTATGACCATATCCATATTTTGTGCGATCGTATATGGCCTTAGCCAATTTGTCTTTAGTTTCTGTGGGTGCTTGAATACTCTGCTGTCATTTTGTAGGATAAGTCTTCCTTCTGTGGATGGCTTCACCCTGATATATTGTTAATGCCATGCTGGCAGCTGTTGCCAACTTGGCTTGGTCTGTAATCGCAAGGGTATTCATCCCCTCTAAGTCTTCCACCATTCCCATTTTTTCTATGTAGTTGAGAGGGAATAGGGTAGGGTATTCCTATAGGAGATCTGCGATTTGCACAACTGTGTCATCCCGTAAACACTTTTGTGTTATTCTGCGATCTTTAATTGTTTCAAGTGTTTTTGGCTTGCTGAATTTAGTTAGATTATCTTCTGGGTCCCTGGTTATATTGTCTTGCTGAGTAGCTGTGATGTGTTGGTGAAACTTAGTGTCTTTGATCTTCTCAACTATACCCCCTTTTTCTTTCTAGACTGTATCATGAATTGTAGGGTGTTTGTCAGCACTTCCAACTATATGCGCAACCTACTGGGTTCCTTGTTGTAGCTACTCATAGGTATCGTAGGTCTTGGGAACCACATCCAAGGTGTATATGAAACTCTCATAGGTGGGTAACTCCCTTGACTCAGTCTCCACCCATCACACAAACCTTGTAACTCTTGCACACCTTCTCATCGAGACTTTATGTAATCTATTTTGCCAATTCTCTAAAGCATCCCCTGAATCAGACGTACATGAACTCACACATTTCCAACTTAGGTTCCCATATGTCATCGGACTAATATGGTTTTCATGCATAGCTATAACATTGTAGATTTGATCAATATAATCAGCATGCCCCTCATTATAAATAGGCTCAACGTCTCTTTGCCCCTCAAATGGATCAATGGGCGAGACTACCCTCATTTCCTCATCTTCAAAGGAGAGGATCCTTTTTTTGAATATTAGGATTGTTTGATTGTCTATATCCCATTCTATCCCTAGCAGTGTGGGGTAAGGATTTGTATCATCCATAATGTTGATGACCTCAAATTCTCAATATGTGGGAAATCCTTCAACATCGACAATGACATTGCTCAATCGACCAATGGGTAGTACCTTCACGTGATTGGCAAATCATAGCTGGATATGAGACTAGTCTAAGTGTGGCTTGCCCATTATTTCCTAGGTCTGATGTGTTAGGATATTGACATCTGACCCCAGATCTAAGATGATATAGTACATGTCATAATCACCTATTTGCGCATTCATTCTCAATTCGTGACTAGTTTTACATTTCTGTCGCACCCGGTTAACCTTCTTCTCAATTTGTGGCTCTACAGGGATCTCATCTATTATTGCTTGCAGCTCTGCAATAGCATCTTTAACTTGGATTAGCATCAAACAAATTGATAGAAGAGGTCTCAGCTTCCTAACGTCAGGTGAAGCCTTCTTCTGCAATAGGTGTTGGAACCGTTCAAGCATGTCCTTGACTTCTACAGAAGTTGATGGTATGTCTGGGCTTATGAAGTCTGATTGTACATCCCAGAATATTTCTTTCTACTTATGGCTGATCGATGATTCCTTTTTATGCACCACTAGCCTAACTTATGGCTGCGGTTGTTCTTGTGGGTTATCTTGTTCTGCTCTAGTCATTGCACCTCTTCTAGTTACAACAGCAATGTTTAGGTCTTGCAGTTCAGCCACGATCATATAATGAACATTTGGATTTTCATTTAGGTTCTAGTTTGGTGGGGGGATGGGTGTGACAATGGTCCTTGCTTGCCACTTTGCGATCAACTAAGGGCATTGTTCAACATTATGGTCTTGTCCTTTACAAAATAAGCATGTTCTTGCAAGCTCTAAACAATCTCTAGCAAAGTGACCTAGTTGTCCATAGTTATAGCATGTAACTAGACCTCTTCCCCTACCAAATCCTCCTCCACCACCTCATCCTCTAAAGTTTTCGCCACCCCTTCTCTGAGGGTGTAGTTGCTGTGGTGGGTACTAGTTCTACTGATAGTTTTGTTGATAGGGGTTTTTTTATGCATACGGCTGTTGAAGTGCATACGATATGTCCAAACCTCTCATACCAAATATTGTTGGATTCATTATCCTGAGTGAGGAAAGCAGAGGGGTTTGAGAATGGCATGAAGTGTGAGAACTTGTACACTTTCAAACTGTGATCCACAAAACCTTTAGCAATGACTCTACCATTCACAATATCAGAGATTTCAGCATCATTGGGAGTAAAAGAAACCTTCTTAGGAGACCCAATGTGGGTCATATGATAGGCTGACAAGAGATTAGAAACAAGACCTGGAACATACAAGACATTATTGAAGGAACCATGGTCAAAATCTATGTTACCATTACCCTTACTGTCGGTTTCTGAGTTATCTCCCAAGAAACTATTTGGACCATTTGAATCATCAAGAGAGTAGAAGGCCTCCCTTATCAAAACATGTTCCTTGAATCTTCAAAATCAATGATAAAGGAAATATATTACAATGCTTGCAACCAGGGCATGGACTCTCTCCTTGTCTTCGAAAATTGATCCTCCTTTATTATTATTTGCACCTTCAGGAAGTAAGATATTGTGTTTTTGTGGGAGTTGAGTCAACATATAGATTTGTTTCTTCATACAAGAGATCTCATGATGAAATCCCTTACCACGGTATGCACACTTGCTCATTTTACCTTTACCTTTCTTCTTCTGGGAGTTATCTTCTTGGAGTTTGAGGACTCCTCGTGAGAATTGGACATGTCTCCTTTGAAGTTAGGAGGCTTCTTATCGTTCTTATTTCCTTTGGAATCCACCTCTAAATCTACGACAACCAAAGATTTATCTTTGGAAGGTTTGATGGTGGCCATCACCACCAATTTGTCTTGCTCCCAAGTCAGGGATTCCATGAAATATTCCAGTGAAGGAATATTCAAGGTTCGAGCTGTGAACTTTGTGGCATGGAAGGTAAAAAAAAATACTGATTAGTTAGGGACAATCTTCGAAAGGATGGCTAATACTAGTTTTTCATGTTTCTTATTGACGCCACACTATTTTAGCTAACAAAACTAGTGAGTTGAACTTGGAGAAGTAGACTCACAAGTATTAATTGAAGTTGCTTGGAATCTAATAAATCACCTCATTCTTCAGTTGATGTCCCCTCATTTCATCTAAATTCCCAAATAAATTTTTAAGCTTCTCCCATACTTCATTTCGTCATGTCAATCCATCAAGATGGAAAAGAATGTCTATGGAAATGTCGAGAAATAAGAGACCATACACATATTCTCTCCTAGTATGCCATTTAATATTCTCTACTAATGCATTAGGTTTAGACTCAGTTTCCATGGTCACTCTGTAGAGGCCTTTACTCCTCATCAAAATGTCCGTATGTTCCTTCCATTCAAAGTAGTTGAATGGAATCAAGATGATATTGTGAGATTGATCCATTCTTCAGCAACTGCGTTCCCAGTTAATGATGTTGATCATGTAAGAAATAAACATAGAAGGATAAAAATATAGCTATCAAGGCTCTGATACCATGTGGAAATTAATCCCAACCTTAGATCAATTGAACTCACAAAAATAGCTTGAAAACATGCATAGATTCACTAAAAATGGAGAGTGTATGTGGTGCATAACACAAAATTATATTGAATAAGTCTACATAATATAACCTTATGTCAAAATAGGCTATCCAATTATATAATTACACCAGATATTCAAATGCATAAATATTCCATTGTAATCAGCACAAAAGCATGCTTACTAAACTAGTTAAAATCCCCCATAGGTGAATAAAACACTTTTCTAATGTGTCAAGAAGGTCATGAATAGGGTATATGAGTTTTTATAGCTCATAAGTGAAGGAAAGTGGACTAACTCATACGTTTAGGTGAGAAAAAGGAGGGCGAGTTGTGACAAAAACAAGGCAGTTTCCTTAAAACTAGATTTCACCTTTTTCCTTAAAAGATGTTGAAAAAGAAGGAAACTATGGATACAGAAGGAATGCACACTTTATAAATTGGGAAGTTTGATGTGTTGTCAAAATATTATCCACAATATTTCTAAAGCACTCCTAAAGGAAGTTTAGGAAAGTTTGACCACAATAATGCAAGTGGATGACAACTAGCTAGTGTAGGACCTAGGAAATTAACCAAAATGATTAAATTTTATATCCTAAGTATGGGAATGGGTTTTGATTATTCTAACAATTCACAAATCCTAGATGTCTAGCTAGAGGTGCATCATGGGAAACCTCTAGGATCTTCTTCTCCAATAATGATTATGGAACTATAAATATTCTATCCTTATGATAGATGATATCATTAAGGATCTTGAAAGAATCATCATGAATAAATCCATCAGACAAATCACAAGAAAAATAATTATTTTCATACTCAACTCCTAACCGTGCTTTCCAATCATCATGAAACTTCATCAAAGAAATTATTGGTTTTCTAGAGAGGACATCAACTACAACATTCATCTTACCCTTCTTGTACTCAATGTCAAAGTCGAACTCTTGGATATTACTTACCCATTTCTGTTTTATGTCATTCAACTCCTTATATGATAGGAAGGTTCTCCAGCTATTGTGATCAATTTTGATGATGAACTTACTTCCCACAAGATATTGTTTTAACTTTACTAGCACATGTAGGACGAATATCATCTCTTTGTCATAAACTAAATATAACCTCTTACAAGGTTTCAATTTATGACTTTCATATGTTGTGAGATGCTTATTTTTCATCAAGAAAACTCCTATCCCATTTCCTTGGGCATCAAATTCAAGAACAAAGGGTTGGGAAAAATCAGGATCAGGTGAAAGAACATGAAAACTACTCACTACCTTCTTCATTCTTTTGAATTCTTTCTCTGCTTCTTCTTACCAACTAAATGGTTCTTTCTTTCTGAGATATGTCAAAGGAGATGACAGTTTGGAGAGCTCTTTCACAAAATTTTGATAGTAAGTACATAATCCAATGAAGCACCTCAACTCAGTTAGATTCTTAGGACTTGGCCAATCCAATATGGAAAGAATATTTTCCATCTGCAATTTTAATCCTTCTTTTCCAATCACATAACCAAGATAAAGTATCTTAGTCATTCCAAAATCACACTTATATAGATTAGCAATGAAGGATTGATCTGTCAAGATTATTGGTACAACATCTAGATGGTGCAAATGCTCCTCCCAAGTCCTACTATAGATCAAGATATCATCAAAGAAAAACAAGAACACACTTAGTGAAATTTTTATTGAACATCTTAGTCATGCATGACTGGAATGTTGCAGGTGTATGAGTCAAGCAAAAAGGAATGGACAAGAATTCGAAGTTCCCATAGCGACATTATAAAGTTGTTTTCTGAATATCTTCTTCTATCATTTTGATTTGATGGTAACAAGAACAAATATCAATCTTGGAAAAATACTTAGCTCCATGTAACTCATTGATCACCTCATTAATCCTAGGGATAGGATATCGATTCTTTGTTGTATTTTTGTTGAGAGATCTGTAATCTATACACATGCACATGATCCCATGTTTTTTCTTCACCAACAATATATAGGAGGGAAAAGGAATTGAACTTGGTATTATAAATCCCAAATTAATGAGTTATTTGATAGTTCTTTCAATCTCATCCTTGAATCGTTTTGGATGTTTTTAAGGATGCAATTTTATGGGGATGTACCTATCTCCAACTCTATTTTATGCTCCACTAGTATATCAGGTGGCCTCCCATGTGGAAGGTCTCCAAACACCCTCTCATGCTTTCAAAGAAACTTCTGAATATATTCAGGTTATTGTGGCACCTCTAAAGAAGTTCCTTTGGTAGAGATCAAGCACTCAAAAACCCATTCAATGTCTCCATGCCTCAGTGAATATCTCATACTATGTGCATTGATCACTTATTTTGGGTAGGTGTTGATTCCCCTCAACACTAACTCCTTCTTATCATCATCTTGAAACCTTGTCTTAGGGACTTTGTAATCTATGTTGTGCTTCCCAATAGAATAGAACCATTGTACTCCCAACACCATATTAGTATCATCAATATTCACCACATAAAAGCTATCAGTTATAGTGTAATATCCTATGGTGACTTTTAATTTAGGAATCCATTTAGAACACTCCATAGAATGATTACCTGGAATTATGACGGTGAAGCCTTCAAACTTATCAATAGGAATCCTTATTTTTTCCACCAAAACAAAAATCAATGAAATTATGGGTGTCTCTTCCATCTATCAATACAGTAATTACTTTCCCTTGCACCAATCCCTTGAATATGAGAGTGTGGAAGTGAGGAACTCCTGATAAGAAAACAATCTTGATCTCCCCTGAAGACGGTTCTTCATCAATAGTCTCATTGGCCACCTCTGCATCAATTTGAGGATCTTCTTCTTCATCCTCGGCTTCTCTCTTTGAAAAGGCCTCTATGTAGTGTTCCTTCCCCTTAGAACAATTGTGTCCAGGAACCCAAGGTTCTTTGTAGGTGAAGAACAACTTTCTCCTTCTCAATTCATCTCTATCTCTGGAAAACTTGGCCCTCTTGAAATTTCTAGAAGTACTCTTCATGGGTGGTGGTCTTTGATTCTTTAATTGAGTTGGAGAATTCAGTATAGGAGGGAAGATTTTCCTTGGAATAACACCTTACAAATCTCTTGTTCTATTATGTGCATCTTGTAAAGTATAGGGTCTATAGTATTTCACAAAGCCTTTTGAGAGTTCTTCCAAACCTTCAATGAAAAGTAGGATCAACTGGGATTCTGAGATATCAATCACCATAACACCCAACCTTTGAAACTCCAATATGTAACCTTGAGGAGTCCCATTATGCTTCACATGCACAAACTCTCTAAAGGAGATTTTAGGTTCTCTTCTTTTGAATCTTTCAATCTACCTTCTTTTGAATTCTACATAGGTGGTCACTTGATAATGTCTAAGGTTCTTCATCCCATGAGGTCACCAGTCATTTGCTTCACCATCCAAGTGTAGAGTGTAAATCTTGATAGATTCTCTTTCAACCATTGGATTTAACTAAAAGTATGTATCTATATTATGGAACCATGAGCTAGATGTGCACTTTGATGAACCATCAAAGTATGGAAGAGAAATTTTTCCATTAACATTATTCACATCATAATTTTGATTATGATTCTGGAAGCTACCTCTTGGATTTGTTTTATATCGGAGATCACAAAATTCTATGAATGTCAAATCCCTTCTGCATTCTTCATTAAGTGTAAGGTATTCAACATGTTTGTCCTCAACTATAGCAATGTTTCATTTTGGATATCCAAGTATTATCTTTGATCATCAAGGAATTTGAGCATAGTAGGCCTTTATTGACTTGGAGGATCATTTTTGAATTCATTAGGATGATTGTGAGGCGATGTACTTGAAAATACAAACTTTCCAGGGTTATTCGTTTCTCCATGTTGTGAACCACGACTAATATCTTCACCATTCTTATTATCTATATGTTTAACAAGGAATTTTATGGTCTCTTGGCCAAACATGATGATGTTATGGTTCATGTCCCATAATCCTTGCATTATACTTGAAATCAGACTTTGGATATGTTAATATTTTAAAAGTTTTTATATCAAAACAAAAGGATCTCTGAAAGAATAACAAGCAAAATAGAACAAAAGAGAACACAAATATTTATCCTAGCAATCCCTCATGGGGAATGAAACCCAATAAAACTTCCTCTATATAGAGTTCAACTAAGTACAGTGTAAGATCCAAGAACAAGACTATATTTCTTCCTCTCCTATAGATGGACTGTCACTTCTCTCTCTTGTGGAACTGCTTGAGTGTTTTGCTTGTCCAAATGAGGGAATCACCTCTCCTATTAGGAGGGGCACTTTGATATACAATCGAGTACATAATGTACCTTTCTATATACCTCAAGGGTATGTGCAAGGAAGTTCTATATACCGATGGTACGTGGAAGAACTACTCAGTCGTCGAAATGTAGTGCAGGCATAAAATGACAGCTGCCATGCTTAACGGCGCTGGAACATGTCACTAACTTACAAACAGTTACTAAATGATTTTTAAACTAAGCTAGCGTTAATGTTATCTTGAGCAATTAAGTGGATGCATGAGCTGCAGACAAAAAATTCAGAAAGAATGCAAATCCTAGCTACATGACTATGCATATTTCTCTTTCGATGAAAGCTACCTAAGGTAGGTAAATACCTTTCTTTTCAAACCAACATGAACACAAGCAGTAAGGAAAAGAAAAATTCCTTCCTAGAGTTCTATAACTCTATCTTTCTGTAATCATAGGACAAAAAGCAAAATGAAATTAAAGACGCGACTAATATTAATGATGCACAAAAGACAAAATAACGAAGCACTTCGATTTTCCAATGTATGTATCAAGATGGAACTTTGATAACTAAATACTTCTTAGATATATGAACAGAAAAGAAAAGAATTTATACAACACCCTACTCATTCATAAATAAAAAAATAAATAAAACAAGCATCCACACAACTTGAAAGATACTCAAATTCTAAAGAACTCAAATTGGAACCAAAACATACACATGAAAATGAAATGTATATTTTCCAATTCCAGTGAATAATATCTATAGAAAGGAGAAATAGGTTTCAAGCAAAGAAAAGAATGTAAAATCCAATGCAATAAACATAAACTCTTCTTTGAATGCAAAGAGAATATAACAATCAAACTGACTGCAAAATATACACTTCCTGGTCAAAAGACAACAAAAGGTAAGCCAAAAAAAACTCATAAATCAAAATACAACAACAAAGTTTTGAAATGACAAAGGTGTGAAAATACCTACCTGGCACCGCCTGAAGAGAGTAGGTGATAGATCAGTTCTAGCTAAGCATCGCTTCTTTTCCACTGCAACAGAGTGGTGGCATTGCTTCCTGAATGCTGAGTGCAGGCGGTGGCACCGCTTAATGTCCACTATACATGCGCGGTGTCCTGTAGAAATAAAAAAACAAAAAAACGGCGAAAAATAGAAAATCAACTACTGTAATACTGGCATTAAAATCATGAATTGATAGGAATATGAAGTACATAAGGTAAGAATAACTCATATCTGAACAAATATGACTATACCAAACCAAGATCTCACTAGATCATCTAGTAGATCTGATCAACAAACAAGATCTTGCTAGATCAACTAGTAGATATGGCCAATGAAATATTGGAGCTTGGATTTTAGACAAGAGTTTGAAGACCAAGGAAGATCATGTGTGCTGAAATATCTTCCCTAACAGAGTCACCAAATTTGTTTCTAGGAAAAATGCACCTCTTACAGACAAGAGTTGTTCCTCTAGTCTAAATGGTTCAAATGTAGAACAAATGAGTTACAACAGAGTTGGAAGACTTCCCCTAGAAGTAGCGGAGATATGTAATGAGTCTCTTTAATAGATTAATGTAGATGTTTCCTATGGTGATGGATATTCATTGATGTACCTGCATAGTCACATGAAACAAGAAAACAAGATAAGAAAGCACTAGAATATAATCCACTATTCTATGTCAATGACTAAGGATTCCAACATTAAAATACATGATTGTAACATAACATACTTTATGGGAAAGGAACCAACTTTTCATTAAAGATGAAGAAGAAGTTTAGAACCTTTTCCTTAGTGTTGATATGCTCCTTCACATGCCAATGCCTTGTTTCCAAAATCTCCAACTTGCTCCCTCTATGCTCACCCTACTGATTTAGGCCAGAATGTCAATGCAACAAAATCACTTTGCTCTCTCTCAACCATGGGGTATGATCCTGCTTTGATATGTCTTGGGAGGATATGGATGGTTGAGTAAATGGTGGGTGAGGTTTATAGGATATCCCAAAAGGATAGATCTCATTTCCAAGTGGTCCTTAGGTGTAGGGATAAGGGTGCCACAAAGCCTTCCTTCGAGAAGCTTCGTGGAAACCTATCTTTTTCACTTTTTACCAAGGGCATCACTTTAACTCCACTATGAAAGAGCGGTGACAGGGAAAAAATAAACCTGGAATAAGAGGAAAAGGAGGTGGCACCACCTACTATCAAGAGACTATAGGAATTACTGAATAAGGTAATGCTCCTTAACTTAAGGGCAGAAACCATGCTAGATTTTCATATGCAGGATTGAAGTTTGGATCAGTATTTTACTTCAAAAAATGGGATTTACGGAAATAAATGATGTTTGGGTCCTCATCACATGATTATGAAGAGATTCATGTGTAACAGTATGCCCCCCCAAAGCATGAGGCTAGAGGGATACAATAGGCGAGAGCTTTGAAAGAGCAAGTTATCACATCGAGGCAAGAATCGGCTTGATTGAAGAACATCATCAACCAAGCATCTGCAATACATCAATACTTTTGAATCATGATCAAATGTGTCCTCATCATGGCTGCACACCAATACAAGGCATATCCATGAGAGAGATTAACAAAACATAGCTACTAGAATACATCGTAAATCCATGTGATAGAGGGCTCAAACTTGGGACATAGCTACTAGACATACACTGTAGATCTATGCCAAATGAACAAAAATTTGAGCACAACCATGACCATACAAATGTGGATCCATTCTGGGACTTCATACAATATAATCCATTGCAACCTAGGGTGAAAGCAATGAGCATTTTTAACAAATACCCAGGGTCTTTGTCTCATCTTCCATAAAGTATGATTCTATCCATGTGATTACAATGATATGAAGTCAAACACGGTAGAAACCACTTGATTACTGGTCAATGATGTGAACCGTTAACAAGTGCAAGGGAAATCACCATTGATGTAAAATATTCCCAAGTTACCCTAGTACAATCTCTTGAGTGTGAATAGATGATCTGACATCGAACACTGATTTGAATCTATCGATCAAAGGTCAATGATGTGAAACTATGTCGAGAGAGAGAGAATATGTCATTAAGGCATACATATCTCAAGGTACTAAACTTGTTTCTAAGACTAATTCCTAGATGATGAGCTGATGTCGACTAGAATAGTCTCGTCGAAGAAGGGCCATGATGAATCCCACATCGATGACATGAAACTCCGAACAAATTTCTGGAATGTTGTAGATGATGTAACCATAGGACTAAGTCAAAAGGTACTAACACATGGGATGTTTTGATTGCAGAGGTAAAATTTTCAAATTCCCTTTAAACATAGGGTGACACGACAATAGACTTGGTAGCATTGACAAAATGATACGGAACACAATGCGACATTCAAAAATGCATTATTTGAAAGACTTGAAAGAGTGACATGACTCATGAAAGTGGATCGACTCAGAGATAAGCTGAATACCAAATTGACTGAATGAAATGCAGACTGTTACAACTGATTTTACCACACATGGTTGATCACAATTTTATGGCCTTCCTTGTTCCTCTGTAGACTCTTTGGACCCCATGGACTATTTTTCTACCTTTGATGTTTCCAAGATCATCCCTAAAAACACTCATTATTTGTTGTATGTGACTTTTAATCCCTTTCTTGCATATATACGCGGATATTACCCTTAAACCTGCGTACATCGGGATGTGTGCAAAAGGCCAAATGTTTTTGGAGTTTTCCTTGATGTGGATCTAAGTCAATTGTCTCTTGGCCTTCCATATGCCTCGAGATCGCTCAGATTTGACCTTCCATTATCCCATTGAAGAACTATATAAGGAACCCTTTGGATACATTGAAGAGCAAGAAAACTATAGTCCATTGTTGCCATAGCTTGTTTATACTCGAGTCTGCATCCCTTTGTCCCTTGGAGCACTTTGTGTTATTCCCAAGCTTGCCTTTTCTTGTGAGATTTCTATCGAGAGATGGAGGATTGAGGTGGTGGAGGCCTAGGTGGAGGACTCAGTTTCTCCGGTTCGCAGACGTGCAAACAGAGGTTGTCACTTATGTAATCTTTGATTTACTTAATATAAATATCTTTTCTTATCCAATGATGTGCATCTAAATGAATATTGAATCCATGGATGTGTTTAATTGGTTATGTATCATTGATTATATATGCTAGAGTAGGCCTAACACTATATTATATAGCATGCTTTCCTTGTTTACTATTTTTGAGAGTAAATTGCTAATGCAAGCGATATTGGAAAAAGCTCAACGAGGATCTACTACAACCGTCCAAAATAAGGTATGTTTCGAGATCCTTTAGTGTTAGATGTTGTATTTCATTTGCTTATTGGGAAGGGATTGATTTCTATGATTTCTCTATCTGTTGTGGTACACGCCAAGCCATAGGAAATTTTTTCCGTAACTGAATTGGCGACCATACTCGGGAGGTTTCCAGTTGTTTTTATTTGGGGGTTTTCAGCATTCAATGTGCTTTTATTTCTCTGATTTTTCTGTTTTTGTGTTGGATCTGGGGGCATGATTACCCAGTAGTATCCTGGAAAAGTAAATTTTGTCTCATTTTGTCGATTTACCTTATTTTTCTATCTTTTTCTTCCTATACGCAGGTTTTGCTTTCACAGTCGCGTATACATGCGGGTTTTCTTGGAAAAATTGCGTATGTACACAAGTTTACTAAGAACAGTCACGTATGCCTTGATTTTTTGATTTTTTGGGAAGATTAAGTGTTGCTGGGTGACTTTGGGTGATTATTGAGTCTTCTTTGATGCTTCTAGAGTTGTATCTCCCCTCTGTTTCTGACCAGAGACTCTTTTTGAGTTGATTTTTGAAAAATGTTCTTGTCATTTCATTTTCTATTTTTGTTTTGGGATTAGTGCATTAGGTCTCTTTTACCTTGGTGCTTTGCTTGGATATTGTTTGTGAGTGCTTGTAGAGTCTGAGGGTTGGAGAGTCATACTTTTGATTTTTATCTCATTTAATTCAAAAATACAAAAACATTTTGTTTTTTTGCATTGTTATGCATTTTGCATTTAGCATGGTACTTGCATTAGGTTTGCTTGGTGAATATTAGTCAAATTTCCATATAGGAAATGATTGCATATACATTTGAAGAGAAAAATTTGCACTTCATGTAGTAGCATACCCTATTTTTCATCCGACACAGTGCATTTGCATTGATTGTTAGGTGTTCATTTTACTTCTTGTTGTGTGATAACATCATTAGTTGCATGACCATTTACCCTTTGATTAATAAAGCCAATTAAAATCAAGGCATACTAAAATGAATTACACTCTTTTCTTTTTTAGGGTGCACCAACAAGACTAGGTTTTAGGGTCTTGGAATAGTTCATAGTGAGTCAATTCTCCAAGACCACTAAACAAAACAATTAGGTGTCTGTCCAGGTGAGAGTGTGAAATACTATATATAATTAGTGTTTCTGAGGATCCTCCTCTTACAAGGGAGTTAAGCACAAGGCAGTGTGAGCAGTCATGACTGGGATGAACCCTAGTCGTAACTGAGTAGCACCAGAGATATTTCCAGGATTGTATTCGTATCTGGGGGATCTTTTGAGAGTTTCGGGATTTTCTACCCTGCCCATACAATGAATCCCGCCTGAGACTATCTGCCTAAGTATTGATTATATTGAGGTGACCTTACTTGCCTTACCTAGGTTATCAAGGGGGTATTTGCAGAGCTTATTCTGTAGGTGTCCTGGCCAGGTAGGAGTCGGACAGCACAGTCGCTATATGTGTTGAAGCTGAGGGACACTATAATTGGTTAGGAACCTCTTATTTTTGTGTATGGGAGTCTAAAGCCTCTCCTAGGTGAGACTTACCTGCCTCATTCGGGAGCTCACATATCCTACCCTTGGTTGCTTGCAATCTGGATTTACATTTTATAGGTGTATGCTATGTGCATGATAGTTTGCCTAAGGTTTACGTAATTAGATCGAGTCTTTTTTATTTTTTGAGTCATTGTGGATTCAAGCATGGCACCCCGCCGTTCTCTTTGTTTAGCAGGACTTCCACCTTCCAACTCTCCTCCTCCTTTGGGAGAGAGAACCAGACAGTCTGGGAAGACTACTTCTCACTTTGATTCACACACCATGGGAGATCATGAGGATGAGATTCCAGAGATGTCTTCTCCACCTCATGAGGTTGGGGAGGAAGATCCTATTAGCACATATGACGCTTCACATCAATAGCCTTCACGATCTTGTTATGATCCCTCATTCACAGGTCGCCGGTATTGGTTTCCGAGCGACGAGACTCACCATGAACCCATAAGCACTAGTCATGTTAGATATGACATGGCTGATATCCATGCACCTGATTTGGCACATCGTGTTGAGTCAGAATTTGGTCCTAGCACTACTTACATTCCTTCACATGTCCCTTTGTCTTCAAACCCTATTCCTTTGAATGCGTTTTTAATGACTCATCCTCCCCCTAGTTCACGTGGGCCTTTATGCCGAAATGTTGCTACTGGCCATGTTCATTCTGTGACTACTCGCACGGTAGTATCTCAGAGTCAAGTACCTCCTATTGTGTTAGTAGGTCATGTACCTATTTCTGGATCATCTCATGTTCCAACTTCTATAGCTTCCCATACCCTTAACTATGGACATTCTCATGGTACATCCCATGGAACACCTTATGGAGCTTCTCATGGACATTCGTATGGACCACACTATGGACAAAACTATCAACCATATGGGTATGAGTATCAACAACCCACTTTCTCTTCCAATTATGGCTTTGTAGTGCCTCATAATCAAGGTACCCCACATCATAATGCTTCCATGCAACCCTACATGGGTCAAATGGGAGGAGGTTATTATGGCCAAGGCCATGGTATTTATAACAATCAACCTTACACAAATCAAAACTACCAGGGAGCATGGAATCAACCAACTCAACCTAGGCTCCCTTCCTTGCAACTTTGAACTTACCTGACTTGTTGAGATTGATGAACGATCATGTGTCTCATTACCTGCCATGGTCAGCTATCCCTAACAAGCTTCCTTCGGACATTCCCAAGTTTGAAGGTAAGGCTGGTGAAGATCCTAGTGAGCATGTCACCACTTTCCACCTTCGGTGCTCTTCCAATTCCTTACATGATGATTCCATTTATTTGAGGCTATTTCAATGCACCCTAACGGGTCTTGCAATGAAATGATATATAGATTTATTGGGTGGTTTATGTTACGTTTGATGATCTTGCACTGAATTTCCTTAGTCATTTCCAGCTACCCATACGTTACGACATTGGTACCGAACTCTTGTTGACCTTCTGGAAAGATAAAACCACACACATTTCGGATCATATTCAGGAGTGGCATAGATGAAAACGGTTAATCAAAGGTTTTATACCACCATAGTTTCTTCTTGAGTGGTTCCTCAAATATTTATTACCATACATAGTGAAGGATGTTTCGACATCCAGATTTCAAAATGAGGAACAAGCTATTTCTAGCGCACAAGAGTTGGATTTGATCTATGCTCAATTCAAAATTTTGTATGAGATTACCCAATGCTCCTAGGTCCAATTTTGACCCCAAGGTTAATCCTGTGCCACATGCCGATGGTATTATGGGCTATACAAGTACCAAACCTACAGACTCGATTGCGAAACAAGTGATCCAATTGTCAATTAGCCAGTCTGTGTCGGGACAAGCTATGGCTTCATCTCAACCTACCAAATCGTCAAATGTACTTTCCATGAAAATGTCGAACCCGGAAGGAAACCAACATCCTGAAAGGAATAAGAAAAAAGGAAAAAATAATCGTAAGGGTGGGAATAAGAAAAAAAATGCTAATAATAATGACAATAACACGAATGCTCTGGGGGACAAGCAGTCTAAATGTAAGGTGAATTTTCCTTGCAATTTGTGTAAGGAAGACCATCTCACTCACTTGTGCCCTCGTATGGAATATGCCTTGAGGTTCATACCACAGGGCCCAGCTATGTTAACTAATCCTTTATCCAACAATCAAAATATGAACTTGAGGACCATTAATCCTGGTTATGCATCGGGTGGAAATCAAAACCCACCGGAGGCCGCTAGTGGTCATGAATGCATCAACATGATGAGTGCTACTTAGGTTGTGACTCATACGAAATACTATGGTTCATCAGAACCAGACCTTGGGAAAGAACCTTCACCACCCGAGAGCCCTTTGCAAATTGAAAATCCTATGGATAAACCTGAAGCTCCACCTCCCATTCCTAAGGGAGTCTTAAAGTGTTTGGGGCACAATACTAATGCTCGAGCCACCCATAACTATTCAATTGTTGAGGATTTGGGCCAAACTCCTTGTACGAAGTCCGCGTTAGAAGTGCTTTAGAGTTGTCCTCCAAAGAGGAAAGATTTGTTGTCTGCTCTCGGGGTTAGTGACGAAAGCTCTTCTACTATGATCAAATTTGAAACCATGGGAGTACATCCTTGCTTTCCTTACTACATGTCTCTTTTGATTCATGTAGAGTGTCTTAACAACACCGTCAAGAGCATTGTCATTGATGAAGGTCCTGCCGCTTCCATGATGTCTTTATCTTGTTGGAAGGGGTTGGGTTCTCCTGAGTTGTCTCAATCCACTAATATGTTGATAGCTTTTGATGGTAGATTGTTTCAGCCACACATAATTCTTCCTCCCTTAAAGGTCCGATTGGGAGGTAATACCATCGTGATCGAGGTCGAGGTGGTTGCTGCGCCCCTTGACTACAATCTTTTGTTGGGTCGAAATTGGATGTATAGTATGCAAGCCATAGATTCTTCCCTCTTTCGAGTGATATTATTTCCATTTAATGGGAATATTGGTACGATTGAGCAAACATCATTCCAAAATCCAAGTGTCACTACATCATCAAGAGATTATATCCTGATTATTGATCATTCTCAGCCGGCAACTCGGAGAGTGGGTGTAGGTATGTATCCTTCTTTTATGGGAACCTTTAATTGTCCAGTGCCCATTTTTATGATTGGGTCTAGTTTTGGTGGGGCTTCATCATCATTGAATTCAGTATCTTTTTACACTACCCATATGGAAGATCCTTGGATTCTTCCTTCATTGAGTACTTCGAGTGTGCCGACTGAGACTGACGTGCTTTTTCCTGCAATGATGGTGGCTTATCAAGTGAATCTTGATCAGGTTGCAGATCCTAGTCCTTCCTCTTCATGGACAGAGGAGGAAGACCTGTATGTGCTTCTTGCATGGGCAGTAGAGTCATCTCACTCACATGATTTCCTCGATGATTTTTTTCCATCGGATGAAGCTATCCTTGAGGCCATGTCTGGAGCTAAGCAACCTTGGGAGGAATTGCATCATCGATCATATTTTCTTCCTAAGCTTGATCGTATGGAGTGTGATGACTTAAGGGATATTGTTAGCGAGAATATTGGTAGCCGCATGGTTCCATTAAGCTCGCGTGGTCCAATGGCTAATGGAAACATGGCTAATGTATCACCAACTATTCCTATCAATATTTCTCACGATCCTGGCAAGGTTGAGAATGTCAACATTGGGGTGGATTGTTCCCCCGATGAGATCAAGGAGTATACCGAATTGTTTAAAGAGTTTCATGACATATTTGCTTGGTCATATGATGAGATGCAAGGTATCGACCCTCGTATTGTCAAACATGAGATAAAAACCTATCCGGATGCAAAGCCAGTTCGACAACGTTTGCATGCTGTGAATCCTAGAAAAGCACCTGCCATTAAGGTTGAGATAGAGAAACTATTGATAGATGGTTTTATCTATCCTATTCCCTTGATGGAGTGGGTTTCAAATACGATTCCAGTGGATAATAAATAGGGAGCAATCCGTATATGCACTGATTTCCATGACCTAAATCGCGCATGTCCTAAGGATAATTTCCCTACAGCATTTATTGATCATATTTTGGATGAGTGTACCGGGAGTGAGGTATTTTCCTTTATGGAAGGTTTTTCTGGATATAATTAGATTTAGATTAAGACTAAGGATCAACATAATACCACATTTATTTGTCCTTGGGGTAATTTTGCATGTTGGAAGATTCCTTTCGACCTTAAAAATGCCAGAGCTACATTTCAGTGGGCCATGACCTTAATTTTTCATGATCTCAAAACAATTATCGAAGTATATTTGGATGATCTCACTGATCACTCTCGTTTGAGAGTGCATCATCCATATCATTTGAGATTGGTATTTGAAATATGTTGTCATTACCAGGTTCGTTTAAATCCTCATAAATGCATATATTGCGTGACTATTGGTCAGTTGCTAGGATTCATCGTATCCAAGGAGGGTATAAGAGTCAATCCCTTAAAGGTTGAGGAAATACTCCAATTGTCTAGCCCATGTAATATTAGACATCTTCATTGTTTGCAAGGCATGGTGAACTTCTTGCAGAGATTCATGGTTAATTTTTCCAATTTGGTTGTTCGTCTTTAAAGATTGCGTTAATGCGGTCAAGAAGTGCCACCCTTTCCAGGTGTTTGCATGAAATATGTGCTCACATCCAACCCCGTTACATCCTATTGTCACCGTCGGTCCCTTCACCAAGTGGGGGCTTGATTTTATGGATTACAACCCAGCTTTGGCTGGGGGGAATCATCACATTATTGTGGCTGTTGATTACTTCATCAAATCGGCAGAGGCTATGCCCACAATTAAATATGACGGTGAGACAGCCGCACATTTTTTTTCCAACCAGATTATCACCTAGTTTGGCATTCCAAAAGATCTTGTCACTGACCATGGTAGGCACTTTCACAATAAAATGATGGAAGAGTTGGATTCCAAGTTAGGGTATAAGCAAGAGCATTCATTTTCTTATTACCCTCAGGTGAATGGACAAGTTGAAGCAATGAACAAATCACTTAATTCTATTCTCCAATGAACCATCACAAAAAGCAAGACCAATTGGCATATTATGTTGTATCCTAATTTGTGGGCCTATAGAACCATGGTTAAGACTACCACTAGTTTCTCTCCATATCAGCTTCTACATGGGGTGGAGTCATTTTTACCGATTGAATGCGAAATCCCTTCTCTAAATCTAGTTGTAGATATTTTACCTAATACTTCCGCATTGGAAGAGCGTTTGGTCCACTTAGAGCAGCTTGATGAACAGCGCCGAGATGCCTTAGTGGCTCTAGAGGTCAACAAGTGTCACATCAAGGTCCAGTATGATAAGTCTATCCATCCAAGGAGTTTTAATGAAGGTGACTTGGTCCTTTTGTGGGATCAAGCTAAGGAACCCTCGGGGGCAGGGAAATTTAATCCCATGTGGCATGGTCCTTACATGGTTAAACAAGTCCTGGAGAAAGGTGCTTATGAGCTGGTTGATTATGAAGAGACAGCCTTGGCGAAGCCTAGAAATGGGCTTTATCTCAAAAATTACTATGCATGATCTTTAGCCAGGGATGATTGTTGTATATTATTGTATAGTTTTGCATTGCATAGTTAGGTTTTCTTACGGTGATCGGGTTTGTTGATTAGATTTTGTTTCTTATGGAATCTGTCGATAGAGTATTTCATTTACATAGGATTCACTAATGGTGCTAGCTGCCACACTCAAAACTCAACTTCAGCTGCTTGGGTGATTTATACTCCTGCGGGTCAAGTATTGTCTTCAAGAGGCATATGTTTACGACCTTCTTCGAACAATGTTGTTGAATATAGTGCCGTCATTGAGTTATTGCGTGATGCCTTTTCACATGGTGTTCATTCTCTTGAGGTACGTCTTGATTCGTAGTTAGTGGTTTCATAGCTTAATGGCTTGTATCGTATTAGGGATCCGACATTATTACAAAGATTCTTACGTGTGAGATTGCTAGAATGACAATTTGAGAATATAACATACATTCATGTTCCAAGATTTTTTAATCAAGTTGCTGACTCATATGCTAACTATGTGTTATATTAGCATTTGTTTCATAGACCATAAGCATATCACAAACATACATTTTACAGACATGTAAATATAAATAAAATCGATCATCATAAAAAAAATTTCATTAATATCCAAAAAGTGACGTCATCATACATAAGTGTCATATACAAAATTGGGGCTTCTGAGCCACCAAAATATAATACATGATCATACAAAAATGAATACACTCAAGTCTCTAAGCCTGAGGAGGAGGGGGGTTCTAATCATGATATAGCACTATGGCTCTAGCTAGCCATTGAAAGAGTCAAACCCATGCTCATGGTACACCAACCACCTGACGCTGCATGGCCTCAGGAAAGTCCTCAACTTGCGCCATGGGTACACTGTGTGTCAAGTGAATGAAGTTCGTGTGGATGCTTTGGAGTGTCCGTTCCGCATCCGCACCCATGATATCATCTCCTCTTCCTCTCTGTCGATGACGAGGGAAGCTTTTTGGTCGTCGTGGTCCTACATCTGCATATGCAAGACAGATTATCACTATGTGTCATCACACCAAAAATATGTCTTTTGAGTCAATATATCAAAAAACACAAAAATTAAATAATTCAAAACTTGAAAATTGGGTTTGGGATTTTTTACCTATGTCGCCATAAGCTGCTCCTGGTGGTAGCGGCATATTCAGATCTCTGTGGAAGTCTATCCCTGCATAGGAGTAGTCATCTATGGCGACGATCTGTCTCCGACACCATGGAAAGAATTCTATTGGGTAGGGTTAGCCACCCTACCTCCGCCCAGTCCATGCATGACATTTTCCCAGCGCCATTGGGATAGATCCCAAACTCCATGTGGAGTAATGTGGAGTAATGTCCACCCTAGGGCTTATCCCTGGCACTTGCTCAAAGAAAAACCTGCTCAGTATACTTCCAAACCCAAATTTTTGCACCCTACCCATCTTGCAGTCACTGAGCTAATATTTCATGTTTCTCAACAACGTCATACTCCAGGCATACACTGTAGGACGCATACACTCTACCGCATAGAACGTCATTGGCCGCAAGGCCTGGTGGAGTGAAGCCAACCCTGCAATCCTACCTAATGCCAAAAGTATGGCCTTTAGCCCCAGAATTTGGATAGAGTTTTTCAGGATTTTACTCCCAACCTTTTACATCTCCATAAAGCAGTACATAGCTATGTACTCATCAATAGTCATCCTGCCTCCTGGCCCACAAGATCGGAGGTTCACCATCTCTCCTCATCGAGACAAACCAGTGATAAAGTATATGTCCTCAACCTCAATGCTGAGTGACATCTTGTTAATCTAAAATGTCTCAAATTTTGGATCCCAGTACTCCACCAACAACTGGAGTAGTCTTGGTTTGGCCCTCAGGCTGCCAAGACACCAAAACTTATATAAGCCAGATGTCTGTAATGCTTGTTGGGCCATAAGATCACCTTGCACAACCTCCTCCACATCACCATGCTCTCTTTCCCTCGACTCTAACACCATCCTGCACAAAAAACCAAAGTTTTGATCAATTTTTTCCTTTGAAAACCTTATTTGCAGCCCTATACGTGACTGTTCTCAAAACAACCGCCTATGTACATGGGTTTCAGTGCTTTTTCTGCGTATGGTGAGCCTTATATGCAGAAAAAAGCCCGATTTCCATGTGGGATAAAACACACAAGTATGGATGGCTTAAAAAATAAAATGGACCATGAAAATTCAAAAAATTTGCATGAAAATGGAAGAGGGCATGAGAATCTACCTGGATCAAACTGGGAGGAATTCACTTCTGAAGTTCTGAGCTCAAATACACTATGTTGGGTAAAAATTTCAAATGATATGAATTTTTTTTTATTTTTTACTATTTATAGAAAAAATTTGAAAATTTTACCCACTTTCTATGGTTTTTTACCATTTTGGACCGTTCGAACTAATTTGATGTTGTAGGAATTCGTTTTGAGTGCGGTTTGAACATGGCTTTGATCCGTTCGTGCCTACTATAGGTATTATGTCTAAATTGGCATTTAGGTTAGGTTTCACATCTGTTTTCATTTTGCATAACCTTATTATCATTTCATTTTAACCTTAGGTACGAACCCATTCCATCTTGTCACGGAACCTTCTTGTTGTTTTTAGAAGTGACATGTTGTGAATGGTAGAGATTTACTATACATGGGTACCCTAGTTAGATCTTATTTTGCATTTGGTGCCCATGTTGATATTTCTCCTTTAGGGTGTGGGAGTCCTTTATATAGTACCACCATGGCTTTTGAGAAAGAGCTTCATACTCCTCTTGACCTTTATCTTGGCCTTTTACCTGAGACTCCCTTGTATATGTCAAGTTGTAATTGCATTATCATGAGTTTTTCTTGCCTTGTTGAGCCTTATTCTGGCTTCCATGACTTTGATTATCAGTCATGTAGCTTGAGCTTATCTCATGTCTAGCCATGTATAGCCTTTTTATATCCTTTTTGCAGCTTGATTCCCCATTTTTTACCTAGAGGGGACTTCCCCTCGAGTGTCGTTATCCTGCACATGTTTGCTTGCATTGAGAATAGGTATGTTCCACTGCTTGGAACTAGTTTGTTTCCCCTATGGAACTCGTCTCCTCCTAGATTTGTAACTATAAAGCACTTTTATTATTTTTCAAGCTTTTCAAAATATTTGAAAAAGTCCAAAAAAACAAAAAAACAAAAAGCTGGACAGGAAAAGATGTTATCTTTGGCGGCAGTCGAGTCATGTCTCCTTTGAACAGAGCACTATATATCACATCCGTTGGTTGGGTTAGTAGTTTGAATTTAGGAGCTATACTCATATCTCTGATTTTATCTTCACCGACTGGTTAACATTCCAGTCCCTATAGAGCCTCTTTTGATGCCTCATGTGTTGCAGAGATGTCCCAGTTTTGTATATCGAGTCTATGCTACCTACATTCAGTCACCATTTTCCTTTATGCTCTTGTTCTAAGGAAGTTGAAACCTAATTCGGCCATTCCTCATTTGTCTTGACTTTGCATGTTGGCCATTCCCGGTACTATTACTGGTTTGTGCACATCTTGTTTGAGTCCTTCCACATTATACAACATTGCTGAGTACCTCATGTTGGTGGATGGGGGATGGCTTAATGCCCTCCTTCCAGTGGATTCCATCCCATCGACTTCAGATCATTTATTCTGGGATAGGAGTCTAGAGTAATTTGAGTTTCTTGAGACTTACAATCATCAGTTGTAGGTTCTCTTGCCATCGACAGTTTTGGGAATACATAAATGTCCCCTGATCGATGGATTCTTACAAGTGTTTGACCTCAACACATTTATTCTCACTTGTTAGATTGCACTCTAGTACCTTGATTCCCATTTTCATTATCGGTGGGTGATCTCGCGTCTATTAACGGTATACATCAATGACCAGTAATCATACAATGGAATACTATGTTCGACCTCGACACCTCTATTCACATAGTAGGACATGTACTCATAGCGGTTTGTGTAGAAGACTTTCCAGATTGGTGGCATTTCATATATGCTACCTCCTTGATCGTGCCAGTGTTCATGAGATTTCAGCTCTCGTGACTTGATTCCAATGTATGTCAGATATCTTCAACCATTATGGAGATCTTGATCCATGGTATATCTTCATATTTCATGGAGATATTGGCCCTTTGTATATCTTCATCATGGATATTCTGATCTATTATATATTGTACATGGCGATGACCACACATGTCATGGTTTTCATATCATGCCTATTCATGGCCATTGTACACTTATGTATCCGAGATTGCTATATGTATTTGCAGTCCTATGCAGAGTTTGATTATTGCATTATACTGTTGGATGGCTGGTTCTTCCACCTGTTTCTTCATCACTCCACTTCTGGGATGGATTTATAATGTATTTTGGCCATCATGTTACCCCTCTGACCTCACACATTAGGGGGCATTTGTTATAGCTTATTTTACCACACATGGTTGATCACACTTTTATGGCCTTTCCTGTCCCTCTACAAACTCTTTGGATCCCATGGACTATTTTTGTACCTTTGATGTTTCCAAGATCATCCCTAAAAACACTCATTATTTGTTGTACGCGAGTTTTAATCCCTTTCTCGTATATATACGCGGATGTTACCCTTAAACCTGCGTAGATCGGGATGTGTGCAAAAGGCCAATTTTTTTTGGAGTTTTCCTTGATATGGATCTAAGTCACTTGTCTATTGGCCTTCCATATTCCTCGATATTGCTCGAATTTGACCTTCCATTACCCCATTGAAGCACTATATAAGGAACCCTTTGGATACATTGAAGAGGAGGAATTGAAGAGCAAGAAAACTATAGTCCATTGTTTCCGTAGCTTGCTTATACTTGAATCTGCATCCCTTTGTCCCTTGGAGCACTTCGTGTTCTTTCCAAGATTTCATTTTCTTGTGAGCTTGATATCAAGAGATGGAGGATTGAGGTGGTGGAGGCCCAAGTGGAGGACTCAGTTTCACCAGTTCGCAGACGTGCCAACAGAGGTTGTCACTTATGTAATCTCTGATTTACTTAATAGAAATATATTTTCCTATCCAATGATGTGCATTTAAATGAATATTGAATCCATGGATGTGTTTAATTTATTATGTATCTTTGATTATATATGCTAGAGTAGGCCTAACACTATATTTATAGCATGCTTTCCTTGTTTACTATTGTTGAGAGTAAATTGCTAACGCAAGCGGGAATGGAAAAAGCTCAACAGGGATCGACTACAACCTTCCGGAATAAGGTATGTTTCAAGATCATTTAGTGTTATATGTTGTATTTCTCTTGCATATTGGGAAGGGATTGATTTCTGTGGTTTCTCTGTCTGTTGTGGTATGCCATAGGAAGTTTTCTCCGTAACATAGACAAGTGCCATGTTCAAAGGTGACTACAAAATTACATCTTATTCGCAAAATGAATTGATTACCTTCCCTTAATTTCCCCATCATGATTGTTGGATCAGGGCCCCGCAGCTATAGGAAAAGCTGCTATATCGGAACAAGAAAGTCAAAGGAAATAGTACTTGAAGCGGTCGATAAGAGAGCTCAACCATTGCATTTAAGGCAGTGGCGATGACAGGAGGGCTCAGCTACCCTCATGAATGGAGAAGGAGCAACAAGCCGAGGTATTAAAGACAAATGCCAGAAGGGGAGCAACCGAGGAAGCGGCGCCCATACCCACGGTCAGAATCAGAAATTGTGGAAGACTGCAGAGAGCTACAGTGTGACTAGTAAGCGGCAGTTCAAAGTACAGATAGGCCGACTATCACAGTTAGGGTTTTGGGTTACTATTGGGATAGGCCCACAGTTTTGTATCACGGTGAGACCTTCGGGCCACCTATTTAAGCATGCATTTTGTATTATGAAGGGTTAGTTGGTTAGATAGTTGGTTGATAAGGTTGTAACTGTGTCGTCAGTATAGTGAGACATTGAGGAAGAGTCGAGATCTGCTTCTGAGTTCAGTATGTAGTTATCTTACTGTAACTAGCAGTCAACTCCTTCAGCATGAATTTAACAATCCATAGGGATTGAGAGAGAGAGAGAGAGAAAGAGTATATTGTAAGAAGAAAGCATAATAGGAAGAGAAGAGATCTAAGAGAGAAGGGCTCTCGGCTGAGAGCGTGGAGTTTCCCAAAAGATCTAAAGCTGCATAAGAGGTTGCAGTGGAACTGTGTTACTCTCTCAAGATATAATATAAACACAGTTCCCGTGGACATAGCTTCCCCCCCTGGAAGTGAACCACGTATATCCGTGTGTTGTGCGACTGTTTCATGTGATTGTGTTTTACTTATTTGCTATCTGTTATTCGTTACATGAACGTTGCTTATCAGTTAATGAATGTATGTATGCTATCCTTCAGTTGCAGTAACATAGAAGGTTAAATGTGAGTTGAATGTGTTAATAATTCTATATATGAGTTTATCAGTGCTTGATTCATGACAGTAGCAGCTACTATGTTAAGTGACTTCTGTATATTTAGTTCAGTGAGTTGAGTGTAAGTGATGTTAAGCATGTTAAACTGTAGAAGCTTAAGTGAGGTTGTTTAACACCTTGATGAAGGTTAACTGAGCTATTATACCCAGAGAGAAAGCCTCTCGACCTTGAGAGTTGATGAGCATATTAAGTCTTACCGTAGGAAATATTGCGGCATAGAAAGGCAATATTGCACCATCGAAGGAGTTGCGGTGTGAGATATCGCAGGTTAAGAGTTGAGTAGAAGAGTAATTTTGCACGTCGTCCTAGAAGCTACGATGCGATAAAATCCAGTCCCATAGCAGAGATAGCTAGGAAGAGAGAAACAACCCGTGCTGAGAGATTCAACTGGTTAAGTAGAGTCAGAGAACCCAGGATGCTACAGAACCTGGTTGAGGAAACTTGATTCTTCATCCAACCCATCTAAGATCACTTCGGGTGAGACTTCAGGAAATTCCGTGGTTTGTCACCGAAAGGGCCAATGAGCTAGGGGTTTTGTTGGTACAATAAAGTAAACCTGGATCTGCACATTTAAGACCAACAAATAGTTGTTTTCTTTAAGGAATACATCCATAAATTCTTAGAATTCTATTTTGATGATTGGACTGTATTTGGATTAATCAAAAAGCATATAGGAGATTTAAGGCTCATGTTAGAGATGTAGGAAATATCATATTTCTCTTAACTTGAAGAAATGTATATTTTGTGCACCATTTGGTATTTTGTTGGGTCATATTGTTTGCAGACAAGGCTTGATGGTAGATCCCGCAAAGATTGTCATCATTGTAAATATCCCAGTACCCAACTCAGTCAAGCAATTGAGGACAGTGCTTGGTCATACAGGGTATTATAGAAAATTCATCAAAGGCTATGCAAAGACCACAGCACCTATGGAAAAGATATTAAAGAAAGAAGCGAAATTCCTATGGAATGAGGAATGCCATCAAAGTTTAAACACTCTTAAAGAGAAGATGGTTACAACACCCATCTTAGTATTTCCAAATTGGAACAAGCCATTTCATGTACATGTGGATGCATCTGGCATCGCACTGGGGATTGTCTTAACACAGCCAGGAGAAGGGGGTATCGATCACCCTATCATGTACTCAAGCAGAAATTTATCTACCGTAGAAAAGAACTACACCACTACAGAAAGAGAAGGATTAGCTATGGTGTATGCTCTATAGAAGTTCAGGCACTATCTGTTGGGTGCCCCATTCAATATGTTCACTGACCATTCTGCTTTAAAGTATTTGGTTAAGAAGCCAGTATTAGGGGGAAGGATCTGTAGATGGTTACTCCTATTTCAGGAGTATGATTTTGAAATTATTGTAAAACCAGAAAGATTAAATGCTGAACCTGATCATCTGTCGCAAATAGACTCAGGAGAAGAACCAAGTAATCTAGAGGATGATTTGCCAGATGCGTAATTGTTTTCTATCCAGATCGCAGATGAGTATTACGCAGATATTATTCACTTTCTCACTACAGGGTGGGCACCAGTTGACTTTACTAAGCAGCAAAAGAAACAGTTAGTTGTTAAAGCAGCAGATTTCACTTTTATCGCAGGACAATTATATAAGTTAGGTCCAGATGAAGTCATGCGCAGATGCATTATGCCGCATGAGAAAGAGGCCATTATCAGAGAAGCACATTCAGGTACCGCAGGAGGTCATTTAGTAGGAAAGCCGACTGCTTAGAAAATTATAGCTGCAGGATTATGGTGGCCTACTTTGCATAAAGACACTAAGGAGTTTTGCAGATGCTGCGATATCTGCCAGAGGGTAGGAAAACCTTCACGGAGAGATGAAATGCTGCTGCGACCATAGATTACACTGCAGGAATTTGACAAGTGCGCTATAGATTTCATGGGTCCTATCAACCAGCCAAGGAAATGAACTAGTGTGAGATACATCATCATAGGAACAAAATACCTCACCAGGTGGGCAGAGTCCAAAGCAGTAAGGAATTTTGATGCTGCTACAGCTGCACAGTTCATTTTTGAAAACATCATAAGTAGATTTGGATGTCCAGCAATTTTGATGAGTGATCAAGGCACACACTTTCTAAATCGCACTATTCAGGCCTTGACGGAGGAATTTCAGATACAGCATCATAAGAGCACTCCCTACCACCCACAAGATAATGGTATGGTGGAGGCTTTTAACAAGATTCTAGAAAATGCTCTTACTAAGATCTGTAACAGCCAAAGAGATGATTGGGACCTCAGGGTTAATGTTGTGTTATGGGCTTATAGGACTATATGCAAGAAACTTACAGGACACACACCTTTCAGCTTGGTGTATGGACAAGAGGTTGTTATGCCTATGGAATATATTATTCCCAGATTAAGAATTGCTCAAATTACTGAGATGGCTGATACAGAGACGATGAATGAAATATTAGTGCAGCTGCTTGCCTTAGAAGAAGACAGATTCATCGCAGGATTTCATCAAAAAGTGAAGAAGGCACGAGAAAAAGCTTGGCATGACAGGCACATCAAGAGCAGGATTTTTTAGATAGGATACCTAGTGCTCCTTTACAACAGCAAGTTTGTTAAGTTTCCAGGGAAGTTCAAGACACATTGGTTGGGGCCATATCAGATTCAACAAGTCACAGATGGAGGTGCCGTTCAGCTCAGTAAACTGAACAGGGAACTTGTTCCTATGATTAATGGCAATAGGATTAAGCCTTATAGTGATAGCCACTCCACCTCTAAAACCTAACTCAGAGAACTAGTCGGTGCAGATTTGCAGTGTAGTTGAAAGGAGGCATCGCACCCATAATTAGTCNTAGTCGGTGCAGATTTGCAGTGTAGTTGAAAGGAGGCATCGCACCCATAATTAGTCTACACCCAAAAAAAAAAAAAAAATTCTAAGTAGGAGGAATCATAGCAGGAAAGTTTATTTTGCGCAAGTCATAGGATGACTGTGGAGTTTTTGAACGTTGCGTAGTTCACGCCAACTTTTTGGTTAAGGATGATGCGGTGTGACATTGCAGCGAGGCGATGTCCCCTATGCCACGAAGACAATTTTTGAAAAGGAAAGAGGGCCAGTCACTTCACCCTCTGAAAACCAATAAATCTAGATATGACAAGTATACGTTGGCCTAGATTTGGAAATAGTACAAGGATTGTCCTAGATTTGGTAAATCTTGGTCGATACCGACGCCTGCACACAATTTTCATGGGAGATTTGATCGGATTTTTAGCACTTAATGAGGATCGGGGCACCGTGTGTTGTCTTGTCCATGCAATAAATGCCACCAACGGGTCCATCTTAAGTGACCATTGCTTCAAATATTACCACCTTCATTACAAATACACAGATCATTCAAACAAAAGGGTTACTTTTGTGATTTCTGAGAGTTATAGAGCAACTTGTAGAAGTTTTCCCTGTGCAGAGATACTCTAGTTACAGAGTGCTAGTTTCCCCATTTCTGCAGCCATCACCAGTCTAGAGTACTGCACCAGATAGTTTATGTCCGAGAAGGAACCTTTAGAAGACGTTGTGCGACGATTCCAACGTGGTGGCCTCAAGTTTGCTATGACGACGCCGCCCAGGGTTGTGAAACTAGGTGCACCACAGGTCAGGCAGACACCAACGATGAAGATTCAAGCTCAGATAGTAGAAGAGTCCAGCCCAGGGCACGAAGAAGAATTTCATATGGAAACAGTATACATTGTGCCACGAGTTGAGGATGCACCAAAGGTAACCATTCCCAAGGGTGCTAAGTTTCCTATTCCGCTACCGCCGATTGATCCTCATGTAAAGGAAGATGGATAACTATTAGGATATGTCCCTGTTCTCAAATTTATAGACTATAACCTTGGATACAGTAAGACATATCCTTAGTTTCAGCTGGATCAGTATCTTATGGTTTAGAGGAACTCGAGGACCGCCTTAGCAGATAATATGATGAGTAAGAGCTCAGATGACATAGATCAAAAAACAGTTGTTAAGGATAACATGGAAATGAAGATGGATATGCAAGTTATCCCTCGAAATGACTCTGCTCAAAACACCTCAGCCACTGGTGATGTGAAATTTAGCATGCAGACAAAGGCTTGTTCTCAGAATGGAATTCATGGTTTGTATAGTTTTCATATGAAAGGATCCAGACTGAATGAAATGTTTGAGAAGGCTGGAAGATACAAATTTATATTTTTTTTGTGATACAAGTTCTAACCTAGATAAAGAGGAAAAGATATCTGTGGAAGGATTCTCAAAAGCTCAAAGATCCTTAAAGGAGATGCTGATCCATGAAGAGACCTATATGCCACTTTGGAGTATATCTTGTGTGAGGGATTTGATGGTGATCTAGATGAAGTGGTCACTTGAAGGTAAGGAGTCGTATTCGCTCAAGGATGGTAGAGAAAGATTGGAGGTTGATAATAGGACTAGGAGTTCTCGTGATACCAGGAATTTGAATCCTTATGATAAAGAAATGGATGGCAGGTCTCGCAAGCGACTAGAGCATGAGCATGACAATGAGGGAAGGAAAGATAAGAGAGATCTATGAAATAAGTTTATAGAAGACGATGCCAAATATGATAGAAAGCACAAAGGAGAAAAGAGACAATGGCCAAAATGGAGGAAGACCACAAGGCGCAAATTGTTGAGCTTGAGGCTCGAGCACCAGGAACGCTTGAGGCAGACAAGGAAGCAAGGGCGCAAGCCTTTAGACTCACTTCAACATAGATGAAGTGTTGTATAGATGATGCAGAGTCATTGCTAGCTGATGTGACAAAGACATGGTCGGAGCTAGAAGAGCTCCCAGATAGACAGGATTTGCAGTAGAGCATCCAGAACATAGAAAATACAATAGCAGCAATGAAGGAAGAAGTCAAGAGCTTAGGAGCTCTTGCAAAGATGAAGAAGACGACAGAGATGAACCGTTTTCAATAGGAAGCATAGCGGTTGCAAGGAAAAGAAATACAATTCAATAATATGCTTCAACCGTATCAGGAACAAATCATAGAGATGGTCGATGCGGTTGAGCAGAAGGTCAAGGAGTTCACTACAAGAAAAAGTGAAATTGATAGCATAGAAGACCCCCTGATTAGTCAAGTTATGCTTGAAGCGGCACAAGACTGTGTCGAAGCTATGGACAAAGATGTCGCAGGACTCACGGAGAGATTCACAAGGACTTCACAGGAAGCCAAGGAGAAGCTATAGAAAGAGAAACCAGATGTTAGTGGCTCAGGGACGAGCCACAAGTAAGTGTTAGGGGACTGTTGGAGCAGGGCCCCGCAGCTATAGGAAAAAATGCTATATCAGAACAAGAAAGTCAAAGGAAATAGTACCTGAAGTGGTTGAGAAGAGAGCTCAACCACTGCATTTAAGGCAGCGGTGACGACAGGAGGGCTCAGCTACCCTCATGAATCGGGAAGGAGCAATGAGCCGAGGTATTAAAGACAAAGGACAAAAGGGGAGAAACTGAGGAAGTGGCACCCATACCCACGGTCAACGTCAAAAATTGTGGAAGACTACAGAAAGCTACAGTGTGACCAGTAAGTGGCAGTTCAAATTACAGATAGGCCGATTGTCACTATTAGGATTTTGGGTTACTGTTGGGATAGGCCCACAATTTTGTATCACGGTGAGACCTTCGGGCCACCTATTTAAGCATGTATTTTGTATTATGAAGGGTTAGTTGGTTAGATAGTTGGTTGATAAGGTTGTAGCTGTGTCGTCAGTATAGTGAGACATTGAGGAAGAGTCGAGCTCTGGTTCTAAGTTCAGTCTGTAGTTATCTTACTGTAACCAGCAGCCGACTCCTTGACCATGAATGTAACAATCTGTAGGGATTGAGAGAGATAGAGAGAGAGAGAAAGAGTATATTGTAAGAAGAAAGCATAATAGGAAGAGAAGATATCTAAGAGAGAAGGGCTCCCAACTAAGTGCATGGAGTTTCCTAGAAGATCTCAAGCTGCATAAGAGGTTGCAGCGGAACTGTGTTACTCTCTCAAGATATAATATAAACGCAGTTCCCGTGGATGTAGCTTCCCCCCCTTGGAAGTGAACCACGTATATTCGTGTGTTGTGCGACTGTTTCATGTGATTGTGTTTTAGTTATTTGCTATCTGTTATTCATTACATGAACGTTGCTTATCAGTTAATGAATGTATGTATGCTATCCTTCAGTTGCAGTAACATAGAAGGTTAAATGTGAGTTGAATGTGTTAAGCATTATGTATATGAGTTTATCAATGCTTGATTCATGACAATAGCAGCTACTGTGTTAAGTGACTTCTATATATTTAGTTCAGCGAGTTGAGTGTAAGTGATGTTAAGCATGTTAAACTATAGAAGCTTAAGTGAGGTTGTTTAACACCTTGATGAAGGTTAACTGAGCTATTATACCCAGAGAGGAAGCCTCTGGACCCTGAGAGTTGATGAGCATATTAAGTCTTACTGTAGGAAATATCGCGGTGTAGAAAGGCGAGATCGCACTGTCGGAGGAGCTGTGGTGTGAGATATCGCAGGTTAAGAGTTGAGCAAAAGAGTAAGTTTGTGTGTTGTCCTAGAAGCTGCGATGCGATAAGAGCCAGTCCCGTAGTATAGACAGCTAGGAAGAGAGAATCAGCCTGTGCTAAGAGATTCAACTGGTTAAGTAGAGTCAGAGAACCCAGGATGCTACAGAACCTGGTTGAGGAAACTTGATTCTTTACCCAACCCATCTAAGATCACTTCGGGTGAGACTTCAGGCCGTTTCGCGGTCTGTTTCCGAAAGGGCCAGTGAGCTAGGGGTTTTGTTGGTACAATAAAGTAAACCCGGGTCTGCACATTTAAGACCAACAATGATTGATGAGTACCTCTTTTTTGTTTTTACAAGTTCAAAGAGGGTAACAAAAACTCATTGTAGCTTGTTCGAAGACAAGTCCATTCTCATATGTTTCATGAACCTGAGAAAGGAGGGGTTCATTCCCAAAAAAGGGTCTCTTAGTGTTTAAATTAATGATTCCAATGAAAGTTGAATCAATATCGTTCATGTTTAGAGAGTCTGAATGAAGATGAAAGAAGACTCCAGAGGGTCCTTTTTCGTAAATAGTCAATCCCAACTGAAAAAGAGATAAACTACCATCGAAAAGATGACTCTTCAAGTACATTTACAAGCTTGAAGAAGACAACTTATCTCGACAATCTTTTCACAATTTAAGAGTCTGAAAATAGCTTAAACAAGATTCCATTAAGGTTTTTTTTTCAAAATCCAATTTTAACGAGTCTGAAAAATAGTAAAAGTATACTCGATACTTTTTCACTAAGTTTTTAACGAGCATGCCAAAGGTATAAAAGGAACTCATAACCTTTTTCATGTTTGAATCCAGAGCATGAAAAAGCAATAAAGTAAGCTCAAACCAGTTTTCATTTTTTAACCTGGGCACGAAAAATGAAAATTAAGCTCAACACCATCTTACTGTTTTTATCAAGCTCGAAGATTAGTTAAAAAAATGCTTAGAGTATCTAATTCATTTTTTAACGAGCTTGAAACATAATTAGAACTATGCTCAAAGGTTTTTTTCATGGTTTAACAAGCTCAAAACTAAAATAAAGTATGCTCAAAATGACTCCCATTGACGTGTGATTTCCCAACATGATGTTCAGTGGTTGGTATTTTCCCCCAGTATAACTGTCAAGTAGAATAACTCCAACATAATGTAAATAGGTTTGATTCATTGTCTTCCTACTCTATTCGTCATCCAACTACATTCACGGTTACTACCAGGAAAAAGGTTCACTAGAAACGGATGATGAAAGAGGATCAAGTTATACAGGCAGGTGAAATGAAGGTTCAAGGCTTGACACATTGGAAGAATCCGTTTCATTTTTTAACGAGCTTGACATGAAAAATGAACTTTGCTCAAGTTCAGTTTTACTTTTTAACGATATTGAAACCAAAAATAAACACTGCTCAAGGTGACCTATTTCATTTTTACACAAGATTGAAATAGAAAATAACTATGCTTAAGGACATCTATTTCATTTTTTAACGATCTTGACATAGAAAAGGAACTATGCTCATAGACCTCTGTTTCAATTTTTTAACGAGCTTGACATGGAGAAAAGGAACTATTCTTGCAAGCATCTATTTCATTTTTTAACGAGTGAAAGAGAATGGGAACTATGCTCACAACGACTGTTTCATTTTTTAATAAGCTTGACATAGAAAAAGAACTATGCTCACCAAACTATTTTGTTTTTTAATGAGATTGGCACAGAAAAAGAACTATGCTCTCAAACTTGTTTCATTTTTTAACGAGCTTGACACAATAAAAGAACTATGCTCTTACACATCTGCTTCATTTTTTAATGAGCTTGAAGAAGAAAGGGAACTATGCTCACAAACCTGCTCTTACCCAACATGATATCCAGAGGTTGGTAGGCTGCCCCCATTACATAAAAGCTAGTGGATTAACTCCAGTATGATGTCCATAGACTAGAGCCATTCCCCCCCATTTTACCTATGATGGGAAGAAGCTAACTAAAAGAAGGGGAAGGAATCACAAGAACATGAGGCACATTCAGGGTAGTGTGATGACTAGGAGTAATGCGATGGTTAGGTGTAACAAAGGAAATCTAATCAATGGTCACAATATTCCCATCATGGGGAAAATGCATCACTCTAAAGAGTGTGGAAACTACAACTTTCATGGCGTAACCATAATCACGTCCAAGGAGCATATTTAAATCTAAAAGACCTTGGACCACCATAACATCAATACAAATAGTTTTCCCTCCTAACATGATAGGAAAATGAGGAAGGATCCCTAAAGGTATAGTAGGAATGTGATTAAAATTCAGTATCCAATTGTGGTTGGCACAAGATGAGGAGAACCTAAATTTTTCCAAGCAGTTGAGGATAGAATACTAACAGAAGCCCCTTCATCAACAATAGTGCGAATCATTCGCCTAGCGGTAACGTTCACAACTATCTAGAAAGGAACACTGAAATGAAGACAAGACTCTGTTAGGTTACTCCATTCAAAGGAAATAACCTCAATACTTAGATAGGGTTATTTCGAAAGAGATAAAATTTCCTCTTATCGAGAACAATCAGAATGAAGCATAAAAACTTCAACAGGTTTCAATTCACTTTCAACTGGAAGAGAAGAATAAGACGAAGATTTGTTCAAAGTGACTACTTCAGTCTTAACACTCTCTTACGAAAGAGTGGGATCGGGTGGATATGACATCGACTCAATCTCTTTTACTTCACTCTTCAAAGGAAGATTGGGATCAACCACAGATGAATCCGAATTGAACACTTGGATTTCACTCTTGGAAGGAAGAGTGGGATCAACCATGGATGGAACTTGATCAACCACTTCAACTTCACTCTTCAATGGAAGAGTGGGATCGACCATGGATGAAATTGAATCGACCACTTGGTCAACAAGTGGGTTTTCAAGAGACAACTTACAATAACCAGCTGGAAGCCATTGCTAAGGAACAATAATATCTTCCAACAAATTAGAAGCTTTATCCATGAGAGGAAAAAGGTAAGTAAAGTGCATATCCTTACACAACAAGCAAGGATATCTAACTTTACCCTTCTGACTCTGAACCACAGGTTCACTAGTTGAGGGGGGATCCTCAGTATGATGACAAGAGGATGATGACATGGGTTTTTTAGACCAGAATTCTGACACAAGGGAAAGACCAGGAAAATCCTTGAGAAGGTGATCACCCTTACAAAACCTCCGAGGGAATTTGGGCCTACGCGGTTCAGAAACAGGTACATCAATACTCCCAACATGATGACTAGTGGCTGGTGGGCTCCCAACATGATGATCATAGGTTGGATTTGTGAGCTTTTTCTTAGTTTTCTTCTGCATAGCCTTCATTTGCATCTTCTTCTTATCTTCCCGTTTACTAACATTAGATTTTTCAACGGGTGAAGAGGAAGAAAGGGAAGTCGATTCAACATTCGAAGAAGAAGGGGAAGGGTTAACATGAGATTGATGCTCATGCGGTGAAGGAGCATGATCTGACACAAAGGATGCATTTGGTATAACGATATTGGAGAATAACCATACGGGAAGACTCAAAGTGGCCATGAAGGGAGGACAACCAACTCCACAAGGGGGAGATACAAAAGACATACCCTAAAAAGGGGTCTCTTGACTTGTGGTCCTAGGAGAGTCTCCCATATATGAAATCACTAATAATTTCTGAAGTACCACACAAAAAAGACACTACTCATGTATAAAAGCAAAAAGAAATCTGTGTGAATAGTAGTGGATGAACGACCAAGATCCTCATGGGACTCTCAAGGCTTCACAACTCGCTATATAACGCAGGGTCCAATAGTAAAACATGGCAAGGAGGATTGGGACCGTACCATTTCCTGAATAACCGAATACCTGGATGACAAGTGCATAGTAATATCCTCGAGTGTCATTCTTGGTGTATTGATATGCCAAGATAGCCAAAAGGTTTACTCAGTTGGTCACTGGAATCCTAAGAGGCTCTCCCAACATACACTAGGTACTAGGGTGCTCAAATACGTAGTGGTGCTGTCTAATGCACAATCGTTCGAAAGGGGCCCTCCAATATACAATCGAGTACATGAAGTAGCTTTCGATATACCTCAATGGTACATGAAAGACCGTTCTATAAACCAACGGTATGTGGAAGAACCACTCAGTCCCTGGAATGCAGTGCATGCATAAAATGATAGTTTCCACGTTTAATGACACCAAAATAGATCACTATCTTACACATAGTTACTAGATGATTTTAAACCTAAGCTAGCATTAATTTTATCTCCAGAGTTTAAGTGGATGCATGAGGTGTAGACAAAAAATGTAAAAAGAATGAAAATCCTAACTACATCATGATGCACATTTCTCTTTCGATGAAAGCTACCTAAGGTAGGAAAAGACCTTTCTTTTCAAACCAACATTAACATAAGCAGTAAGGAAAAGAAAAATTCCTTCCTAGAGTGCTATAACTCTATCCTTTTTCAATCACAAGACAAAAAGTGAAATGAAATCGAAGATACAACTAATATTAATGATGCACAAAAGACAAAATAACGAAGCACTTCGATTTTCAAATGTATGTATAAAGATGGAACTTTGATAACTAAATAATTCTTAGATATATGAACCAAAAACAAGAGAATGTCTACAACACCCTACTCATTCATAAATAAAAAAAGAAAGACAACAAGCATCCACAAAACTTGAAAGATACTCAAATTCCAAATAACTCAAACCGGAACAAAACATACACATGAAAATAAAATGTATATTTTCCAATTCCAACGAATAATATCCACAGAAAGGAGAAAGAGGTTTTAAGCAAATAAAAGAATGTAAAATCCAATGCAAGAAACATAAACTCTTCTTTGAATGAAAATAAAATATAACAATCAAAGTGACTGCATAATATACAATTCCTGGCCAAAAGACAACAAAAAGTAAAGAAAAAAAGTAAGCCAAAAAACACTTAGAAATCAAAAGACAACAACCAAGTTTTGAAATGACAAAGGTGTGGAAAGACCTACCTGGCACCTCCTGAAGATATTAGGTGATAGAGCGGTTCTGGCTGAGCACCGCTTCTCGTCCATTGCAACAAAATGGTGGCACTACTTTTTGAATGTTGAGCACAAGCGGTGGCACCACTTAATGTCCACTGTGCATGCACAGTGTCCTATAGAAATCAAAAAACAAAATAATGGTGAAAAAAACAAAGTCATCTACTATAATACTGGCATTAAAATCATGAATTGACAAGAATATAAAGTACAAAAGGTAAGAATAACTCAGATTTGAATAGATCTGACTATACCAAACCAAGATCTCAATAGATCAGCTAGTATATCTGATCAACTAAAACAAGATCTCACTAGATGAGCTAGTCAATATGACCAATGAAATATTGGATCTTGGATTTCAGACAAGAGTTTGAATATGAAGCAAGACCAGGTGTGCTAAAATCTCTTCCCCATTGAAGTCACCATATTTGTTGCTAGGAAAAATGCACCTCTTGCAAACAATAGTTGTTCCTCTAGTCTTAATGGTTCATATCTAGAACAAATGAGTTACAACAGAGTTGGAAGACTTCCCCTAGAAGTGGTGGAGATCTAGAATGAGTATCTTTGATGGAGTGATGTAGTTGTTTCCTATAGTGATGGATATTCACTGATGTACTTGCAAAGTCACATGAAACAAGAAAACAAGATCAAAAAGCACCAGAATATAATCCACTATTCTATGTCAATGACTAAGGAATCCAACAATAAAATACATGATTATAGCATAACATACTTTATGGGAAAGGAAGCAAATTTTCATTAAATATGAAGAAGAAGTTTACAACTTTTTTCGTAGGGGAAGAGTTGGAAGACTTCCCCTGAAAGTGGTGGAGATCTAGAATGACTATCTTTGATGGAGTGACGTAGTTTATGCCTATAGTGATGGCTCTTCACTGATGTACCTACACAGTGACATGAAACAAGAAAACAAGATCAAAAAGCACCAGAATATAATCCAGTATTATATTTCAATGACTAAGGAATCCAATAATAAAATACATGATTATAACATAACATACTTTATGGGGAAAGGAAGCAACTTTGCATTAAAGATGAATAAGAATTTTACAACCTTTGCCTTAGTGTTGATATTCCCCTTCACATGCCAATGCCTTGTCTCCAAAATCCTTGCTCCTTCTATGCTCAACCTACTGATTTAGGCTAGAATGTCAATGCAAAAGCATAAATTTGCTCTCTCTCAACCATGGGGTATGAGCCTGCTTTGATAGGAATTGGGAGGATAGGGTGTTATACCTAAATCCTATCACCATCATGTGATGAGACCCTTCACTTCCATGTTTTCCCTTAATCCCAACACTTGGAGTTGAAACTTTCTATGTTTGTCAATTCTACTTGAAAAAACCCAGCACCGCGCTTACCCTGTGGCTGATGAGTGGTACCTTGCTCAACACCACTTGTATCCTGTTATAGAGAAGCGGTGCCACCACCTATGGTATTTGGTCTTAAAGCAGTTCTCATCTAAACCACTCTGTCATAAGGGAACAAAAGTGGTACCCTACATAAAATGGGAAAAAGAGAAGTTTCTTGAGGCTTCTAGAACTTGAGCCTCATGTCCTCCCTTATCCCTATCATTATGGGTTAATTTGAGCTCGAGATCCCCCATGGTAGCATCTTGGAGCCACCTCACCCACCATTCTCTCAACTATTCCTATCCATTGATCTTTATAAATACAAGCTCATATCCATAGTTGAGGGGGAGAACTATAGAGGTATTGTTATGTTGTTGGATTGACTACCTATTCCAAATCATTAGAGAGCGTAGGGAGAAAAGTTGGAGCTTATGGGGATGAGGTGTTTGTCTCATGGAGGGGCTTGTCAACACTAAGGAAACAGTTGTAAGCTTCTCCATACATTCTTAATGCAAAGCTGATTTCCATCCCACATTACTGTTGTTTTGATTTCACATGTATACATTGCTAGATTCCTTAGTCGCTATCATTGATAAGTAGATGATTTTCTAGTATCTTTGATGTGCTTGTATATTTGATATGTTTGCAGCTACATAGCTTCATAATCAAAGAATTATTCCATGTGTCTACAACATTCAGGGAAGGTCTTCATCCTTTGTCGTTCACTCATTTGTTCTGGATCTGAACCATTCAGACCAGAGGAACAACTTCTGTCAGCAGAAGGTGCAATATACCTAATAACAAATCTGGCGACTTCATTGGGGAGCATGGTTACATCATCGTAGCCATTGACTATTTTACAAAGTGGGCTGAGGCCATGCCTACATATGTAGAAGATGGTAATACTGTCGCTCTCTTCCTACTCAATCATGTGATAGCTAGATTCGGAGTCCTGTAGTACATAGTTACTGATCACGGATCACATTTTTGTAATCAAATGATGGAGGAACTAAGTGCCAAGCTAGGATTTTTTCATGAAAACTCTACACCCTATTATCCACAATCTAATGGTCAAGTAGAGGCCATTAAAAAAGTTTTGAAAATGATGCTTTGTCGGATGGTTGGAGAGCATAAATCCAACTGGGACCATATCATTTTCTCCGCTCTTTGGGCTTACATGACTTTAGTGAAAAAATATACTGGTTTCACACCTTTCCATCTTGTCTATGGACTCGAAGCTGTCTTGCCGATTCAATGTCAGATTCCATCCTTGAAACTTGTCGTTGAACTTCTCCCAAACACTTCCACAGAGGAAGAGAGATTTTTATACATGAACAACCTTGATGAAACTAGGAGAGATGCTACCTTGGCTAATGAGGCACACAAGAAATGCGTCAAGGTGTAGTATGACAAGTCTGTCCAACCTCGTGCCTTTAACGAGGGTGACCTAGTTTTGACTTACGGTCATAGATATGAAAAACTAGGGAAAGGAAAGTTTGAATCCATGTGGTACGGTCCTTTCGTTATTTCCAAAATTTTAGAGAAAGGGGCCTATGAGCTCGTGGACTATGATGGAATCCCTTTTGGACAACCTTGCAATGGGTTGTACCTAAAGAGGTACTATGCCTAGATCTCTCTTGGATAGTATCTTGTATATATGTATATTACTCAACTTTCAGTGTGCTTAAGTATTTTCAGTATGGTTTTGAGTTTAGTGTTTGTATCTATTTATACCATGTTTTGGTTGTGCAGAGCAGATGGCTTTCTATGACTTCGTTGATGGTACTTTCCACCACACCTTGAATCTTGCCTCAGCTGATTGGGTTTTCTATTCCCCATCTTACGATTTGGTCAGTTCAGGAGTGGTTTTTGTTGGTCCCGCTACCAACAATATCACCGAGTATTGAGCAGTCATAGGTCTTTTGACTGAAGCTACCTCCCAAGATGTTCACAACTTGGTAGTCTTGGTGGACTCACAACTTGTGGTTTATCATCTAAACCATGTCTATACCATTAGGAATCTTGTTCTTCTCCATCTCTTCCTAAGGGTACATTTGTTATAAAGGTCATTTGAAACTATCACCTATAGGCATATCCCTAGGGAACATAATGTAGTTGCTGACTCATTGGCTAATTACATCCTAGATTGGCATATTTCCCATTCATGACATGAAAATAAAACATGGTTCATTGTAAATAAACTATAAAAGACACATAAAAATCATGTAAAATACATTCACCATTTGAGATGTATAAACACCAAGTAGAAGTCTATATATATATATGAACATGTTTTACAAAAAATAGGTCATGAGACCTCATCTGAAGCGTGTAGGATTTCAGGTAAAAGATCACCATACAAAAGTCTTGAAGCTATCAGATTTCAGTGGATACATCATGCACTCCTCATCTAATGATGCTCATGGTAACACATCACTGCCCGGGATACTCTACGTAGCAGTGTGCTAAAGCGACCCAATACTCCTGTTGTAGGCATCTAATACCTCAGTGGGAGGTCATCGATAGAAGCATCAGGGATGTCTAGAGTCAACCTCTCCAGGTTCTCCTCTAACTCCCTTGTCACATCATCACCCTGTGGTACAAAATAGGCTTTGGCTCACCTATCCAGTGGGGAGGCTCCCCCAGGTTGTGCTGCTCCGACGTCTACATGAAAACATTCAAGTCTCGTTACTAAACATAAAAAATATAAAACATCAAAAACATAAAAACACTATTTCCATTTTAGGGTCTTTGGTTTCTTACTGATCTCACCCCACTGTCCACCAGGTGGGAGTGGTAGGTTAGGGTCACCACTGAATTTAGTGCCCACGTATGCATACTCCTCCACCATGAGGAGTTGATCTCTCAACCATCGAAAGAATGGGTCACCGAAATTTACCTTCCCTCTACCCGCTCTAGTACGGGCCATAATCCAGACCCACCTCTGCATGCGAGGGTCCCGTGCCCTCAACTCTGTAAAAACCACCTGGGGTCTCATCTATGGAACCCTCTTGAAAAAGAAGAAATCTAGAATGGAACCAAAACCAAATTGCTTCATCTCCCCCTGTCGACACTTGGTCAGCTAATCATTGAAGATCAAAAGTAGAGCTTCCGCCCAGTTGAAGATGCACTCTAAAGACCTAGTGTACTCCTTGGCTTCCTGCCACTCTCTACATGGTAAACAACATAGTCCGTAGAGGGCCATCCACCACTACTTTTATGGGAATTTTCTTCCCTGATGTCTTGGTCCTAAGAATGCAGTGGCGGTCTATCAGCTCCTAAGTAGTAATGTCCCCCCCATGGCAACCAGTCAATGAGATGGGAGCACCCCATCTCAAAAGGCCAGTCAAGAAGTAGATGTCCTCTACCTCAACTATCAATATGTGAGTACCAAGATTGAAATATTGTTGCTATGGATTCCACATCCAAAGTATATGCTCTATTAGTCGCTCATGTGATACCATACTGGGTGTGCAGAAGAACTTTAAGAGTCCGCAGTCTCTCAATGTGGGTATGCAACTCGCATTTCATTCGGTGAAGGAATCATTATTGTCATGTTGCCTATATTTCCATATGACCATTTTTTTATCAACAAGAACCAGTCAAAAACCATCAGAAGACTAATTAGAAGCATTCCTAATCATTCAAATAAACAAAAATGAGCTAGTTTTTCTTGTCCAACCATTTTTATTTATCCATAGTCGGCACCGCCTGTGTCCCATTGAGGACAGGCAGTGGCACCACCTGTTTGCTATGTTTTCGTCACGGTTCTAACGGGGTACCACTTATCCTGCAAGGGATAAGAGTGATTCCTGCTTCCATGATTTTAAGTCTCACCATACAAGCCCAAAACACCATTAAAAATCAAAATTGAAGGCATGAAATGAAAGAGTAGGGTCTAGGCTATTACCTGGAACTGACGGTGCATGAATCTGATGGTGGATGCTCCCGATATCAGCGACTGAAAATCTGGCCAAGAAAATGCTCCAAAGGCTCTCCACTATGGTTAAATGGTAAAATGTTTTGATTTTTTACTATTTACATGAATTTTATATACATTTTAGGGTTTGACATGCTATAGTTTTGTTTTAAAATCGTTTATTACTCAAAATATATCAGTGGTAATCCTTTAATGTCAGTCATTGGGGCATTTAACACTTGTTTTTTGAGTCGTTGCAGGATAGAAGAGCGGCAGCAGTAAAGTTTTGGGAGTTCTTTTTTTACTTTTTCGTACTACCATAAAACGGAAATAGTCTTTTGAGTGTTTATTGTGACACTTTGGTCGCACTCTCGAAACTTAGCATCAAAGGTCCGAGTCCATTTCAGATTCTTTTTAGGCTCGTAAAATCTCTCATCGTGAAAAGAGACCTAGCGGAGTCTTCTTTAAACTCTTTTCGGGCTCCTTAAATACGAAAATATTGTTGAGTGATCTTGTCTTCTTCACGCTCGTTAAATCATTTGAAGAGTAATTCATCTGACAGTAGGTTATCACTTTTTCAGTTCAAGTGAACTATTTTATGAAAAAGGACCCCATGGAGTCTTCTTCTGTGGTCGTTTAGACTCTCTAAACATGAATGATATCGAGTTTACTTTCATTGGAATCGTTAAATCAAACATTGAGAGACCCTCTTTTGGGAACAAACCCCTCCTCTCTCAGGTTCATAAAACATATGAGTTTGGACTTGTCTTCAGACAAGCTATAACGAGTGTTTGTTACCCTCTTTGAACTCATAAATCCAAAAAGAGGCACTCATCAATCATGATGGAGAAACTATGAAGGAAATCATTTTACAAATAAATGGAAGTAGTTTGTCGTTACCTTTGAACATGGCACTTGTTTGCATATCATTTCAGTCAATTGGGTATTCAGCTAATTTCCATGATGATCCACTTTTATGAGTCATGTCACTCCTTTGATTCTTTCAAAAGAATGCATTTTCCATCATCGTACTGTGTGTTTTTCTGGTTTACTCATGCTGCCAAGTCTTTTGTTGTGTCGCTCGATGTTCAAAGGGAAGTTGAAGAATTTTTACCTTTGAAGTCAAAACAGTCTATGTTTCAGTACTTTTGAGTTAGTTTATGGTTACCTCATCCACATCATTCCAGAACTATGTTCCGAGTTTCGTGTTGTTGATGTGGGACTCATCATGGCCCTCCTTCGACGAGACTATTTCCATCGACATCAGCTCATTATCTGAGAAATAGTCTTAGAAACAAGTTTAGTACCTTGAGATATATATTACTTAATGAAATATTCTCTCTCTCTTGACATAGGTTCACATCATTGACCTTTGATTGATAGAGTCTACTGGGTGTTCGACATCAAAACATCTATTCACACTCAGTAGATTGTACTAGGGTACCTTGGGAATCATTGACATTAATGGTGATCTCCCTTGCACTTCTTAACAGTTCACATCATTGGTCGGTAATCAAGTGGTTTCTACCATGTTCGACTTCAGATCATTGTAATCACATGTATAGAATCGTACTTTGTGGAAGATGAGACAAAGACCCTGGGTATTTGTTTAGCTCTCATTGATTGCCCCAGGTTGTGATGGAGTTTTGTATATCTAGCATGGATCCACATTTGTATGGTCATGGCTATGCTCAAATTTGGATCTGTATCACATAGATCTACATTGTATGTCCAGTAGCTATGTCCAAGTTTGAGTCCTCTATCACATGGATCTATGCTGTATTCTAGTATCCATGCTTGTTTATTCCTCTCATGTATCTTCTTTGTATTGGTCCACCGCCATGAGTTGGTTACGTTTTTCTATGAGTCAAAAGTATTGATGTACTATAGATGCCTACTTGACGACATTCTCCAACCAAGATAACATTTTCACCTCGAAGTGACAACATGTTTTCTCAAAGATCTCGCTTATCATATCCCTCTAAGTCTCATGATTTGAGGGGAATTCTATTATACCTAAATCTTGTCACCATCATGTGATGAGACCCTTAACTTCCATGTTTGCACTTAATCCCAACACTTGGAGTGGAAACTTTCTTTGTTTGTCAATTCTGTTAGATTTTTAACATTAAGCTAGCATTATATTAGGATCTTTAACTAAGAGAATAAAAAGCACAACAATCAAACACAAGAGACAATGAACACAATGTTTTTACTTGGGGCAACCATAAATGGAGAAAACCCTACAACTTCCTCAGAGATAGAATCAACACCAACAGTAAAACCCAAAAACAATAAAATGATCTCCCGACAGCAGTAGCCTCTTTCTTTCTAGCCCCAACAACTTCTTCTCCCTCAGCTATGCACTAGAACTGAGTGTGAGTGATTGCATGATAAATAGAGAGAATCACTCTCTATTTATACTAATTCCTGACTTGACAATGACTCACTAGGGTTGACTTCACTAGGTGAGTCTAACAATCATAGGGCCCCAGAACTGCGGGGACTTTAACCCTTGAACAATAGGAGGGTTACCCACATTGACTTGACATGACTTGTTGACATTATAGAAACTCCCGATCGGAACATCAGGGCATGACATGACTCAATTACGTTACAAACACTTCCCAGAATAAACATCGAGGTACAATACATAAGAAATACAAGTGAATACATTCCAAAGTTACAATTACATCAACACTCCCTCTTAACTAGGAAGGTATTCTCTCGAAACAATTTATCAACAAAAGTCTTCTTCTCTGTATAGTCTGGATCATCATTGAGTCCTTGTCATCTTGAAGTCATCTTCAACTGGATCTGGATCATCACTCAATTTGGATCATCATCATCGGATCTGGATCATCGCTCGATCTGGATCATATTTGGTTCTGGAACATCTCTGTTGGATCATCATCACAGGTGCTATCTCTTGATTCTTCTTGTCATAGGAAGGTCTACAGAGCCAGCCCTTTTTCATGCTAGTTGTAGGACTAGCCTCCATGTAGGTATTTTCTCACACTTATATCTGACCCTAACTCAGAATGGCCCACCCAGCACTTATATTTGATCATGTAGGAACCAATCCTATAATCATATCAAAAAGGCACACCCAACACTCACATCTGACCATGTGGGAACACATCCCACAACCCTATCAGAAAGGCCCAACAATCATATCTGACAACCAATGTCAAAAAGGCTCAGCACTTACATTCAACAATGCGAGGAACCAATCCTCCATGCCAAAAGGGCTCTGTACTTACATCTAACAACCAATGTCATAAAGGCTCAGCACTTACATTTGACCATGCGAGGAACCAATCCTCCATGCCGATAGGGATTTGCACTTACATCTAATCATTGTAGGAACCAATCTTACAATCACCTTAAAATGGCTCTGTACTCACATCTTATCATGTAGGAACCAATCCTAAAGTCACATCAAAATGGCCCTCAATCCCAGACTGAGATTTCCTGGTAACTAACCAGGTGCCTCCATTCCAAGAATGGCATTCAGTGCTTATATCTGATCATGTAGGAACCAATCCTATAGTCACATCAGAATGGATCAGCACTCATATCTGATATGTGAGGAACTAATCCTCTCATCATGATAGAATGGCTCAGCCCTTACATCTGACCATGGAAGGAACCAATCCTCTCACCATGTCAGAATGGCTCACAGACTCATCACTTCCCTTTATAGGGAACCTCGATCTGGAGAACACCAAGATTCTCCCTAAAGTACTCAAACTTCACTCTAGCCAATGGCTTTGTCAAGACATCAGCTATCTGTTCATTCGTCACAACATACTAGAGCTTCACTACTCCCCTCTGCACCATATACTTGATATAGTGATACTTGATCTTGATATGCTTTGACTTGTCATGGAACATCGGGTTCTCCAACAACTTCGCACAACTCTGGTTGTCACAATATATACAAGTAGCATCCAACTGGAGATTAAATAAATTAGACAGTAGATTCCTCAGCCATACTGCCTCATAGCTAGCTGAGCAAGATGTGACATACTTTACGTTAGCTGTACTTAGTTCCACATAGGATTGCTTCCTACTAAACCAAGAGATCACACCTGATCCCATACTAAAGAAACACCCTGAAGTGCTCTTCCTGTCAATGGCATTGCCTGACTAATCTAAATCAACATAACCCTCCAAGTTAATCTTTTGATTCGTCTCATACTTGAGCCCATAATAAGCTGTACCCCTCAAGTACCTCAGAATATGCTTTGCAGCAATCAAGTGAACATGTCTCAAATATGTCAGGAACTGGCTCAAGGTGTTCAAAGAAAAGCAAATATCTGGTCTTGTGTTCGTTAGGTACATCAAGGACCCAATCATCTGATGATACATCATAGCATCAATTGCTTCTGATGAAGCATCACTCAATAGCTTCAAGTTCAATGCCATAGGTGTGGTCATGGCCTTGCATTCCATCACCCTAAACCTCTTCAAGATCTCTACCTCATAATTCCCTTGTCTGAGGGAGATTCCATTCACATTTTACCACACCTCCATGCCTAGAAAATAGTGCATCATACCCAAGTCCTTCATTTCAAAATCGGCAGCAAGCTTCCTCTTTGTATCAGCAATCAACCGATCCATACCTGTTACAAATAGATCATCTACATACAATAGGAGTATCACTGGGTTGCCATATTCAACCTTGTAGTAAAGGTTGGAATCTGCTTTACTTTTGGTAAATCCCAAACTAGATAGAAATACATCAATTATGCCGTACCATGTCCTGGGTGCCTATTTCAAACCGTACAGGGCTTTCTTCAACCTACACACATGAGATTTCCTGTCATGTGTCTCAAAACTGAGTGGCTGCTATAGATACAATTCTTCTTCCACTACACCATTCAAGAAAGCAGTCTTGACATCCATTTGGTGTATCTTACATTTCATCACTGCAGCCAAATCAAGTACTGATCTGATGGAAGTGTATCTAGCTATAGGTGCAAAGTTTTCTTCATAATCTATTCCTTCTTTATGTGAGAAGCCACGAGGCATGAATCTTGCTTTTTATTTCTCTATGCTACCATCTGCAGCATCCTTGATCTTGTAGATCCATTTGGAAGTTACAACAGACTTCCCTTTTGGTCTTGGGACAACATCCCAAATATCATTCTTCATGATCGATTGATACTCTTTGATCATAACATCCTTCCATTCTTTCCGTTCTGCCTCTTGTTCATAGTTGGAAGGTTCTTTATTGATAAAGTCACACAATAAAGCTACATACCTGGAGTAGGACCTAGTCCTCTTTCTTTCTCTGTGATTCTCTTCTGGAGCCCCATATCTTTCCGCACCTTGGATAGCTTCTCATACCCAAGCAGGTTTCCTCTTATGAGGATTCTTCTCTTGAGGTGGATCTACAGGTTCTTGAGGTTCTTCAAATTCTCAATCTTCTTCTTGAGTTTATTCATTCATGGTTGTGTCATGAATTCTGGGTGCTTCTGTTTCTTCAGGATCTTCAATGGGTCTCTTTCTGGATTTGTTGTAAGCTGAGTCTTTGTCAAATGTTACATCCCTGCTGATGTCGATTTTCTTGAATCTTGGGAAGTATATTCTGTAAGCCTTTGAGATTTTAGAGTATCCCACAAATATACCCTTCTTTCCTGAAGGATCTAACTTTGTCCTCTTTTCTTTTGGAATGTGTATGTACACTGGATAGCCGAATATTCTGAGATGGCTGACTTCTGGCTTCTTGCCAGGAAATACTTCTTCAGGTGTCTTGTTCTTGAGTACTCTGTGTGGAGTACGGTTCTGTACATACACCACTTTTCTGGCAACTTCTGCCCATAGATGGATGGGAATATCTTGATCATGAAGCATTTCTCTTGCAGCTTCCATGATAGTTCTATTCTTCCTTTCTGCAACCCCATTATGTTGTGGATTATATGGAGTGGATAACTCCCTCTTAATCCCTAAATATTTTCATAACTCTTTGAATCCATTTGATGTGAATTCTATGCCATTATCTAATCAAAAGGCCTTGATCTTATTTTCGGTGTGGTTCTCGATCAAGGCTTTGAATTCCTTGAACTTGCTGAAAACTTCATCTTTGTTCTTCATAAAGTATATCCATGTCTTCCTAGAATAATCATCAATAAAAAAAACATTGTATACATACCCACTTAAAGAACTGGATGACATTGGACTGCATACATCGGAGTGAATAATTTCCAATATTCCTTTTTCTTTGCTTTCGCTACTTGGAAATGTCTTCTTTGTGTTCTTTCCTTTCGCACATCCTTTGTAGAATCCTTCATGTTTTGCTTCAATTTCTAGAAGGCCTTCAACAACTTTGCTTGCAAGTGGTAGTGCTCTGTAGTGCACATGTGCAAGCCTTCTATGCCAAAGTTCATTTGGCTCTACTGTGTCATGGACCAAAGCTTATTCTGGATGGCCCTTCAATTTGTATAATCTGCGTTCTTGTTCTCCAATTACTATTGCATTGTCAGTAGTCTTTCCTCTTGGCCACATGAGGACTTGGCCATCTACAAATGCAACCCTCATGCCTTTTGCATCCAGTGCCGATATGGAGAGAAGATTATTCTTTAGTCCTGGTACAAACAAGACATCCTTCATTTTCATAGACTTTACAGAGTCTAACTTGTAGGAGGATTCACCACTACCTTTTATGGGATATTGGTAGTCATCCCCAAGTTTCACCTTATGGGGTGAATTATGTTTGGATAGTTTCTCAAAATATTCCTTGAATCCTGTCATGTGTTTGGAAGCCCCACTATTTATAAGCCAATATTTTCTTCCATGAGTGATAGTTCCCATGAGAGTGGAGATCAGAACATATTCTTCATCACTTGAAGAGTCTTCACTTTCTTGTTTTACTTTCTCCCTGGGAGGATCATCAACCTTATCAGTGTGAGCATGATGTCTTCTTTTGTATTTCTTCTTCTTGGATCCACTCTTATTCATGGGACAACTTCTAGCAAAGTGTCCTCTTTCATCACATGTATAACATCTGAATTTGGATGGATCCCTTCTTGCAAAATTATTTTTCTGATGAGAATGCTTACCTTGGTGATGATGATTTTCCCTTCTACCTTTCTTGGAGTGTACTGTGAGAGCTTGATCTTCACTTCCCATCTTTTCTTCTCGAGCTGCTATTCGATATTCTTCTTGTTAACATTCTTCCCAAAGTCTACTGAACTTGATAAGCTTCTTCCTAGCACAGATTCTTTGGATGAAAGAATCCCATGACCTAGGGAGACCATTCAGGGTTGTCATCACAATTTCTGCATTCTCCACTTCTTCATCTACTACTTCAAGTTGTTCTTTGATATGGGAGACCCTTCTGAAGTATGACTGGATGGTCTCCCAATTCTCAATCTTTACATTCTTCAACTAGTTCCTTAGAGTCATCTTCTGATTTATGTTCTTCCCTTCAAATAGTTTGGTTAGGGCATCAAACATAGCTTTAGGTGTCTTGAGGGAGGACACCTATCGTATGAGGTGATCCCTGATTAAATCAACAATAATCCTCTTTTCCATAACCAACTTATTCTTATGTAATGCCTTAGCCTCATCTTCCTCTGGAACTGGAACCTCCTCATTGATGTAGGAGTCCAACTCATTTTCTTCCATGGCCAGGGAGATCCTATACTTCCAGGCTTGGAAGTTATCAGCTCCCTCAATATTTTCATAAAGTTTGGTATGATGAGACATCTTAAATGAGAACCTCAAATGGAAATACAAAAGATTTAGATCTTACCAGGTCAAGATGTCGGATCTAGATTTGGAGCTTAATTTCTGCAGTGTTGGTTCAAGAGCAGATTAGGGTTTGACTTTCCTAGAGTTATGTCCAACCAAATTCTTTGATCTTGATCTCTAAACTTCAATTTTGAGGAGGATATCAATCCAGGCCTGGGCTCACTTGAAAATTCCACTTCTGTGGAAAGCCCTAATTTATGGCAGCAATGTTGGGTCCAAAACTAAAAAAGCTCAGAACCAGATTATGTTTTGACAAAAAGATGTGCCCTAGGGAGGAGTGTCAGTCCAACCTTCTTTTGCTCAAACTCTATGGAGAGATTATTAATCTTGTATATTGATCTAAGAAACAAAGAATCAATCTCATCAAAGATTAATCAACAAATAACTCATGAAATGGTGTAATCGGTCTACTTGAATAGTAGCTGCTCTGTATTCACATAAAGAATGAATGATTACAATTACAATGTCATGCTACAGGCATGAATGAATGAGAAATTTGAATCCTCAAGGAGGTCATTCAAATTGAATGAGTGAGTCTAGATTAATTGACTGTAGGCCATGGTTCACACTTAGTTAACCATTGATCAAAACCCTAATTGAATCACCTAAACCCTAACTAAATTCAGAGTGCAATAAATGACCGAGTCTCAGCTGAAAGAGATTAGACACATGTCATAGCAAGCCAACCATCAAGTGCTAGAGCTTCAATGACTTCAATGAACCCCAATGAGGTTAAATGAAGCTGAAATGAACATCAGAAGTTGGTGGAGGCACCCCTGTTGAATCCAATTCATTAATTAATCATTAAATAATCAAATAAATGAATGGAGGTTCCTTCACTGATCTTTTTAACTGATTGTAACCACCAGTTAGCAATTAGGTGCATTAATATCACTTAGATCATCCCCAGAGTGCTCCAGTTAGCCTCCCCGAATGTAGGAGAAGGATAAGTTAGCCTCCTTGACTGAAGGTAGGAGTGGGTGTGACTAGATGATGTCAATTAATTCTCCACTGATGTCAATTAATGTCAATTATACTTATGATAGTGGTTTAACTAGGCCAATTTGACCAAAAAGAGTGTGTATGGTGGTAAATGTCTCCAACAGCCCCCCTTAAGCTATACTCAGGAGGAGTAGAAATCATAAGTGCATAAGAATGCTAGGGTCCTGGAAACAAAAGCCATAGGTCACCCTGTACAATAAAGTAACTTCTTAATATAACCAAGGAAATGGGGAAAACCTCATGGGAAAAATACCCCCCCTCAAACTAAGCAGTAAATCAAGAATTGGTTCTTCTATGCAGCAGAATCCTGAGACTGTGCATGTGAACCTATGAATACAAACTAAATGAATATGTCTAGAGGAATCTTCCACTTTGTAAGAATAACAATGCACTCAATTGAATTATAAATATAAAGAGCTGCAGAGTGAAAACTGGACCCATGTAGAGTAGCTGAAATCATCTGAAGAGAGAGAAAAGGTTCTTGAGGATTCGAACCATGTGTGGAACACTCAAGAGACTGATATTTTTCAGCCTTGAAAATAAAACCATGAGTGGTAAAATCAGCCCCAATTCATAGGAGCAAGTGTCCAAGCGGATGCAGAATGTCTTCCTCTTTACTAGTTCTGTGAGGAGATGAGCATGTGACCAAAGGTAGAGAAGCACTGGGACTGTGGAGAGAGAATGCTTGAGCTCCATAATATGATATAGCTTCAGAAATATCTAATTATTCACAAAATAAAATATCAGCAACCTCATATGAGGAAACTAACACCAAATCCACATCAGCGGTTTTGAAGAGAAAGTGCGGTACTTGATTTTTCACACCGAAATTGGTGAGAGCAGCTACAAGCATGACTGAAAGGTTTTGGATTTTAAAATATGAACCAAATAACATGAGATCAAAAATTAAATCATATCTAAATAGGTTCACAATAGATCCAAAACTGTGAAATGAAATCAAATCCCCAGCAGCAATTTTGTAGGAGACTTGCGGTACTTGTTTCTTCACACCGTTGATGAGAATAGCTACAAGCAGTAATGAAGGTTTATGAACCTAAAATTTTGAACGAAGAAATATCAGATCAGATCAAAATAATATCATATCAGATAAAATAAGTTTCATATCAGATCCAAAATTATGGTCAACCGAGATGGTGGATACACAATTGTCTTTTTCTTCAAAATTCTGAATTTTGGTGCATGCAATCCTGCAGGATTTTGCTGGAAGATATAGATCATGGGGAGAGAATGTGTCACTCTTATAATATGATATTTATTCCAAAATATCCAATTTTTTACATATTTGCACACCAGCAGCAACATTAGAGGAAGAAAAATCAAATTTCTTTTTACTTTCAGAAGCAATTACTGGTAAATTTTGCACAGAATTCAAAAGAAAATCACCGATGAATGTTTGCATGGAAGTGCAGCAATATTTTTATTCAATATGAGAGATTCAAATGTCTTCTTCTGTTTCAGAAATATGAGAATATGATATATCAGAGATCTCATGAACTTCCGAAGCGTCAGGAGAAGTAGTCACTGCATTGATACTTTCTTCAATTCGAATTGACTGTGTAGAAGATTCTGCTTCATCTTCATCTTGAACAACTTCATCAGAGAGAGTAGAGGCTGAGACTTTTGAGTAAAGAACTCTTGTGGTGCTGGATGTGATCTCCAAAGTGCTATTATGATCCTCATTTTGCTTGCCAATGTTTCTGTCCAATTTTGTCCAGAATTCCTTTGGGTATTCAACAGAACCAATAAGGTAGCGCAAGCTAGGAGAAAGGGCCAGACATATTGCTCCAAAGGCTCTATCACCGTCATTTATCCATTCATTCTCATTCTCATAAGACTCTTTTCCAATTCCAATAGACACCTCATAGAGACCTCGTCTTTTCAGAGATGCAATCATCTTCAACTTCCATTCTGAATAGCTTGTGAATGGGTTGAGAAGAGGGATTGATGAGTCCATTCAAAGTTGTACCTGTTCAAACCTGCAAATCACAACAAAAAGGGAAATGTAAGGTCGGAAATCCTGCACATTTTAGGCTTTCATCACACCCAACATAGTCAATCAAGCAAGCTTGATCAACAAGTTCTTTACTTGGGGTATTAAGTGTTAAGCCTTGGCTTCTGGTGTAGTGTTGGATTTTTGAGCTATTGCTCAAATTTCATGTAGAAATCTATCAAAAAGCTTGTTTTTGAGAGATAGAGATTCATCCCGTCGTGAGCTCTAATACCATATTAATATTGTATATTGATCTAGGAACAAAGAATCAATCTCATCAAAGATTAATCAACAAATAACTCATGAAATGGTGTAATCAATCTACAGGAATAGTCGTCGCTCTGTATTCACATAAAGAATGAATGATTACAATAACAATTTCATGCTATAGGCATGAATGGATGAGCAATTTGAATCCTCAAGGAGGTCATTCAAATTGAATGAGTGAGTCTAGCTTAACTGACTGTAAGCTATGGTTCACACTTAGTTAACCACTGATCAAAACCCTAACTGACTCACCTAAACCCTAACTGAAGTCGGAGTGAAATAAATGACTGAGTCTCAACTGAAAGAGATCAGACACATGTCATAGCAATACAAACATCAAGTGCTAGTGCTTCAATGACTTCAATGAACCCCGATGAGGTTAACTGAAGCTGAACTGAACATCAGAAGTTGGTGGAGGTGCCCCTGTTGACTCCATTTCATTAATTAATCTTTAAATAATTAATTAAATGAATGGAGGCACCTTCACTGAGATGTTTAACTAATTGTAACCACTAGTTGGCAATTAGGTGCATTAATATCACTCAAATCACCTCCAGAATGCTCCAGTTAGCCTTTCTGAATGTAGGAGAAGGCTAAGTTAGCCTCCTTGACTAAAAGTAGGTGTGGGTGTGACTGGATGATGTCAATTAATGCTCCACTGATGTCAATTAATGTCAATTATACTTAGGATAGTGGTTTAACTAGGCCAATTTGACCAAAAAGAGTGTGTATGGTGGTAAATTTCTCTAACAGAGAGATCCAAAAAGTAGGAATCCCTAGTTCCCACAGCTGCAGTGTCTTCTTCTCAGGTTAGCTCTGATACCATGTTATATTTTTAGCATTAAGCTAGAATTATATTAGGATCTTTAACTGAGATAATAACAAGCACAAAAATCAAACACAAGAGATAATGAACATAATGTTTTTCCTCGGGGAAACCATAAATGGAGAAAACCCCGCAACATCCTGAGAGATAGAATCAACACCAAAAGTAAAACCCAAAAATAGTAAGATGATCTCCCGACAGTAGTAGCCTCTTTCTTTCTAGCTCCAGCAACTTCTTCTCCCTCATCTATGTGCTACAACTGAGTGTGAGTGAGTGTGTGATAAATAGAGAGACTCACTCTCTATTTATACTAATTCCTGACTTGACAATGGCTCACTAGGGACGACTTTACTAGGTGAGTCTAACAACCCTAGGGCCTCGGAACTGCGGCGACTTTAACCCTTGAAAAATAGGAGGGTTACCCACATTGACTTGACATGACTTGTTTACATTATAGAAACTCCCGATCGGAACATCAAGGCATGACATGACTCAATTACATTACAAACACTTCCTGGAATAAACATCGGGGTACAATACATAAGAAATACAAGTGAATACATTCCAAAGTTACAATTACATCAACAAACTCTACTTTAAAAACCTAGCACCACGCTTACCTTATGGCTAATGAGTGGTACCTTGCTCAGCACCACCTGCATCCTATTATAGAGAAGTGATGCCACCGCCTATGGTCTTTGGTCTTAAAGCGGTTGTCATCTAAACCGCTCTGTCATAAGGGAACAAAAGCGGTACCCTGGGTAAAATGGGAATAAGAGAAGTTTATTGAGGCTTCTAGAACACGAGCCTCGTTTCCTCCCTTATCCCTATCATTATGGGTTAGTTTGAGCTCGAGATCCCCCATGATAGGATCTTGGACCTGTTGGAGACATTTACCATCATACACACTCTTTCGGTCAAATTGGCCTAGTTAAACCACTATCCTAAGTTTAATTGACATCAGTGGAGCATTAATTGCCATCATCCAGTCACACCGACACCTTCCTACAGTCAAGGAGGCTAACTTAGCCTTCTCCTACAGTCAAGGAGGCTAACCGGAGCACTCCAGGGGTGATCTGAGTGATATTAATGCACCTAATTGCTAACTGGTGGTTACAATCAGTTCAACCAGTCAGTTACAATCAGTTAAGGTGCCTCCAGTCATTAAATATATTATTTTATGATTATTTAATGATTATTTATTATTATTTAATGATCTGGAGTCAACAAGGCGCCTCCACCAACTTCTGATGGTCAGTTCAGCTTCAGTTAACCTCATCGAGGTTCATTGGAGTCATGCAGCACTAGCACTTGATGGTTGGATTGCTATGACATGTTTTTGATCTCCTTCAGTTGAGATTCAGTCATTTATTGCACTCTGACTTCAATTAGGGTTTGTTGAGTCAATTAGGGTTTTGGTCAAGTGGTTAACTGAGTGAGATTGAATTGTTTAGAGTCAGTTAAGCTAGACTCACTCACTAAATTCGAATTGTCTCCTTAGGTATTCAAATTATTCATGGAGTTAAGCCATTGCTCAGCATTGGTATTGTAACCCTTTATTGTTTATTAAATATATAGAGAGGAAACCATTCTGGTTCCAGTTATTTTCCAATTCATGAGTATTTGTTAATTATTCTTTGATGATTTTGATTCCTAGTTCCTAGATCATGTGCAAGAATTAATATGGTATCAGATCTTATGGATGGACAAAGAACAATCTCTCAAGAACAAGCTTTTTGATAGATTTCTCCATGAAATTTGAGCAATAGCTCAAAAATCCGGCACTGCACCAGAAGCCAAGGCTTACCACTCAATATCCCAAGTAAAGAACTTATTGATCAAGCTTGCTTGATTGACTATGCTGGGTGTGATGAAATCCTAAAATGTGCAGGTTGTCTAACCTTACGGTGCCCCTTTTATTTTGATTTGCAGGTTTTATCAGGTACAACTTCGAATGGACTCATCAATCCCTCCTCTCACCCCATTCACAAGCTATTCGGAATGGAAGTTGAAGATGATTGCATATCTGAAGAGACGAGGTCTTTATGAGGTGTCTATTGGACTCGGAAGAGAGTCTTATGAGAATGAGAATGACTGGCTAAATGAATGTGATAGAGCTTTTGGAACAATAGGTCTGGCCCTTAATGATAGCTTGTACTTTGTTATTGATTTTGCTGAATACCCAAAGGATCTCTGGACAAGATTGGACAAAACCTTTGGCAAGCATAATGAGGATCATAATAGTACTTTGGAGATCATAGCCAGCACCACAAGAGTTCTTCACTCAAAATTCTCAGCCTCTACGCTCTCTGATGAAGTTGTTCAAGATGAAGATGAAGCAGAATCTTCTACACATTCAATTCGAATTGAAGAAAGTCTCCATGAAGTGACTCCTTCTCCTGATGCTACGGAAGTTCATGAGATCTATGATATCTCATATTCTCATATTTCTGAAACAGAATAAGACATTCGAATCTCTGATATTGAAGAAAAATACTGCTGCACTTCCATGCAAACATTCACCGATGATTTTCCTTTGAATTCTGTGCAAAATTTACCAGTAATTGCTTCCGAAAGTGAGGAGAAATTTGAATTTTCTTCCTCTAATGTTGCTGCTGGTGTGAAAATATGTAAAAAATTGGATATTTTGGAAGAAATATCATATTATAAGAGTGACACATTCACTTCCCATGATCTAGATCTTCCAGCAAATTCCTGCAGGATTGCATGCACCAAAATTCAGAATTTTGAAGAAGAAAAAAACTGTGCATCCACCGTCTCGGTTGAATATACTTTTGGATATGATATGAACCTTATTGGATCTGATATGATCTTATTTGGATCTTATCTGATATTTATTGGTTCAAAATTTCAGGTTCATAAACCTTCAGTACTGCTTGTAGCTGTTCTCATCAACGGTGTGAAGAAACAAGTACCGCAAGTCTCCTACAAAACTGCTGCTGGGGATTTGATTTCATTTCACAGTTTTGGATCTGTTGTGAACTTATTTAGATCTGATTTAAATTATGATCTGATATTATTTGGTTCAAATTTTAAAATCCAAAAGCCTTCAGTCATGCTTGTAGCTGCTCTCACCAATTCCAGTGTGAAAAATCAAGTACCGCAATTCTTCTTCAAATTTGTTGCTGGGGATTTGGTGTTAGTTTCCTCTTATGAGGTTGCTGATATTTTAGTTTTTGAATCATTAGATATTCTGGAATCTATATCAGATTATGGAGCTCAAGCATTCTCTCTCCAGAGTCCCAGGGATTCTCTACCTTTGGTCACAAGTTCATCTCCTCACAGAACAAGTAAAGAGGAAGACATTCTGCATCCGCATGGACACTTGCTCCTAAACATTGGGGCTGATTTTACCAATCATGGTTTTCTGTTCAGGGATGAAACATATCAGTTTCTTGAGTGTTCCACACATGGTTCAACTCCTCAAGAACCTTTTCTCTCTCTTCAGATGATTTCAGTTGCTCTACATGGGTCCAGTTTTCACCGTGCAGTTGTTTATATTTCTGATTCAGTTGAGTGCATTGTTCTTCTTCCAAAGTGGAAGATTCCTCCAGACATATTCATTTAGTTTGGATTCAGAGGTTCACATGCACAGTCTCGGGATGCTGCTGCATAGAAGAACCAATTCTTGATTTACTGCTTAGTTTGAGGGGGGGTATTTTTCCCATGAGGTTTTCCCCGTTTCCTTGGTTATATTAAGCAGTTACTTTATTGTACAGGGTGACCTATGGCCTTTGTTTCCAGGGCCCTAGCATTTTTATGCATCTATGTTTTCTAACTCTTCCTGAGTATAGCTTAAGGGGGGGATGTTGGAGACATTTACCATCATACACACTCTTTCGGTCAAATTGGCCTAGTTAAACCACTATCCTAAGTTTAATTGACATCAGTGGAGCATTAATTTCCATCATCCAGTCACACCCACGACTTCCTATAGTCAAGGAGGCTAACTTATCCTTCTCCTACAGTCAAGGAGGCTAACCGGAGCACTCCAGAGGTGATCTGAGTGATATTAATGCACCTAATTGCTAACTGGTGGTTACAATCAGTTCAACCAGTCAGTTACAGTCAGTTAAGGTGCCTCCAGTCATTAAATATATTATTTTATGATTATTTTATGATTATTTATTATTATTTAATGATCTGGAGTCAACAAGGCGCCTCCACCAACTTCTGATGGTCAGTTCAGCTTCAGTTAACCTCATCAGGGTTCATTGGAGTCATGCAGCACTAGCACTTGATGGTTGGATTGCTATGACATGTGTTTGATCTCCTTTAGTTGAGATTCAATCATTTATTGCACTCTGACTTCAGTTAGGGTTTGGTGAGTCAATTAGGGTTTTGGTCAAGTGGTTAACTGAGTGAGATTGAATTGTTTAGAGTCAGTTAAGCTAGACTCACTCACTGAATTCGAATTGTCTCCTTAGGTATTCGAATTCTTCATGGATTTAAGCCATTGCTCAGCATTGGTATTGTAACCCTTTATTGTTTATTAAATATACAGAGAGGAAACCATTCTAGTTCCAGTTATTTTCCAATTCATGAGTATTTGTTAATTATTCTTTGATGATTTTGATTCCTAGTTCCTAGATCATGTGCAAGAATTAATAGGACCCACCTCACCCACCATTCTCTCAACTATGCCTATCCATTGAGCCTTATAAATACAAGCTCATATCCATAGTTGAGGGGGAGAACTATAGAGGTATTGTTATGTTGTTGGATTGACTACCTATTCCAAATCATTGGAGAGCATAGAGAGAAAAGTTGGAGCTTATGGGGATGAGGTGTTTTTATCATGGAGGGGCTTGTCGACACTAAGGAAATGGTTGTAAGCTTCTACATACATTCTTAATGAAAAGATGATTTCCATTCCACATTACTGTTGTTTTGATTTCACATGTATACATTGCTAGATTCCTTAGTGACTAGCATGGATAAGTACATGATTTTCTGGTAGCTTTGATGTGCTTGTATGTTTGATATGTTTGCAGGTACACAGGTTCATAATCGAAGAAATATTCCAGGTGTCTACAGTATTCAGGGAAGGTCTTCATCCTTTGTTGTTCACTCATTTGTTCTAGATCTAAACCATTCAGACCAGGGGAACAACTTATGTCCACAAAAGGTGCAATATTCCTGATAACATAGGGATGGTTGATTAAATGGTGGGTGAGGTGGATAGGAGATCCCAAAAGGATGGATCTTGAGTCTAGGTGGTCCTTAGGTGTAGGGATATGGGTTCCATGAATCCTTCCTTCGAGAAGATTCATGGAAACCTCTATTTTTCACTTTTTACCAAGGGAACTGCTTTTACTCCACTATGACAGAGTGGTGATAGGAAAGAACTACACCTCAAACAAGAGGAAAAGGCAGTGGCACTGTCTACTGTCAAGAAGCTGTAGGAATTACTAAATAAGGTAACGCTCCTTGACTTAAGGGCAGAAATGGTGCTGGATTTTCATATGAAAGATTGAAGTCTCGGCCAGTATTTCACTTCACAACTTGGGATTTAGGGAAATAAATGATGTTTGGGGCCTCATCACATGATGATGGTGAGATTCATGTGTAACACTTCTCCCTTACAGAGAACATATATGATTCCTAAATGACCAGTGATAAGTAAACATCAACAACTCTTTTTAGGAAATTTTTACACCTGTAACAATTTTGGACATATGGCTAGAAATTGTAAACTAATGGTTCCTATTGAGAAAGAAATTTCATCACAAACTTCCTTCTATAATAAAAGTGGTACTAGAAGAAATCTAGAAGGAAGAATATATAATTATTTTGCTCCTCTATAGAGTTATAGTATAGAATGCTACAAATGTGGAAATCTAGGACACATTGCTAGAAATTGCAAACTAGTGATTCCTATGGATAACACCTCAAAATGTCAAGACAAAGAGGAGAAGAAGGCTTGGAAGAAGAAGGATAAAATATAATTTTCATTAGCTCTATGTGGTAGAGAAGAAAAACAAATCTATGGCATGTGGACAACGAATGCTCAAAACACATGATAGGAGACCCACATAGATTTATAAGCCTAAAAAAATCAAAAAGGAAAAGTCACTTTTGGAGATAATTTGTCCTCCAAAATAATTGGGAAAGGTACAATGGCTATTAGAGACAAAATGAAGGATAAAAATGTTTTTCTAGTAAAGAACTTAAAACCAAATATTTTAAGTGTGAGCCAAACATGTGATCAAGGACACATATGTATATTCTACTCCAATAAATGTGGAATCAAAAGAAAAGATTCGGGAAAACTTGTTGGGATTGCTGTAAGAACTCCAAGCAATGTGTATATTCGAGAAAATGAAGAACAATGTTATATGAGCCAAATTGATGAAATTTTTCTATGGAATAGAAGGATGGGGCACCTGAAATTTGACAATCTTGTAAAAATTAGTCAAAAGGGAGCTGTAAGAAACCTTCCAAAAATTATAAAACCACCAAATCATGTTTGTAGACACTGTCTTCACGGGAAACAAATGAAAACAAGCTTCAAAATCAAAGAACATACAACTTTTCAACCATTAAAAATAATTCAAACTGATCTTTGTGAACAAACAAGGACTAAAATCTTTCAAGGTGAATATTACTTTATGTTATTAATCGATGATTATATCAGGATGACTTGGGTGACATTTCTTAAAGAAAAATCAGAAGCCTCTATGAAATTCAAAGCCTTCAAATCACTTGGTGAGAATCAAGCAAATTAAAATATTAAATTTCTAACATCAGATAATGGTGGAGATTTCACCTCAAATGAATTCAATGAGTTTTGTGAAATTCATGGAATCAAGAGGAAGTTTTCAATAGAAAAAACTCCTCAGCAAAATGGAGTAGTGGAGAGAAAGAAAAAGATAATCTATAAAAAAACTAGAACTATGCTTAGTGAAGAAAAAATTCATGATGGCTATTGGAGATAAGCAATATATACAACTGTCTACATAAAAAATAAAGAACAACTCAGAATGAATAGCGACAAGAATCATTATGAGCTATGGTTTGGAATACCAACTTTAGTTAAATATTTTAGAGTTTTTGGAAGTAAATGCTACATAAAAAGAGAAGATGATAACCTAGGGAATTTATGACTCTAGAATAGATGAAGGCATATTTCTTGGATATTCTTCCCAAAAAATGGCATACATATGTTATAATCTAAAAAATCACAATATCATATAAAGTGCAAGTGTAACTGTTGATGATACTAAGTCAAGAAGAATCCAAATCCAGGAAAGTGAGGATGTTGAAGAAACTGATGATGAAGAAATAAATGACAAACAAAAGGAAGAAAGTTCACCAGAGGGGGATGCTCTTGAATAAGAAGAAGAAGAAAGAGTAGAAAAATAAGACTCACAGGAAAGTGGAGGTGAAGACTCTCCAAGATCTGATACAAAAGCTCCATCTAGTGGAATACAAAAAAACATTATCCGGAGACATAAATCATAGGTGACAAAGATGCTGGAGTCAGTACAAGAAGGAAACTACTATTTAATGAACAAGCCTTACTATCAGTGGTGGAACCTAATAACTTTGCAAAAGCTAGAAAAAATGTTGATTGGATCAAATCCATGAACGAAAATTTCAATCAAATTGAGAAAAAACAAACTTGGGAACTAGTTCCAAGACCTGCAAACAAGAATATTGTAGGAACCAAGTGGGTCTTCAAAAACAAGTTAAATGAAAATGGCAAAGTGATAAGAAAAAAAAGAAAGGTTAGTATGTAAAGGAAATGCTCAAGTGGAAGGTATTGATTTTGAAGAAGACTTTGCATCTGTAGCAAGAATTGAAGCAATCATAATGTTCTTGGAATTTTCATGTTACAAAAACTTCAAAGGATATCAGATGGATGTAAAATATGCTTTTTTAATGGATATGTTGAAGAAGAAGTCTATGGTGAGAAACCTGCAATTTTTCTCTTATTAGAAAATCGAAATCATGTTTGCAAACTTAAGAAGGCACTCTATCATCTTAAACAAGCTCCAAGAGCATGGTTCTCAATACTTGACAATTATTTAAAACAACAAGGATATATAAGGGGGGCCACTAACGTTAATATACACACAAAATTTGAAAGAATAAATATGATCATTATTGTAGTCTATGTAGACGATATCATATTTGGAAGTGATCTACAAATTCTGAGTGTAAACTTTGCTTCAGAAATGAAGAAATAATTTGAGATGTCAATGTTAGGATAACTAACATTCTTTCTAGGATTACACATATCTCAATCATAAAGAGGGACCTTAATCTCTCAAACAAATTATATCAAAGAAATATTGAAAAAAATCAAAATGGAACAATACAAACCTGATACTACTCCTATGATCACAGGTTGTAAATGAAGCAAGGATGATCAATATTTAGAAGTAGATCATACGATGTATAGGTCACTGATTGGTAGTCTATTATATGTAACATATACAAGACCATATGTAATGCAAGTTGTAGATGTGGTTTCTAGATTCCAATCAGCCCCAAAAGAAACACATGTGGCTGCAGTATTTTTTTTTAGATATCTAAAAGGAACCTTGGAATATGTATTATGGTATCCAAAAGACGATAAATTCATTCTAAAAGAATTTACTGATACATATTGGGTAGAAATTATTGAATACAGGAAAAGCACTAGTGGAGCAACATTCTACCTAGGAGATTGTTTGGTGTCATGAATAAGCAAAAAGTAGTCCTCCATTTCACTATCTACAACATAGGACGAGTATATTGCCGCTGCATCATGTTGTACCCAAGTAATTTGGATGAAGCATAAATTAGAAGACTTGTAAAATATGAAGAACCCATTATTATACACTGTGACAATACAAGTGCTATAAACATATCCAAAAATCCTATTATGCACTCAAACAAAACATATCCTGATCAAGTATCATTTTTTAAGAGAGAAAGTATCACAAAAAAATGGTGAAATTGGAGTATATTAATAAAAAGGAACAAATTGCATACATTTTTACTAAACCACTACCCAAATAAGCATTTGAGCATGTTAGACATAAGTTGTGAGTTATCTCTTTACTGTGAATAAAAAAGGAGAAACAACAACATATCAGGAGGAGATATGTTGACAGGGGGATTTGTTAGAAGAGAACCTTTGTCATTGTTGTCAAAGGGGGAGAATGTTTAGATCTTTCCATCAATGCCAAAAGGGGAGAATGTTTAGATATTTCCATCAATGCCAAAGGGGGAGAATGTTGAAAATAGTTTTCATTGATGTCAAAGGAGTTCAGTAATGACAAAAGAATAGAGAGAGACATGATGGAATGGAAAAATCAGTGCAAGGTAAAGGAATAACAAAGGAAATGATGACATAACATGCATAATGGTGTGAGATATGTGATAAGGCTTGAAAGACACATGAGGTGCTATCATGAAGTCAGTGTTGCAATCTAACATACTTATGTTTGAATTGAGAAGGACTATTTATGCATATCTCTGTGTAAATGACTAATTGACTCCTTGTGTGTCAAAATCATGAATGTATTGATAGTTTGAATACCTATACAAATGAATCCACAAAGATAATGTGTAGATCCAGTGAGGGAATCAATTCAGGCGAAGTACGATTGAGCTTAATTGATCAATCCTATGATCAATCAACGAAGAATCTTGGAGTTGCAGTAAACTTATTTAGAAAAAGTTGGATGGCTAATATCGTATCAAGAAAATAGATCGATGACATAGAAATAATATGCAATGTAAATGTCCATGGAAGATAACATTCCAGAGCATTAAAGTGAAGTTGCATGCTTGATAACTGATCAATGTATGAGGAGGATTATGCAAAGCGATCAGTGGTTCACAGGAGTTTCGGAAATATATTTGCAGAAGCCCATTTCGAAACAGCTGGGAGGCACATCCGCAACCTGCAATCTACAATGTGGAAGGTATCCGCAATTCACCATCGACAAATTGTCGAAAGTTCATTGTGGAAAGATAATTGTGGAAGAATTTTTTTACAAAAGTTGAAATGCATACCCGCAATACGCAATTGTAGAAGGAAGAAGTTTCCTATTGCGGAAAGGTTTCCATAGAAAGATAATTGCGGAAGCAATTTTCGAGAAGAGGTAAAGTGCACATTCGCAATCTGCAACCTGCAATTGTGGAATAAATAAGTTCCCACGAATTGCGGACAGGTTGGTTCAGAAATATGAGTGAGGAAAATATATTGTGGAGAGTTTTTTGTGGAAAGGACATTGTGGAAAGGAAGTTGTGGAAAGCATGTTGTAGAAAAGAAACTATGAAAGTTCATGACTGATAAAATAAATAGAGTTAAAAAGGACAAACATATAAGTAAACATGAATTAGTTTATTTGTCTATCAAGAGTCCCGCTGAAGATATGTGGATGTTGAATGAAGAGATATGTTTTAGGGTATATAAAAAATTCTTTAAAACTTCAAATAAGTGTCTCTATACATTCAATTGACAGATCGATTGATGTAGAACAATCAGAGATCAAATTATCATATAAGGGCGGTAAGGTGGTTCTAGGGCAGCCTATTTTCATGCAAGGAGGTTGTAATCTCCTTCTAGTAGTAGATGGTAAATAGGGTGTAGAAGCATATTTTTAGTAGTAGCTGATAAACTAGGGGGTTGTAGTCTCCTTCCATTAGTTGCTGGTAAATAGGGTGTAGTACCATCCTTGTTTGTAGTAGCAAGAAAAAACTATATGTAAATATAATTTTGCAGTAATAGGAAGTATTAGTGGTTTACCCAATTGGGCTTCCACAATAAATTTGTGTTCTTTGTATATTGTTGATCATGTGTGTTAATGAATAATTTAAAACTAGTTTAAATTGTTAAAAATTTATCAATAATGATTCACCCCCCCTCATTATTGTCCAATATTCTAACACAAAGATCCAAGACTGACGGGGAACTTTGGCCGCCCTTTTCTCTTTGCTAAAGTGAGCTTAGGAAACACTCCATCCACCACAGTCTGAAAGGAAATCTCTTCCAACAACATCCTATCTAGAACTGTCCTTGGGATTAGATCTATAGTGTTACTTCACCAAATCCTGATGTAAACAAAATATTCACCGACATACCAATCTACCATGGCGGAGATCAGTGCCCTTACTGTGTCAAAAAAGGCTTGGGAATATCCTTTAAAAATTATCTGATATAATGACCCAATGAAGTGGTCACATATGTGATAAACAAGTGGGTGAAAGTTGTACTCCCACAATGTTGAGCAGTAGATATGTATAGGGGGTGAGACTTTGTTCCAATTCCATCCCATGGATGGGATAGGAAATGTTACACAAAATATGTCCATCACATAGGCTGATAGAAAAAATATCAGCTTCCTGGACTCCATAGTCTTCTGATACTTCTCAATTGACTCATTCAACAACACTGATAGGATTTGAGCCCAGTTGAAGGACTCCCCTATAGTAAGGATGTGATGTGAGAGGGGCACCCATTCTGCCTTGAACATTGTGCAGTTTGGTAGACTCTAGAGTCTACATAGCATGGTCGCCAATAGGGAAAACAAATATCTATACCAGGATATAGGGTATGCTTTGTATGGATTTGGGATGAATTCCGTAGGGTTATCCATCCATGAATTCATCATCTCCTTGAAATTGTACTATGTGGTAGAGGTTTCCAGGAATTGTTTATTCAACAATTGTTGAAGTGGGTTCAGGGAGTATGCTCTGGAAAATACCTCTAGAAGAAAGGAGGCTAGCTGGGTGTGAGCCTAGTATTCAAAAGAGCAGTATTTGGGGTTTGTTTATTCAACCATCCACTTAATAGGGTCTGTATAAGGCATGAATGCAGGCCTGGACGTTATGGCGTGGAGTTGTGACTTACTAATGTTTACAAAAGATGACTGGTGTTGTCATCAGATTTGTTCCATGAAATTTTTAATTTTCGGTAGCACACATGTAAAGATGGAACTCAATTCTTGCTGTCAAAATTCCCACTAGCATTTTTGGTCAAAGCCTTAAATTTTTTCCAGCTTGGTCAGTCTCTCCTTGCCTTAAAATTTTCAAAGTAACTTCTTAAATCCCTAGTTGGTGAGCAGTTACCTATATCCTTATCCATCGATGAAAGTGAGCTTAACCTATGCTCTTTGATTTCATTTGACATTGTTTAGTGACCCTTATCTTTATTACATAAAACCAAATATAAAAAAATATATATATATAAAATAATATTATTTTAAAATTATTTTTTATAATTTTAAAATAATGTTTTATATTTGTTTTTTTTGTTTAAGGTTTGAAAAAAGGTTATGCTCCACGTAACCTTTAAGACTTCATGTCTTATCCCTTTTGAGGAGGAGACTTATGTGTTGTTTAGAACAAAAAGAAAGGGTTTGCCAAGCTTATTCATCAAACTAAACTCCGAATGAACAAAGGATACAAGGATATATCATGCACCACGTGTTGATTAAGGGAAGTAGCACTTGATAATATGAAGGGTTTGAAATTCTATTTTGTTGTGTATGTGGGATAAACTCTCACGCATAGTAAAATGAAAGTGCTCGCAGTCCGATGTTCAGTACCAAATACATGTGCTTACAGGATCCTACAGGTGGATAAATATAAAGTGTTAGATGTCAGTGGATAAAGAACGCTGTAAATAAGAATTACAAGGTTGCAAAAATTGCTTGCAAGTGATAAGCCCGGTTTTAATGGAGATCATCCATAATAAATGTTGGAGATAGATTCCGTAAACTTACAGCATTGGTGTCATGTTTTTGTTTTTTGTAATCTCAAATGTACACATCAAGGAAAGAACACAAGAGTAGTTTTATATGACAGCATCGTTCATTTTTTCATTTTTCAATCAACATTGAAATCCTTCAATGAATAGGTGGCAATTGAGAGATCAATAAATCCATATTCTTAGGCATTGAACCAATGAATGAGGGATCAACTGGCAGTTAAATAGAGTCCTTTCAGATTTGTAGTGATCGACTTCAGATTACCAGTCAAAAGGATCATTTCTAGAATTTCAAGGCATGAATACAACCAAAGTACAGGTGGCAGAGTAATTTCAGCAGGTCTATCTTTTCAAGGAAAAAATAGCATAGATGTCAAGATTTTAAAACTCAAGGATTGAGATTCGAATTTACCTTTTAGGCAGAGAAATAGAATCCTAACAACATAGCCCAGTTTAGAAGGATCAAGATCTCCATGTGGATTCGATCCTTTATTTTGGGTCTGCTTTACATTATGTGATGTATTGTAAATTTATAAAAGGCAAGATGTAACGGAGGGAAAGAGAGAGGAGAGGTTATTCCTTTCAGGAGAACGTAGGGGACTGAGGTTGGCAGTTTTGGGGGAGTCATGCTGGATCATTTGTAATCACATCTGTGTAGCATGAACTTTTTGCAGCTTCAATGACAGGTTCTAGTTTTGAATAAGCTTGATGATGATTTGTCCTTGTGTTATATAAATTGTCTCTCTGATAATTCTGTTATGTACATGGTCATTCATATTCCATTACAATAATTATTATCGTGAGATGACAATTATCTTTTATTTTTACAAACATTGACAGTTTCACTTCATGATTTAGGATCATAGTACCTGGGTATTGAACTTTGTGATTGATTTCATGTTATACAGCCTCTGTTTGATTTTCCTGCAGCTCTGATTCATACCAGCCTTTACTTTAAATGCTTTGATCTTATTATAAATATCTGTATTTACCAATCTGTGATATATACTAGCTCTGTTTACTGTAAATTCTGTGATGTTTTGATTTTATACCAGAACTATGTAAGCTGTACAAACAAGTAATACTAGCCTAGTGCCTTCTAGTACTGTAAGATCCATTAGCCCTAGTTTGGTACCAGCCTGTGTTTTGAATTCGATTGTATTTGATTTTTGCATTTTTGAACAAAGATTTCCTTAAGCTTGAATCCCGTAGTCTAGGTTCAACTTTAGGGATAACATCTTCTGGCGCCGTTGCCGGGGACGGAGGAGTGAAGATAATCTTCCCTGGGAAAGAATGACAAAGATCAGATCCAGCTCTTGATGGTGAACAGGAGCAGGGCGTTAGTTAGACTACAGATTTATTCACCGGGTGACTCCATATTTTAAGAATCCAGAGGTGATTTTACAAGATGTGTAAGAGTTTTGAAACCATGGTGGCACAGAGATTGGATCCGTTCAATTTCGCAGATATTCCTGGCTTTCCAAATACAGTACCTACCATGGATGAATGGGGAGATTTTCTTCCGCGATTCCTAGAAAGGGAAGATGAAAATCCGGCATATCATGTACTTAAATTCCATCAATACATGGATCAGCTAAATATTCATCATAAATATGTATTGATGAAAATGTTTATGTATTCATTAGATGGTAGTGTGAGAAAATGGTACAGAAATCTTCCTCCTTCCAGTATTTCCTCTTTGAAATACTTTCATGATACCTTTAATTCATATTATAAGAGGATATACCCAGATGAGTGCATTCTTGAGGATTGTTGTAGGGGATATGCATTATATATGCAGAGTTTAGAAGCAGATTTTTCCAGTAGTGAGGATGAAGCCGATAGTTATGATGTAAAGAAAGAAGAAGATTTATTATCTTCCTCTGATTCTGTTTCACAAGAAGAAATTTTTCAAAATACTAAAATTGATGAGAGCATCATAGAACAGAAATCTTCATCTTTAGAAATTGATCAGAATGCTCCATTGTGTGGTGAAGACATTAAAGTTCTAGATTTGGATCAGCATCAACTGATTCACTCTAAACATATCCTAATCCATGATGAGTATTCAGATGAAAAAGAGCAGATCCCTACATCATCTTCTGTTGATTTAAGGAGCAGCAAACAGGTGTATGACAACTATGAATCAAATGTTGGTGAGGAACAGCATTGTGTAGAAATCAACCATCCTGAATCTGTAGAAGACATTGAGCAGCCATATTTACAATCCAATTTGCAGGTAGCTGAAAGTGGCAGCCATTATGAGGAAAAGGGTATACAGAAATATTTTGATCTTCAGCAAGAGGTATTTCCTTATAACTTCATTGATCCATTTGTTGATTATATGGAGTCTTTGAGCAGCTCAAATGTCAAATTGTTTTTGTCAAAGGGAGGTTGTCTTTTCCTTTCTTATGAAATGAATTGTCATATTCCATGGTCCCCTTTATGCATCATTTCCAGATCATAATATTTGCCAGTGGGGTCAATTAAATCATCAATAGATTTGTGGATTATATTTTTAAAGATATGGATGGAGAAGACAGAGTTTAGGGCAGATTTTCGTTCCATTAAAAATTTCAAGGAATGGAGTGATATGAGCATTCATGAAAATTTTTCTTCCATTTTGTCTTCTTATCTAAGGTCAAACTCCGAATTTAAATTCATCTTTTTAAAAGAATTCACTGCACATATTGAGAAAAAGATTGAAGCTTTAGAGGTCAAAATACAAGATTTGTCATTTCAAAGCCCTTTTTAGCTGCCTTTCGATATCAGGAATGAGAATAAGGATGAGTTTGATAATTCACTGAGAAAATGGCATGACCCAGTAGCTAACTACATCAGGGAATTTATCAATTCAAGGTTTCAGTATACATTGTATGATAAATCTGAAAATCAAAATTGCAGACAGATGATGATTGTTGTTCCTATTTTCATTTTGCGAATGCACAGATCAAGACTTTCATTAAGTATTCAGATACTTGTATGGCTTCACTGGAAGCATGATTTTACCTGATCAAAAGAAAGTAGTTTTGATTTGTGTAGGAACTGTGAATAAATAAGCTTGATGCTTCAAGCATTTCCTTAAAGATTGTACAGTGTGATCAGATCGTTGTGAGAAGATTATTTCAGTTTGCAGAGTAGTTTAAAGATTCAGTCAGTGGTTTGTTAAGAAGCAGAGACTTGTGATGAAGACTCCAGCCCAATGGAAACAAGGCACCGGTATTTATTATTTTCAAAAGCAGTAAATGGCAGGACAGCGTGTAATTATCAGAGATGGTTTTTATTGGAAAGGCACAGGTCTACTTGTTCTTGGAAGCTCACAGGGAGCATGTCATCCCCAGAAAAAGCCAGATGTTGTCATCAGATCTGTTCCATGAAAGTTTTAATTTTCGGCAGCACACATGTAAATATGGAACTCAGTTCTTGCTGTCAAAATTCCCACTAGCATTTTTTGTCAAAGCCTTAAATTTTTGCCAGCTTGGTCAGTCACTCCATGCCTTAAAATTTTCAAAGTAAATTCTTAAATACCTAGTTGGTGAGCAGTTACCTATATCCTTATCCATCGATGAAAGTGAGCTTAACCTATGCTCTTTGATTTCATTTGACATTGTTTAGCGACCCTTATCTTTATTACATAAAACCAAATATAAATATATATATATATAGATATATAAAATAATATAATTTTAAAATAATGTTTTATATTTGTTTTTTTTGTTTAAGGTTTGAAAAAATGTTATGCTCCACGTAACCTTTAAGACTTCATGTCTTATCCCTTTTGAGGAGGAGACTTATGTGTTGTTTAGAACAAAAAGAAAGGGTTTTCCAAGCTTATTCATCAAACTAAACTCCGAATGAACAAAGGATGCAAGGATATATCACGCACCACGTGTTGATTAAGGGAAGTAGCACTTGATCATATGAAGGGTTTGAAATTCTATTTTGTTGTGTATGTGGGATAAACTCTCATGCATAGTAAAATGAAAGTGCTCGCAGTCCGATGTTCAGTACCAAATACATGTGCTTACAAAATCCTACAGGTGGATAAATATAAAGTGTTCGATGTCAGTGGATAAAAAACGCTGTAAATAAGAATTACAAGGTTGCAAAAATTGCTTGCAAGTGATAAGCCCAGTTTTAATGGAGATCATCCATAATAAATGTTGGAGATAGATTCCATAAACTTACAGCATTGGTGTCGTGTTTTTGTTTTTTGTAATCTCAAATGTACACGTCAAGGAAAGAACACAAGAGTAGTTTTATATGACAGCATCGTTCATTTTTTCATTTTTCAATCAGCATTGAAATCCTTCAATGAATAGGTGGCAATTGAGAGATCAATAAATCCATATTCTTAGGCATTGAACCAACGAATGAGGGATCAACTGGCAATTAAACAGAGTCCTTTCAGATTTGTAGTGATCGACTTCAGATTACCAGTCAAAAGGATCATTTCCAGAATTTCAAGGCATGAATACAACCAAAGTACAGGTGGCAGAGTAATTTCAGCAGGTCTATCTTTTCAAGGAAAAAATAGCATAGATGTCAGGATTTTAAAACTCAAGGATTAAGATTCGAATCTACCTTTTAGGTAGAGAAATAGAATCCTAACAACATAGCCCAGTTTAGAAGGATCAAGATCTCCATGTGGATTCGATCCTTTATTTTGGGTCTGTTTTACATTATGTGATGTATTGTAAATTTATAAAAGGCAAGATGTAATAGAGGGCAAGAGAGAGGAGAGGTTCTTCCTTTCAGGAGAACGCAGGGGAATGAGGTTGGCAGTTTTGGGGGATCCATGCTGGATCATTTGTAAGCACATCTGTGTAGCATGAACTTTTTGCAGCTTCAATGACAGGTTCTAGTTTTGAATAAGCTTGATGATGATTTGTCCTTGTGTTATATAAATTGTCTCTCTGATAATTCTGTTATGTACATGGTCATTCATATTCCATTACAATAATTCTTATCGTGAGATGATAGTTATCTTTTATTTTTACAAACATTGACAGTTTCACTTCATGATTTAGGATCATAGTGCTTGGATATTGAACTTTGTGATTGATTTCATGTTATACAACCTCTGTTTGATTTTCCTGCAACTCTGATTCATACCAGCCTTTACTTTAAATGCTTTGATCTTATTATAAATATCTGTATTTACCAATCTGTGATATATACCAGCTCTTTTTACTGTAAATTCTGTGATGTTTTGATTTTATACCAGAACTGTGTAAGCTGTACAAACAAGTAATACTAGCCTAGTGCCTTCTAGTACTGTAAGATCCATTAGCCCTAGTTTGATACCAGCCTGTGTTTTGAATTGGATTGTATTTGATTTTTGCATTTTTGAACAAAGATTTCCTTAAGCTTGAATCCCGTAGTCTAAGTTCAACTTTATGGATAACAACTGGTCATGTGGAATAACATAGAAATCATCATTTTCATAGATGGCATAAATTATGTACCAGTCTAGGTGATAGCTTTCAGATACCCGCCCACTAGTATTAGAGAAGATTCTAACATTGGGGTCTTTGTTCTTTTGATCATTGAGAGCAGTTTTGGACCGTGTATTCCTTGACATGGTTGGAGGGTGTAATGTAGTTTCTAGTAAGAAATCACAGTAAAACCTTCATTTTTTACCCAAATAAAAATATTGAAATTAACCAACAATAAGTAAGATATTCTAAAGACCTACTGGTAAATATCTTGAAAAACAGGGAAGTTCATGGACTCAATGAAAATTCACAGCAAATTCTTTTGCACAGGTGAAATTTATAAGTTAAAATGATGATCACATAATGAAAACTAAAACAATTTAACTTACCAATTTTAATGACAAGATAAATCTGAGTCGTAGATTTCAAATAGATTGATCGTCAAAATTGAAGCCAGAAATGAAATTGCGGACATGAAATTTTAACAATTTTTCATTTTTATTTCCGCAATATACATTCCGTATTGTGGGTTGTGGAATTGAAGAATAAATTTTGTGACCAAAAATTAGTTTTATTGCTTCCACAATCCACAAATTACGTGTTGCGAGATCGGAGAAGTGCGATTTTTCAATTTTATTGTTTGTCTGAGTTTCTGATTTCTTCAATCCACAAATTGCGGGTTGTAGACTTATAGAGGTGATAAGTTGGAATTTTTATTGAGAAAATATTTTTAGAGCTTCACAATCGTCATTGTGGGTTGTGGGATGCAGAAAAATAAAAATGGAAAATAAAAGAAATTTTAACATCCACAATTCGCATTACGGGTTGCAGGTAAGAAAATTTCAAAACATTCAAAAAAATGACTTCTTCTTTCTGTTGTTGTAGATTGTGGAATGTGGATTATTGATTGAGAATTTTCAAAATAAAAATAGAAGTTTTTTCGCAAACCACAAACCAAAAAAAAAGGCTTTGAATAAGATTTTTATTAAGTTTCAAACATGATAAGATCAGTGGATGAAAGAACAAAGGAATAAAACCCCATAAGTAAAACAAATAAAAATAAATATTGCTTTAATGATGAAGAATGGGGATCCCATTTGATCAGATGAAATGGGATCTATTGTGCAAACAACAAATGGCGACTCACTGGTGAAGAAATTATCTCTGTATAAATCAACTTAAAAATCATAAAGAGAGATATGTTAGCAAGAAAAATGTTTTAGTCTATAACCTGAGAATAACTCAATAATAATACAATCAAATCCAGTGTACAAAGTATTACCTTCCTCTCCAAGCCACTTATAATGATGCTCAATTGGCACAAGCAACTTAGAAGCAATAGGGAATCCATGTGACCGATATGTAATCAAAAGAGGGAAGCTAATGATGAACCTTAGGAAACCATTGATCCATTGCAGGGTTATCCAACCAATAATCACCTTGAATTATTTATATATAAATTAGTGACTTTATTTTCTCACATATATACAGTTTTATTTTTTGACATGGAAAGAAACTAACCAAAACTTAGTTGAGACAGGACCATTTCCCTATTAAGGTGCAATGCCATTCACAAATCCTGCCTGGAAACTAAGCAAGCTAGACTTGTAAGGAGACTCCTTGTATTTTATTTTTTAAAACTAAAATAAATTACCATGGCTTGGGAACCACCAGTTAGTAATTCCAGTCCAACACAAGATTCATGATCATGCTCAGGATGGCTTGTGATAAGACCCCCTTTCCTTGAATAAAACAAGTTATGGCTAATCATTATAGAAAAAAAAACCATTAATTACCATGTAAATTCCAAGCTACTACCTTGGCTTGGTAACCATATTTTGGTAATGTCACTCACTGAATCACTATGAACATGATAGGATTGCTTGTGATAAGACCCCCTACCTTGAAATTTACACTTATTTAGTTAAATTTTATTTCAAGGTGGTGATACCCATAATAGACCAATTATAACCAGGTTATAGATATTTACTTCCAATTAGTAATGAAACATATGATGGGAAGACTGAATCACTAATAAGATTCAAATATCACAATGAGAGTTTGTAAAGATAGTGACTTAGGTGGGACACATTGAAAGTTGAAAGGCCTGCTCGGATTTTTGGTTGTATTCCCACAAGAGAACTCTTTCAGATATGAAACGAGTAAAGATGTTGTAACATATCCACCTTCAAATCCCTCAACTAAAATTATGGAGATAAACTGATCACTAATTCTGGACAAATGCCTAATCAATATCAGGTCTAAAAGAAAGAAAACATTCAAATCAAATCAAAAGAGACACACCTATGTACAAATAAGTGAAGAATTACCTCAAGCAAGGTATTTCTTGAGGAGTTGGATGTTTACTGGATAGGATTCAGGGAAACCTTCCAGTATCTGCAATCGAACAGTACCAGGGACAATATTTTCTATAATAGTGAATGGCCCTAACCACAAGCATTGAAATTTTGTATAATCATTCATGGTTTGTCCCATTTCAGCACCAAATCCCTAACCTAAAAAATCTCATTCGGTTGAATACTTGTCATCAAACCATGTTTTAAATATTAGTTGTTGGTGTGGGTACAATTTATTTTTGGGTTTCTCTCTCTCCTCTTCTAATTTAAGAAATGTGTCAATTTTGTTCCGAAGAGGGGAGGATTAATCCTATAGAAAGGATTGGTCCAATTGCAACAATGGAAGTAGGAGGTTTGATGGTAGAATATATTCCTTTCCATAAACAAGGAAGTTTGGATATTTCCCAATGGAAACTTTAGGATTTATACAACATACCCATAGGGAATTAAAGAGTTAAGTATGCCAGGTCTTGTGATGTGTGTCCACAGTTTTCTTTAAAACATTGATCAATTTTTTGTTGGAAGACTCTGCCAATCCATTCCCTTGGGGAAAATAGTTAGAAGAGTACTTGACTTTGATCCCCTTTTCAAGGGCATACTGTGTAATATCATTAGAATTAAAATAAGATGCATTATCAAACACCAAATATTACGGGACTCCAAACCTGGTGACAATATTACTTTCGAAAAAGGATATTACCGAGTTAGTATTGGAAACCCTAAGGGGAATTGCTTCTAACCACCTAGTGTAACAATCCATTGCAGTACAAATATACATGTGCTGCAAGGAAGAGGGGTGAGTAATAGGGCTCAAAAAATCCAGTCCCCATTACTGAAATGGAAACTGGATAGTAACGGGATGGAGGGAAAAGGATGGTTTGTTTACCTTACCAGCACATCTCTGGTAGGATTCACATCTTCAGGAAAAGGATTATGCATATTTAAATAGTGTTGGCCAATAATATCCAACTCTCAAGAAATTGTGAGCAGTTGTTTGTCCTGAAAAGTGTCCTCCTGTAGATCCTGCATTCAATTCAAACAAGAGATTGTCAGCATTTGTCTTTCTAAGCATATGAGGAAAACACCATCATAGCTCCTTCTAAAAATCACATTATCATTGAATTGGTAAGGTGTTTCTTGTAGTCTTAACGATCTACAATTCTTGAAGTCTAAAGTTGGAGATCAGGAATACCCATGAGTAAGAAAATTTTGTATCATCATACCATTCGGAAGATGTAGCAGAAATAACATTAATTGTATCCACATATATGCCTTCCTCTTGTTTCCATTGCCATTCCTTCTCTGGATCATTTGATTGGGAAAATAACAAGAAGAAACCTTGTCCTTTGACAATTATAGCTGGCTTTATCTCCAAGTTGTATCCTGAAGTGTAGTCATCCAATGGGAATGCTTCTCTCTGAGCTCTTTTTGGAACTAAACATTCCTTATATCTGCATAAGGGACAATCACCTTTGTTTTAGATTTCAGAAAATAAGGTATAAACTGTTTAAAATATTTATAAACAATGTAATCTTGCTTATCAATCTGAGAATAATTTAATTCATCCCCTTTGAACGTGGATCTCATAAATGAGATGGGGATTTCTGCGTCATTTTCTTGCTTCTGCGTCAAAACAATAGCATAAGAAAATTCTGTGGTGAAAGTGTACAAAATGAAATACTTATCAAAATATGGGGACATTAATGTAGGAGCATCCGTAATAGCTTTCCTAATCTTGATAAACGCATCCTTCTGAGTGTCAGAACACCTAAACTGTGCATCATTTTTAATTAAATCCTGCAATGTCCTAACAATCTGAGCAAAATTTGGCACAAAACTTCTGAAAAAATTAATATTACCAAGAAAATGTGGAAATTGAACCCAGGTGTTAGAACAATTACACTCACAAAAATTGCCAATTACACATGCAAATTACACAAAAAGGAGACTGAATATGGAGGAGAACACTAATCTGTATTGAATAAGTGTACAATAGCCAACCCTGTGAAGTCATAGGCTGCCACAATAAATAATTACATGAGAGATTCGAATGCATTGGGATGCCATTCGAATTTGTTCAAAAGCAGGCTTACTAAATCTAAGCAAATCCCCCATAGGTGCATAAAGCAGTTTCCAAATCTGTCTAGGAGCTCACGAATTGGAAAAATCAATTAGGCAAGATAATAGATGTTGGAAGGAAAACTCATACATGCTTTTCTTAGGAGAAAAGAGTGGAGGATGAAAAACAAGTTAACTTCACCTAGTCAAAGTTTCCCAATTGCCTTAAAACTCAGCAAAAGCAGGCAATAAAGCAGAAAAAGCAGACATGCGCTAGGAAGGCCAGGAATAAAGTAGATTTGATTTTGAGTGGTTTCCCAAGTGCTCCATGACTCAATTTTAGAAATTTTTACCACTTTGGACAGGTGGAGGACAACTTGCATAAGGTGGAATATGGAAACTAGGAAAATAAGACAAAAATGAATTAATTAATGTCTAAGGTAGCTAACTATGGGTTGATTATTCTAATAGAAAATATTGCATCGCCTTCTTTGAAATGGGAATCCCATTTTTTGCAATTTCATCTGTTCTTTTAGGATCAATGATCATGCCATCTTTTGAAACAACAAATCCTAAAAGCTTACCTTCAGCGACAACAAAAATTGACTTCTTGTTGGTCAAGGAGATGCCATACTTTCTACAAATTTCAAAAACCTATCTAAGAGAAAACAGATGATCATGCCTTTTCTTTGAATAAATTGTTATGTAATCTAGATAAACCACTACATAATTATGCATTAGACCCCTAAAATCTATGTCCATATCACTTTGGAATGTAGCTCCTGCATTGATCAGTCCGAAGGGAATTCTTCTGTAGGAAAATGTACCCCAAGGTGTTCTAAAAGTGGTTTTGATATGGTCAGAGAATGTAACCAATACCTGATTATAACCGTAGAAACCATCCAACAAAGAAAACATTTCTTCACCTGCAACTCTTTGTAATATTTGTTCCATTGAAGGAACAAGGTAATTGTCTTTTTCAGATGCTCTATTTAAGTTCTGGAAATACACACACAGTCTTATTTCCCCATTATTTTTATGAACATGGACTAAGTTAGAGATCCACTGTGTATGTATAATCCTAGCTTTCAATAGTTTCTCAAGATCTTTCTTAGTGCATAGTTCAAGACTAAGGTGCATCTTTCTCAACTTTTGTTGATAGGGTTTTGTATCAGGATTCATAGGAATATTATGTTGCATGATGGTTGTATCAAATGTCTTCAAGTCATCATAATTCCATGCAAACACATCTTTATACTCTTTACAAAGTTTAATCAAATCCTTTTGTTCTTCTAGTGAACAACTAACTCCTATGTTGATAAGTTGAGGGTTCTTATCATTTCCAAGATTGACAGTTTTAAAGTTGAGGGAAGAACTATGCGTCTTGTAGTTAGTGTTACCTTTGAATTTGTCCCGCAAGTCATAGTACTTTTCCAAATTGATAACTGACTTAGGGATAAGCTTGGAAGGGAGATTTGCATCAGACAAATACTTTTCATGTTCAACCTCATCTATAGCTACATATTTAAAGATATCCTGGGCTGTCAAAAAATATATTATTTGTCGGTCATCATCACAAACCTTCCAATTTGTGACATTATCAGGGAGAAAAGGCCTATACATTAATTCAATGGAAAACATGTCAAGAACATACCTTCAGGGGGAATGAGCTTGTATGTGGTGTTGTATAATAGATCGACATCAAAGTTTCGTGATCTAGGGACATATTTAATATTGAAAGATTTAATTGAAGCAATCATTTCCCTAACAAGCTTCTGGTAATTAATCAAATGTGGTGATAAACAATGGATCTTGTTCCTTACCTTCTTGACTATAATTTCGGAGTCAACATAACATTCAATAACCTAAGTGTCAAAGTCAATTTCTTTCTTCAATCCCTGTACAAGAGATTCATATTCAGCAATGTTGTTAGTACACTCAAACTCTAGTCTATGGGAAATCATCATTTTGTTTCCTTTTGGATCTATCAGTACACAACGTGCACCAACACCATCTTTTGATTTATATCCATCAAAAAATAAAGTCCATGAATTTAAATCAATCTAAAATTGGTATTTACATTACATACATTATGAAAAATAGTACCAGTATATGGAACAACAATGCAATTATTGATTTCAGAAAAATTATCTACATCCTCAAGATGAGAGAAATGAACAGGAAAATTTCCAAAGAAAGAATCAAGTGTATAATGTTCTATGGTTGAGCTAAAGAAAACAACAGGTTCTATGCCAGGGATCATTGAGATCGATGACTGTATTTTTCATAAAATGTTTCCTTACAATCTTAATCTGGTTGGGTTTTCCATTGTAAGGTAGCCATTGGTGGGACCAATCAGTGGCAAAATATATTTTGAACTTTTCTGACCAACCCTACTTAACCACATACCATAGGCATCAGGAATGTTAGCAGTGACAATGTCAATAGTTTGATTAATCCTTAGGTCTACAGATAATGTCAAAATAACATTTTTTATCTCTCCCACCACCGTAAATCTTGATTTATCCAATATTATACCGAAATCTCATCACCCTCATGTTATGAGATAGGTATCCCCTTGACTTCTCCAATCCCTCAGAGTTTCCCTAGAGAAATCAAGGAATAAATTAACCCCTTGAAATTTTTCCCTCTTTTGAGCTGGTAACGATCTTTCCCCATTGACCAAAAGCGTTACCCAAGAAGCAAAGAGCCAACACTACTCCTGATACATGAGAAAAGAGAGGTGCCACCTCTCTTTCACTTACTACCAAAAGCGGTGCCCCCTTATCACCTGCTTGTTTGCTTCTTTGGAAAAGCGGTGCTCGAGTTTTGAAGGAAAAAAGAGAAGCTTCGAGAGGATTCTCGAAGATTTCCTATGTGGAGCCTCATCCCTATGGCTTAGGACCAGCTGGAGCTCGAGATCCTCCATTTTAGGATCTAATCTCCACCTCACCCATGAGATACTCAAGCATACCTATCCTCCCATGCCTTTAAATACTAGCTCATCCTCCATGGGACAAAAGGAGGAAGAATGTGTTTCATACCCAAACTCTGTCAAAATCATTCTTGAGTCTTTGGAGGTAAGGAGCCATTGGAAGGAACTCTCAACACCAAGGCATGAAGGTTGTAGTCTCTCCAATCATTTATTAATAAAGAATGTCTTTTCTTTCCCATATTTACTGTTTCATGTGTTTATATTGCTTGATTCCTTGGTCACAAGCATATATCTAGTTGATTATATTGTATGCTATCATGTTTTCTTTGTTGTCTTCCATATTTTACAGGTTCTTCTGCGAGGGTAGTGAGGAAAACCTTTGAGAGAAGCATCATGGAATTCCATTCAAGTGATTAACAAGATCTAGGGAGAGTCTAGCATTCCTTGTTTGTGTTTTGTTCTAGATCTGAACCATTCAGACTAGGGAACCAACTCTTGTCCGTAGGAGGTGTGCTTTTCCGGCTAACATCCAATTGGACTATATGGGTTGGATAGGGTTCCCAAGTTGCAATCAATTTCTTATAGACAGAAAATGGCATGACATTGGATGAAGCTCTTGAGTCTATCATACAATTATGGACATTCCTATTGAATATTTCAAAAGTAATAAAGGAGGGGTTCTTTTCATACTTGGATTCTGACTATTAAGATTTACACAAGTTTCCAGATTATTGTTTTGAACTTATCTATATTTATTCAAAATCATTCTCTTAGGGATATTTTCCCTCGTATAAGGCATTTTTAAAAGTTCAAACAAAGAAATGTTAGCTTTAGGCCTTTTTAAATTATCAATTAAATTATATTCAATTTCAGGAATTACCTTTTCTTTTGGAGTAGCTGCTTTACTTGTATTTGGAGTGGATATCGATGCTGGAATTTCCTATGAGGTTTTCCATTTACTTCTGGTATTATAGGGATGTTGCACATTGTATATAGCTTCATATTCCTCTTGTTCTTCTGCCATTGGAAAGTCTTAAAAACAATTGACAGTGTTAAGTTGTTGATCATGTTCTTCATCCAAGAGGTAGGGAATCTTTAACTTCTTCAAATTTGTCCCTAATGTCATCATGAATAGTTTGGGATCCAATAATTAGGACCCTGAAAATGGAGTAATTTTCATTAGAAGTGAGAGTCTTGTAAATGTTTGGAGGAGTTTGATTATGCGAAGGATGTTAAGGTCTCCTAAAAGGTGGCCTTTTCCAAACCCCTATTGTTTTCTTGGTTTTCCGTGTTAGTTCTTTTGAGATCAACCATGTCATTAGAAATATTTTGTAGTAACTTCCTCATGTTATCCATCTAGAAAGGGTATTTGTTTGGGATGTGGATTTAGGGTATTTTTACTTCCTTCTATGAGATGTAGAAGGTTTATCTGACTGAGCATCAGGATTATCTTTTAGGCAAAACATGTCTTTCTCCACCAGGATGGCTTCAGCAAAATCTTCCTGAAGAGTATTCTTGTGTGCTATTTTCACCCACATAGCAATGGTAGTAGGTAGACCCTTAATGTAGTAAGAAACCAATAATTATTCCACAGGAAGAACATTGGTAGGAATATTATTCTTCAAACAAGAGAACCTTTGATTGAATTCCCTCACCCTCTCTTTCCCTTTTATCCTCACAGAGGACAGATCCATGACAAGATCTTTGGGAGTGTTGTCATCCCAAAATTTTTGGAGAAACAACTTTTCAAATTCATCCTAAGAGTTGATTGTACTAGACTCTAGGGAAAAGTACCATGAGGAATCCTTCCCTTCAAAGGAATAGGGGAACAATATACACACTACATGTTCATGTACTACATTCCTAAATCTAATGGCTTGCACAAAAGTTTTAATATGATCCTTAGAAGGGGATATTTATTTAGGGTTAAACCTAGGGATCCATTTCTCAGGAGTTTTAGGTAGCTTATGCTGTTGTCTAGGGATGAACACAACATCATGATCCAACCAGGGTCTATCAAGTTGTTCAGCCATTGTTGTTTCTTCATATGAAGAAGGGTTTGAGGATGTTTTACTATCTAAGGATTGGTCAGATGGTGATGATGATGAGGTATGTAACACCCCAGTTTTGACCCCATGATATTGAAATTGTGCATGATTTATATATTATATGTAAATCATGGAAAGGATCTTAAGGCCAAGGCCCTGCCATCAATTTGGTATTTTATGTATAGGAGATCAAGGTTGATACCTATGGTTCTTGTGCTGGTCATGCACATCATACTCTGGAATATCATGTAAATACACAATTTAATAAAATACCACAACCAGCTATGCACTACAATGTGAAAGAGATGGGGGCATGGTTTCACAAGGAATAGGGAGGGGAGTTAGTCAAACTCCTAAGCTAATAGGGTGAGACCAGATGTAAATGGGGAAACCCATAAACCCTCCACTACCTTTTTTTCCTCTATCCTCAATCATTAATTCTTTTAGAAGAATGAATGAGGCAGTCAATGTCTTGGGTAGATCAAGGTATAACAGTTGGTTTCTTGATCGAGATTTCCTGCAGTCTACAGTCTGGGAAGCTAAATTCATGCTCCTAATGCAAGGAATCATGTGATGCATGATATTCCATATTTCCCTTGTCAGGGAATGTTTTGTTGTTTCCCAGCATTCATTGTTCAGGGATTCATTCACGTGCGTTGTTTACTAATCTAGAGTCACAAAGCGTTTTGTTGTTTTAACAGTGTTTCTCCAAGTATTTTCCTTTTCCAAACCCCAGTTCCTATGTTACAGTGTCATCCTGAATTGCAGAGTGGTATGAGACCATGTTTATCTATTTTATAGAGTGAAGCATGTGTTGTTGTGTCTCCCTATGGTTTTTTGTGATGTGCACCCTGGTTTGGGTCTTAATTGTATACAAGAATTAGGAGTGGAAGAGACAAGGAATGGGATTGATAAACCTAGTGCAGAGAGGGACTTCAAAAAAAGATAAGAGTGGCTGGTGAATCTTCTATGCACGTTTTGAAGAGAACTTAAAGGGAAGGAATAGCTTGAGGGATTGTGTAGCAGAGAAGGGAATGCTTCCTTGTGTTGGGGTACAGGTAATGTGGATTCCAGACAAGATAGATCTTGTGGAGGTGTCCCTAGATATTGAATGAGACACTAGCTTAGTAATTATACCTTTCCACTTCCTTAGCATCCTGATAAACCAAAATGAGATTGGCTTGGCTGACAACCTGTGAAACACGATTGTATATTGGCTTGGCTAGGAATTCTGATAAACCCAGTTGGATATTGGCTTGGATGAGCAGCATGATAAACCCAAATGGTAGTTGGCGTGGTTGTGTATTGTTATGCATTGTCCATGTGTGTAATCCTTGGATGGAGATCTATATAAACCCAACTAGATGGCTTGAATGAATAGCCTATGGAACCCAACAATGAGATGGCTTGGCTAAGTGCTTGATAAACCCATCTATTGGATTGGATGTTCCTTATTGTGAATGTTGGATTGACTATGTTCAATCTATGAAACCAAACTTTTAGTTGACTTTGTTGAATAGCCTGTGAAAAGCACTTGTGAGATGGATTGGCTGTGTATCATGTGAAACCCATATGTTTGGCTTGTTTTCCTATAGCCTGATAAACCCAACTAGGTGTTGGCTTGGCTGAACAGTATGATAAACCAAACTGTGTGTTGTCTTGACTGTGCGTGATATGATATGGTTGTGTGTGATTCTCTTGTTCCCTAGTTCCTTGTGGAATTCATGCCCAGCTCAGGGGTGGAAGTTGTGTTGAGAGATTAATGAACACAACTGGCCTATGGCTGGGTGGAGCATTGCAACGACATAGCTAGTTGCAGGACAACTTAATATTCAAGATAAGTATTCTCTATTATTCTTATTTATGCAATGTATTTTCTTATTAATGAATTAAATACGATGAATTATTGCTATGATTTCAGTAGAGTTTACTATTGTTAAATGTTCCTACATTTGCATATGTATATTCCTTGTATGTTTCAATGTATTCTGCTTATGATCATGGAGGCTAAAAGCGTGGTTACAAAGTCAAAAGCCATCTGAATTAAGTGTTTCTGCACTGCGAGATCTGCCTGTGGAAGGCAGAAGGATTCTAGAAGTTGAAACAGAGAAGAATGTTGGTTTTCCATGCCCCAAAATCCACTTGCAGAAGGTGGAAGTCAGAAGCAGAAAAAGAGAAAAAAAATTAAAGGCAGAAAGTGTGTTTTCCGCACCCCGGAATCCTCCTACGAAAGGCAGAAGGTGGGAGGTGGAAAACAGGAAAAAAGGTCAAGGAGAAAAGTTAGTTTTCTGATTCTCAAGTTCTGTACTGGAGGGAAAAAATGTAGAATGCGAAAAGAAGAAACTTGGATAAAGGATTTCATCGTTTCTTGTTTTTTCGATTTCTGAGGTTCGTAGTGGAAGGTGGAAGGGTGGAAGTAAGAAGGCAGAAAGTCGAAAGGACAAGTGATCATTTCATGGGTTTTTTTATTCTCGAGTTCTGCGCTACAAAAGGCGAAAGGCAGAAAGTGGACAAGTCCAATTATCGATATGTTATGTTTCTGATTTCTGAGTTCTGAAGGTGGAAGGTGGAACATGGTTTGAATGACTATGTCGCACTCTATGTTTTTGATTCCTGATTCTGCAACAGGAGTAAAAGGGAATGCAGAACGAAGATGGCGGAAGGGACAGTTTCAGTGCAGAAAAGGTATTTCCAGTCAAAAAATGGATCTGTTAAGGGAGAAATGACTGCTACAGTGGAATTTATGCTTAAGCATGAATATTGAATAGTGTTTTCATGGCCATGCCCTGTGTTTCAAAAGAAGAACCAGGGTTCTTTAAGAAATTTTTTAATTCTACATGATAATTGAGGTATGGGTATGTGACATTGTGGTATTATATCTAATGGTTACAACATTGAGCCTAAATGGGAAAGTTAATTATATACAGAGAGAAAACTACATCAAGACATAGTGCTATTTAGCAGAACCGCTAAACCTAACTAACCCGACCAATGTCTTAGGAAATGATCATTAAAGAGCGGACTTCAAATTGATGGTGAACCCAATTACAGAAATATTTTTTGCTCCATAACTTGAATTTCATACCTCCGATATTCGAGCGCGATATCCAATGGGGAGAGGACACATCGTTTATGCATGTTTCCTATTGCGCACAACAAAATTTTCTTTGTCTGCACTAGTTCTCCCAGTGAAATCATTGTCAACCATTGATATAGTTGGGGATAAACCTTGTTTGTTGATCTTAATCTCCATCGTGGAAATTAGTTTCCAAATTCACACCTCAATGCCTTTTTTTTCCTCCTCGCTTTTTTATTTATGAAATTCACCTTGACTGTAGATCTGGTTCTACCACGATCTCTACTGTCCACACTGTTATCATGTAAAATGGCACTTCTCCATTTGAGTACTGACATCCAACATGTCGGAACACAAAAGGACAAACTGGATTAAAGTAGCCAAAACTCTATAGATATGCATGACTGTTGATACATCATCACCTGACCAGCTGAATATATTTTTGTTTGGACATTAGTGTTGAACACGCGACTATTTTCACAACAACCCATGTATCATACATGAGTATGTTCATTGCAAATCGTGTATACATTATTAGGTCATCTTGCACCCATGGGTTGCCTTAAATCAAGTCACGTATTATACATGAATTTCTTATATCAATAGTCGTGTGTGCCTTAATTTGAAGCTAAAAAATATAAACATGATTAGTAGAGGACAGTTAGGCCCTTAATCATAACTATCCCAACTTCCTCAACCATCGACATAATCGAAAGCTCTCTCTTTCCTCATGTATAAATAGAGGGTATGGGTTGAGGCTAATCAATCATTCTTAGTAGATCAAAGTTATGCTGGTGGTATGCCTTCAGATATCTTGGAGCAGCACAACTCAGTGTCCTTGTTTTGTAGAGGAGTACTTGTTTCAGGCGTTGGGTTGTAATCTCACCATCCTTGTTTATCAATAAAGAAAGTTCTTCTTCCAATGTTGTGTATTTGAATTCTTACATATTGTGAATTATCATATTGTTTCATCATGAATATGTTATTTCATTAACCATTGATATATATATATATATATAAAAGATATTTCAGGAAGATATTGTTCTTTGTAGGTGATTGGAGATACCCTGGAAGGTGTGGAAGTAACTTGAAGAGAAGAAGAAAAGCTAGGATTAACCATCATAAAATAGGTTTTCGCAGTTTTCTTCCTATTTCTATTTCAATTTCTGAAATGGCTGACTGTCTACAAGTTATTTTAGTAAGTCGGTAACCCTAGAGTCCCTAGGTTATAAGGGTGTGCTTTCCTGAACAACAGAACTAGAAACTCCAGTAGGGATTCCATCCTGTTGTGGGTCCTCTCTTTAGGCATCCTCACTAGTATTTTTCTCTATTTGATTCTGCTTGTGACTTGTTTTGAGTTCTCCTTTGATTTTAAGTTTTGCATGTTCAGTGCCTGTCTGTCAGTACTTTTCTTTTTTGAAATATTTTGGTAATGTACGCGGGTTGTGTTGTTGACAGTTGTGTATTTCACTTTGTACACACGGGTTGCTTTCTGGATGATCACATATCATACATGGGTTTCCTTTATAATAGGCACATGTTCCTATAGGTATCTCTAAGTTCATAGGGTTCTTGCTTGTCCTTGTTTTGTGACCTCTCAGGTGCTTGTGAAGGTTATTTTTTTGACATGATATTTTCAGTCTTAGGTCTGTACATATCACAGTTCACTTGATCAGTCAAGTCCCTGAATCTTTTGTGTTTGACTTTCTTCATTGGTGAATGTTGTGGGTCCTCCTACTTGGCTTAGGTCTAAGTGATTATGTTTTTTGGGTCATTGATTAGTCCTTGGAAACACTGTATGATTTGTACTGTTGTTAGTGGTCTAAGTAAGTCATTATTTCCATTTTGGATCTATTGGTATTTGATTGGATAGATCTGCCAAGTCTTGTTTTTGTGCCATTTCTTCCTGTAAGGTTGAGTAGTGTTATTATAGGATCTTTTTGCATCATTTGCTTCTATATGTTTAGATTGTTCAATATTACTTAAGTTTGGATTTACTTGCATTATAATTTTTGAAATTTTTGAAAAGAAAAGACAAAAGAAAAAAAATTATACTTTTTGCATTAGTTTGCATTTAGTGTTATTTTCATTATTTTTCAAGAGAAGTAAAAAATTTATAAAGTCAATTAGTTTCTCATGCTTTGTTTAAAAAATTCATTAGCTTTCATTTTACAAGAAAAAGAAAATAAAAAATGGCATAGTAGTTGTGTAATTTACTTTGAAATTTTATTTTACATCATTTTTTCTTTCTTTTGTTGAGTCTATAACACCATACAATTTCATCCCACTACCTCTAACTAAAAACAACCAATTAAAAAGAATGATTAATTAAAATTTTACTAGTAAATTTATTTTTTCTAGGCTCATACATCAACTAGTTCAGGCTAGGCTTGTGGACTAGGGAGTTTTAACTGTCCATAAGTATTTGAATTCAGATGTAGTTATCCTTTCACTAGGTAAATCCTCCTCTACATGAGACCATCTGGAAAAATCCTTTCACACAGGAGTTAAGCATGAGGCCAAGTGAGGACCTGGACTGAGGAGATAACCCTCTGATTCCTTGTTCAAGCGTAGATTAGGATTTTTATGCGTTTGGGGTTCTTGTTAATACCACCTCTTGGGCCCCATGTGGTGTGGGTGTTGACAGGGTTTTGGGATTTGCTACCCTGCCCATGCATAAGGATCAGGCTTGCGACTGTTCTGCCAGACTATCAGTACTGTAATTGTGGTAGCCTTTAGTCTCTTGACACTAGGGATCATACAGAGGTAATACCAGAAGGATAATTCTAGTTTACCTTGGATGAACTTAAAAGGTAAACCCGGTAGACATTTTGGGAGGGCGGTTGGGTGATTCCTCTGCTTGCACCTAAGAACATATTCATGGGACGCCAAGTAACCATCTATCAGTTCTTCACTGGTTGGACCGAGGCCCTAATCATCCTAGGATTTCCTTTGGAAGGAATATCTTATATCTATTTTGTCTGTGTCGCTTTAGGAAATTTTCAGTGAGTGTTGTTTGGTTTGTCTGTGTTTAGTTGGCCTCTATGTGTGTGTGAGTCAAATTTTTTAGCTATGGAGGATCAACATCTCTATAGGTCAAGAAGGTTGCAAAACCTTCCTCTGTCTAGTACAGTAGAGCATCCACCAACCCCTCAAAGGAGGAGACTAGATACTGATGGTTCATTTGAACCAGTAGGAGTTAGCGAAGTTCCAAGTGAACCTAAACTCAGTAGTAATCAGGAAGATACAAATACAATAGAGATTGAAGACTTGCAAGTTGGAGAGTTTGCAAGGAATTTTAACCCACCTATGACTAACTTAAACAATCTTGTGATCGTCCAAGTTATTCCCTTTAATTCACCTATTATTGGTGTTCCTGTGAGAAGAGTTATGACTAGCTCTAGAGAGGGTATTTCTACGCCCACTTCAGCCATTTTTGCTAGATGAGTGCCACATCCCCTGGTTGGTACTTCAATACCAAGTGCATCTATTGCACCCTTGTTAGCAACTAGTCAAGTGGTCCAACCATCGGTTTCCTCTAATGTAATAGGTCCTTCTAGTGGGGTAGTCACTGGGATTCCCAGTGCAACTTTTTCTTCCCCCTTTTTTGTGCATATTGCTTAGAGTGGTACAAGTGGATCCTCCTCATTTGTCCAAGGTTTCCCATGGAATGGGGGGCACATTCCCCCATACACTCCTTATGTAGGTCCTACACCTACATATTGTTATATTTTTATCATTAAGCTAGCATAACATTAGGATCTTTAACTGAGAGAATAACAAACATAGCAATCAAACACAAGAGGCAATGAACACAATGTTTATCCTCGGGGAAACCATAAATGGTGAAAAACCCACAACTTCCTCATGAGATAGAATCAACACCAAAATAGAAAATCCCCAAAACAGTACGTGATCTCATGACAGCAGAAGTATTTCTCTCTCTCACTGAGAGAGCTTCTCCTGTCTCACTCATGTGCCCCAATGAGTGTGTGTGTGTGTGTATGAGTATAATAAATAAAGAGGCTCTCACTCTCTATTTATATTCTTTTATTCACTTGGTACCCACTCAAACATGTCGGCCTCACTTAACAATTACTTACTAGAGCCGACATCTCTAGGAGTGTCTAATAACCCTAGTGCCCCACCACTTGTGGGAACTTTTCCCACTCTGACCATTAGGAGGGTAACAAAATAGTGGGGACTATTGCCTCGACTTACAATGACTCACCTAGGGTTGACTTCACTAGGATAGCCTAATAACCCAAGGGATCCACAACTATGGGGACTTTAACCTTTTACCAATAGGAGGGTTACCCATAATGACTTGACATGACTTTCTCATTATAGAAACTTCTCGAAATAAACATCAGGGTATGACATGACTCAAATACATTACAATACATCTGGGAATAAACATCGGGTTATAATGCATAAGAAATATGGATGAATACATTCCGAATTTACAAATACATCAACACTCCCTCTTAACTAGGAAGGTATTCTCTCAACATAATTTATTAGCACAAGTCTTCTCTGTATCATCTGGATCATCATTGAGTTCTCATCATCTTCATCTTCAAGTCATCTTCATCTGGATCTGGATCATCACTCGATCTATATCATCATCATTATATCTGGATCATCACTCTATCTGTATCATCATCAATGAATCTAAATCATCACTTGATCTGGATCATCATCATCACTGGATCTAGATCATCACTCGATATGGATCATCACTGGATCTATATCATCACTTGATCTGGATCATCTCTAGGCATCATCACTGGATCTAGATCATCACTCGATCTGGATCATTTTTGTTGGATCATCATCACTAGATCTGGATCATCATCACTCGATCTGGATCATCATCATTGGATCTGGATCATCATCACTCGATCTGGATCATCACTAGGAATCATCATAGGCACCATCTCTTGATTCTTCTCGTCATAGGAACCTCTACAGAGTCAGTCCTTTTTCATACTAGATGTATCATCTTAGAGCTAGTCCTTTTTCATACTAGATGAGGTAGCTACTTAGAGCTAGTCCTTTTTCATACTAGATGAGCCTTCCCAGAGCAAGTCCTTTTTTATACTAGGTAGGGCATCACAGAGCTGGTCCTTTTTCATACCAGATGAGGCATCACAGAGCTGGTCCTTTTTCATACCAGGTGTGGTCCACATATACCTGACAATGGAAGGAACCAATCCTCTCACCATGTCACAGCTCTTACATCCGACCATGGAAGGAACCAATCCTCTCACCATGTCGGAAGGGCACAACACTTACATCTGACCATGGAAGGAACCAATCCTCTCACCGTGTCATAAGGGCACACGAAATCATCACTTCCCTTTGGAGGGAACCTCAATCTGGAGAACACCAAGCTTCTCCCTGAAGTACTCAAACTTCACTCTCACCATTTCTAGCATAGAATCACATCAGGGATGATTACGTCCAAGGATAACCTGTGAGCTTCGCTAGGACCAATTACATCTGAGGAAAACCTATAGGACTGATTATGTCCGAGCAACCTATGAGCTTCGCCAAGATTTATTCTTAGACGACTTGTCTTACCAGCTATGCTAGAACTCCCTCTTTCGAGAGATCTCGATCTGTATCACAAACTGGAGCTTCACCGCTCCTCTCTGCATCATACCAAAAATGCAAGTCAGATCAAGCAAATGAGATAGTAGTTTTTAAAGGAAACATACTACCTCCCAAATAGCAAGTGGCAACATCTTTTTCCTCGGCTGTACTTAGTGCCATGCAGGACTCCATCCTATCAACCAAGAGATCACACATGATCTCATACTGAAGAAGAACTCCAAATAGCTCTTCCTACCAATGGCACTTCCCAATCTGAATCTGTATAACCTTCCACGTTAATCTTCTGATTCGTATCATACTTGCAACCATCAAGTGAACATGTCTCAATGTGTTCACAACAAAGCAAGCATCTCATCTCGTATCCGTCAGGTACATCAAGGAACAAATCATTTGACGATACATCATAGCATCAATCGACTCTGATGAAGCAACACTCAATAGCTTCAGGTTCAATTCCATAGGTGTGGTCATGCATTCTATTATCCTGAACCTCTTCAGGATCTCTACTACATACTTCCCTTGTCCACACCTCCATGCCTAGAACGTACTACATTGACACATAACAGGAGCATTACTAGTCTTTTGCCTTCAACCTTGAAGCAATGGTTGGAATCCACTTTACTCTCAGTAAATCCTAGAGGCATCAGTAATCTATCCATCCTGTCATACCATGTCGAACCTCAGGATATTCTGCAGTCACTACCTCTGTCTTTCGTACTCTATGCACTGAAACATTCTGTACCAGAGTGAAAAGTAGCTTCCTATGCTACTAATCTTCTATGTATCCATCTAGGATCACTACATACCAATATCCTCTATATTGAACCTTTTTTAAAAGTTCAACTCGCACCCATCTGTGAGCTTGTCATCCTCTATCAACCTTGTAGCAAAGGTTTAGATCTTCATCAAGCTCCTCATGTATGTGATATCTCATGGGTGTCTTCTAAGCACGTACAAGGCCTTCTTTCATTTGCACACATGATTCTACCTGTCATGTGTCTTCACTTGCAATGGCTGCAAATTTCTCTTTGTAGTCTATTCCTTCTTTTTGTGAGAAGCCTCGTGCTACGAATATTTCCTTGTATCCCACGATGTTTTCATCTACTGCATGATGGAACTACGAACTTCTCTTCATGTACCAATACTGCATCCTAGACATCATTGTTCCTGAACTGATCTTCCCTTTGTTCTTGGAAGGTTCTTCATCAATGATGTCATTGCATTCATCATATTATTTTTCATTTTGAAATGTCATCACTTGTTATTTGGAACAAGTCTCATTCTTCTTTTCTTGTAGCCGATTATGTATGCGATCTTTCCTACAAGTCAAATGCATTTATATGGTTAGAAAAATTTCATAAGGAATATTCATACTGGAAAATTCTTATTCATAAATATATGATCATGCAACTACTTTATCCAATACAACATTCATCCATATCTCACGAAAATTTTTCTAGATGCCTTCCATCTCTACCAGGACAACATTGAGATTGTGCACTAATCCAATATGTCAGCAAAGAGGTTTCATTCTAGATAAGTAGAAATGGAGAGTTGTATAGCACCATGAGCTACTTACCCATCACATGCATATTAGAAGTATACTGTCATTAATGCAAACATCCTATCATGCATAATACATCAACTGAACAAATGTATAACAAAACAATATCATGAAATGACAATTGAATACTTATCTTTATTTGTTTCATGGGTTGACTCCTTCTTGAGCCTTCAGCTTCATCATCGTATTCATTCATAATATCATCGCTTCTTATCCAAATGCTAAGGTGGATAAGATATTCTTCAAGAGTTGAGTTCTTCATATTCCTCATTGTTTGAGGGATCTTCTTTGGATGGTGAGAGCTTGATCTTCAATTGCTCCCATCTTCTCTTCTCTTCTTATGAGTCGAGCTTCTTCTTCTTCCTAGAGTCTACTGAAAATAATCACTTCCTTCTGGCACACATTCTTTGAATGAATGAATCCCATGATCCTGGGAGGCCATTCAAGGTGGCCATCACCACTTCTGCATTCTTCACTTCTTCTTTTACCACTTCAAGTTGTTCTTTGATTTGAGAGACCCTTATGACTGCATGGTCTCTGCATTCTAGATCTTCACATTCTCCAACTGGTTTGTTAAGTTCATATTCTGATGTATGTTCTTCCCTTCAAATAGCTTGGTCAAGGAATCAAACATCTTCAGTGTCTTTAAGGAAGACACTTGTAGTACAAGTTGATTCGTGACTAAATCAGCAATGATCTTCTTGCCCTTGACCAAGGTCTTCTCGTGTAAGGCTTCTAGCCTCATCTCCCTCTGGAACTGGAACCTCTCTACTCATGTAGGTGTCCCATTCATTTTCTTCAAAGAGATAATATAATTCCATGCTGCGAAGTTGTCAACTTCACCAAGCTTATCATCAAGCTGATGTGATAGATCACTTTGAAATGAGAACCTCAAATGGAAATAGAAAAAGATTAGATCTTATTGATTTGAGGTGTTCGTCCTTATTTCGGAGCTGGTTGATCTAGGGTTTGTCACAGAAACCCTAATTTTCAAAACTTGAAATATTTTAGATCTGATTGGATAGTCAAATATATCTCTTCAAATGGAGCTGTCCAATGTACTCCTTTTCTGAAAACAGTGGAGGGAAGCTCCCGGAACAGGAAGCCCTAGTTTTCCAATTTCTTCTGTAGAAATGCTTGTCCCTGTTTCTATGATATCTCCAAAATTACTGCTCCTCTATGTCTGAAATTTTTCACTGAGGTAACTTCACACGTCCCTGATATAACACCATAGGTTTCACCAATTGGTATTTATAATCCTTTTCCCAAGGTGACCTGTTACAGGACTGTTCAGAACAACGAAGTTGTACGACCTGCCACATGTCACTAGTTCATCTTCTGAGTTTAATATTTATACCAACAAAAGTACAGTCTATGAAATTTCTGTAAAATCTTCAAGAATTCCATTTGGACCTTTGTAGCTCAAGATATTTCAATTCTCCCTAGGTGTCCTGTTTAGGGATGAATTTTGGAAGAGGCTAGAACCCTAACTTGGAGGGATCATATCTCCCAGAATATAATGAATCTGAGTCTTATTTTTGGACACAATGTACATCAGTATTTTTTATTTGGCCCCTACAATTTTCAGCTCCTGGTCCTTCTCAAAGCTTTGGATATAGCGAATGTACCAAAACTTAGCAGTTTTAGTATTTAGGGTTTTTCTAGCTCGGGTCAAACTAGGGTTTGACTTTCCTGGAGTTCCACCCAACCAAATTTCTTGATCCAGGTCTCTAAAATTAGGTTTTGATGAGGAGAAAAATCCTATTCTGGGCTCACTCAAAAATTCATCTTTTGTAGAAAGCCCTAATTTCTACATCGAAAATTGAAAATGCTCGGAATCGAATTCTGCTTTGACAGAAGGATGCGCCCTTCAATGGAGAGTCAGCCTAGCATACTTTTGCTGATGGATTATGGAGAGAGACCCAAAAAGTAAGAATACCTAGCTTCTATAGCTCCACAATGTCTTCTTCTCAGGTTAGCTCTGATACCATGTTATATTTTTATCATTAAGCTAGCATAACATTAGGATCTTTAACTGAGAGAATAACAAGCACAACAATCAAACACAAGAGACAATGAACACAATTTTTATCCTCGGGGAAACCATAAATGGTGAAAACCCCACAAATTCCTTAGAGATAGAATCAGCACCAAAATAGAAAATCCCCAAAACAGTAAGTGATCTCCTGACAACAGCAGTCTCTCTCTCTCACACTGAGAGAGCTTCTCCTCTCTCACTCATGCGGTACAATGAGTGAGTGTGTGTGTATGAGTATAATAAATAGAGAGACTCTTGCTCTTTATTTATATTCTTCCATTCACTTGGAACCCATTCCAACATGTCGGCCTCACTTAACAATTACTTACTAGATCTGACATCTCCAGGAGTCTCTAATAACCCTAGTGCCCCACCACTTGTGGGGACTTTGCCTCCTTTGACCAATAGGAGGGTAACACAATGGTGGGGACTATTGCCCCGACTTACAATGACTCACCTAGGGTCGAATTCACTAGGATAGTCTAATAACCCAAGGGCCCCACAACTGTGGGGACTTTAACCCTTGACCAATAGGAGGGTTACCCATAATGACTTCACATGACTTTCTCATTATAGAAACTTCCCGAAATAAACATCAGGGTATGACATGACTCAAATACGTTACAATACATCCTGAAATAAATATCAGGTTACAATGCATAAGAAACACGGATGAATACATTCCAAAGTTACAAATGGGCATGCATTTTGGAAACAAAAACTATTTTGGCCATGGTTTCCAGACACCGGTTTCGACCCCTTTCACGAGCTCTTCCTTTTCTATTTTCAATGGAGGGATACCGGGTCTTGTATTTCAGACTCCAATTTAATCTGGAGCAAATTGAACCACCTGTAGTGTACCACACATAAGTAATCCATTGGCTTATGGGTGGAATCCTTTTCAAAATATTCCAACTACTTCACAATTGGCGGTTGGGAGAAACCCCACCTTTTCATTTGGGAACCAGGGGGCAGGTCCTTCTACATCCCAGACTCGTGCTTTTCAAGCTCTAATTAGACCTAAAATTCCCTTCCTGGAAACTTTATACTTTACACACTTGTCAAAGTTGATGAACGAACCGATGTGGCACAGTGGCACATGGCCACCTATTCCTATTAATTTACCTTCATACATTCCTAAGTTTGAAGGAAAAGCTGGCGAAGATCCAAGTGCCCAGATAACCACTTTTCACCTATGGTGCTCTTGAAACTCACTGAACAATGATTCCATTTGGTTGAGGCTTTTCTAGAGGACCTTGACTCATGTTGCATCAAAATGGTACATTGAACTTCCTTTTGCTGCATATGACATTTTTTTGGATCTAGAAACTGTGTTTCTCAATCACTTCCAGCTTTCTGTTTGGTATGATGTCGACACAAATTTCTTGTCAAATTTTTGGCAAAACAAAGCCACACATATATAGGATCACATATAATAGTGGAAAAGACAAAAGAGGCTTATCAAATCCATCATACCTCTTGAGTTCTGATTAGAGTGGTTCTTAAAATCTTTACTACCTTATATATCTAAGGACGTATTCAATTGGGGCTGACCACAGAGGAAGAGGCTATCCTTATGGCCCAACAGTTAGATTTGATTTATGCTCAGTATGGGATATTATATGAGATCATACCTGAGGCAACGAGATCTACCAATAGTGGTGAGAAACCCAATCTTGGACCCCATGTTGATGGTGTGGTTGGTTCAATAAATACTCCCACTGTAGAGTCAATGGCTAAACAACTCCACGAGTTGTCAATGAAGTAATCTATAGAGGAGGAAACAAAGGCTGCCACATGCTCATCTCAAACTGCAATTGTTTTTGCACAATCTTACCAGAAGGGAAATCAGTAGCCCAATCGGAAAAATAAGAAAGGGAAGAAGGGTGAGGGTAATTAGAACAAGCCGAAACCCATGAACAATTTTGATCAGGGTAAGAAATATGAGAACAAGGTGAAGTTTCCTTGCAATTTTTTCTAGGGAGACCACCTAACCCATCAATTCCCTCTTATAGATCAAGCTCATAATTTGCTAAAGAACCAACAACTGGTTGTCCTAAAGGATCCATTTCCCCAAGGAAACAATGTAGCTTCTATTTCTAATGTAGTCGAGGGCACTCTCAGTACTCCCCCTAATAAAAAATATATCAATATGGTACAATCTAACACCTTGCTCTGGACAAGAAACAAAAATAATGAGTCAGAGGCTCATGAGAAGGGTAACTCTGTTGTTGAAACCTCTAACCCTCTCATGATCAAGAAACCTACTGATCCAATTCCTACGATACTGAAAGGTGTCTTTAAAAAATATTTTCACAATCCTAACTCTAGGGATGCTTCTAACTACTCTGTGGTGGAATATTTGTCTCAAACTCCTTGTGCAATCTCTACATTCGAAGTGTTACATATTTATCCTGCTCAGCGGGATGCCCTCTTAGCAGCTTTAGGAAACATGGATTCGTCGAGACTAATGGTGAATTTTAATTTGTCAGATGTTAAGATTTTTTTATCGTATCATGTGACTTTGTCAGTAGATGTCGTTCATGGCAGAAAAACCATTGGACGTACAGTTCTTGATGGAGGTGTTTCCACGTGTGTAATTCCAATTTATTGATGGAAGGCTTTAGGTTCCCTGGAGCTAGTTCCATCAAATACCTTACTTATTGCTTTCAATGGAAGGTCTTTCCATCAGCATGGTATCCTACTGGCTTTTGAGATTAAGTTGGAAGGGAAAGCAGTGGCTGTTGAAGTAGAGGTAATTGATGCTCCTTTGGACTATAACTTAATTTTAGGGAGAAGCTAGATTTATGCCATGTGTGCGATTTACTCGGTTGTTCTTCGAGTAGTGGTTTTTCCACATGAAGGGAAGTTGGTTATTGTTGACCAACTCAGTTTCACTCGGAAGTCCCATTTGGAAACTAATGATTCCACTGTACTTTTGGTTGATCAGACTAAACTGGTTAATGAGAGCTTGGGGGTTGGAATGTATTTGTCGTTAATGGGCACATTTGATATCCCAGCCCCAATAAACTATCTAGGTTCTACCAGTGTGGGGAATTCTATCGCAATGGTTGTTGATAGAACGGATCCTTGGGTCCTTCCTTCCCATCATGAACCTCAATTTCCCTTATCGGTAGTGGAAGTGTCTTATCAAGCTATCGTTAATACCACTGTTAATCCTATCGTGACTCCTTCTTCTGTCTCAGAGGAGTTCAAACCCTTATTGGTGGTGGAAGTGGTTTATCAAGCTATCGTTAATACCACTGTTAATCTTATAGAGACTCCTTGTTTAGTCTCAGAGGAGTCAGAAGAAGCTTATCTTTCTTCTTGGGTAGAGAAATCTTTATATTCAGATGACTTCTTAGACATGGTTTTACATTCGGATGAAGACATTTTGGAATCCATGAGTGGGCAAGATAATATTTATGAATATCTTCACCATAGGTCCTACTTTATTCTAGAACTGAGTAGAATTGAAAACTAAGAGTTCCATGTGAGACTGGTGGAAGATGTTGATTTATCGATTAATCCTTTACCAAGGGATAGATTTTTTCCCGAGGGAAATATGACAAATATTTTTGTTATTATTCCTATTAACATCTCTACAAACCTTGACGTCGTCAAAAATGTGCATATTGGTGCAAACTGCTCTCCAGAGGAGATTTCTACATATACTTCCTTATTTAAGGAGTTTTGCAATGTGTTTTTCAGGTCATATGAAGAGATTCCAAGCATAGATCCATCGATCGTAGAACACGAAATCTGAACCTATCCTGATTCTAAACCGGTTCGACGAAATCTTCCATCTTTTAATTCATGAAAAGTGACATCTGTTAAGGATGAAGTGGAAACATTGTTGACAGTTGGGTTTATCTACCCAATTGCTCTGATGGAATGGGTATTCAATCCTATTCATGTTGATAAGAAACAAGGGACAATACACGTGTGCACTGATTTCCATGACCTAAATAAAGTGTGTCCCAAGGACAACTATCTCACACCCTTCATTGATTAAATTATTGATGCTTGTGCGGGTAGCGAATTTTTTTTCGTTTATGGATGCTTTTCCAGATACAATCAAATTAAAATCAATCTAAAAGACCAACACAGAATGGATTTTATTTTTCCATGGGGTACCTTCGCGTACAATAAAATTCCCTTCGGTTTGAAAAATGTTGGGGCTACCTTTCAGCGAGTAATGAATTTTTCTTTCCATGACATTAAGAATATTGTCAACCCGTATCTAGATGATCTTCCTTACCATTATCATAAGAGAAAGGACCATCCAAATCACCTTCGCTAAATTTTTAAATGATGTACACATTACAAAATACGCTTGAATCCCAACAAGTGTGTTTTCTACATTGATTCGGAAAGGCTACTCGGGTTCATAGTGTCAAATAAAGGAATTCAAGTGTATCCTTTAAAAGTCAAGGCTATTGTAAATCTTCCTCCTCCTCATTCTATCAGGAAACTTCATAGCCTACAAGGGAAATTTAATTTCCTTCGAATTTTTATGGTGAACTATGCCAAGATAACTTAGGGTTTCATGCACCTGCTTAAGCAGGACACTCCATTTGTATGGCATGAAACCGTACAACTTACATTTGAGGCATTGAAAAAAGTATTGCCGTCGGCTCCTTTGTTTCATCAATCAGATTACTATAGAGACTTTATATTGTATCTAGCTGCATCAGAGTCGACCATTCAGGTAGTATTCATTCAAGAGGATGATAAGCTCCAAGAGCATGTTATCTATTATCTCAGTTGTGCATTAGCTGGTCCCAAACTTCAATACTACCACATCAATAAGTTAGCATTAGCAGTTGTTTATGATGTTCAGAGGCCGTGTCACTACATTTTACTGAGGACAACCACTGTAGTGGAAGATGTAAATACTTTTCAATATGTTTTATCCCAATGCATAATTGGGGGAAAATTCAATAAGTGGATAGTCATTCTCCAAGAGTTTGGCTTGGATTTCCAACCTGTCAAATCTAAAAAGTCCTTAGTTTTTGCAAAGCCTATCTCAGAATTTCCTATAGAAGAAAATGTAGTGGTGGAAGATGACTCATTCCCATATGAGTATATCTTTCTAATTTCCACCTCTGATCCCTGGTATGGAGATATCCTTATATATCTCCAGACTTTGAAGTGTCTTGCATCCTTCTCGAGGGAAAAGCAACGTAAATTGCGTGTGAATGCAAAAAACTACCTGATCATAGGTGATACTTTGTATCGAAGAGAGGTAGATTCTATTTTGTGTTGATGCCTCACCCACAAGGAGGCTGAACATGTCTTGAATGATTCCCATAGCGGAGTGTGTGGGGGTCATTTATCTAGGTTAGAAAAGAACCAGAATATTTTATGTGCCAGTTATTTATGTCCCACGATCTTTAAAGATTGTGTGGAGGCTATGAAGCACTGTCATCCGTGTCATCTCTACACTAGGAAAATGCGGTCGCATCCTGATCCATTGTTTCCCATCATTACAATGGGCCCCTTCACTAAGTGGGGGGTGTATTATGTGACATACAATCCAGTTTCAACTGGGGGGCACAAATATATCATTGCCATTGTTTACTACTTCACAAAGTGGTTAGAGGAAATGCCTACCTTCAAAGCGGATGATGAAACATTAGCTTTCTTCATGTTGAACCAGATCATTACTTGTTTCGGTATTCCAAAGGAGATTGTCACTGACCATGGCAGTCACTTTCAGAATAGTATGATGACTGAGCTAACTGCTATGATGGGGTTTAAGCAAGACCACTCATCTTCCTTCTACCCGCAGAAGAATGGACAAGTAGAGGCAGTGAATAAGACCTTGCAGACCATTCTAAAGTGTACCATTAATGCAAGCTAGTCAAATTGACACATCATGCTATATCCTGCACTTTGGGCATACCAGACCAATGTCAAGACTACCACGGGTTTTTCACCTTTCCAACTCATTCACGGGGTGGAAGCAGTCACTCCGGTCGAATGCGAAATTCCATTGCTTAAGATAGCCATTCATGTACTCCTTGACACTATAGAATTAGAAGAATGTTTGCTACATTTAGAAAATATTGATGAATGACGCAGAGATGCGTTGAAATAAAATGAGGCTCATAAGAATAGCGTTAAAAAACAATATGACAAAGCTGTTAAGGCAAGGGTTTTTTCTGAAGAGGAACTTGTCTTTCTCTGGTATCAAGACAAAGAACTCATAGGAGCAGGAAAATTTAAGCCCATGTGGTTAGGTCCTTACGTCGTGTCAAAGGTATTGAAAAAAGGGGTGTATGAATTAATTGATTTTGATGGAAAGAAGTTGCTTGATACTAGAAATGGGCTCTACCTGAATAAGTACGATGCCTAGGCTTGGTAATTTTTCTTGTATTTTTATTGTATGTATTTTATGTACAATAGTTAGCTTGTTAGTGTTTCTTATACAATCTGTTGGTTGTTATATATGTTAGTTGAATGGTTCGTAGTTTTTGTGGATGGCGCTAGTTTCAATACTTGTAACCTTGCTTCAGTCTCATGGGTCATTAATTCACCCTCAGGACAACTAGTTTCCTCTACAGGTGCTTGCTTAGGTCCCGCTACTAATAATGTGGTTGAATACAGGGTTGTCATCGAGTTTCTATGGGATGTCGCATCACATGGCATTACATGGTTGGAGGTGAGAATTGATTCTCACCTCGTGGTTTCCCAACTCAATGGAGACTATCACATGCAAAACCCTACTTTTTTACGTCAGTTTTTGAAGGTTGGATTACTTGAAATAAATTTTGAATATATTTCATTTAATCATATTCCAAGAAATGAAAATACAATCACTAATGCTTATGTGAACTACATTCTAGATTGGCACTTAACACATATTTTGTAAAATACACATAACAGATACATTTGAGACACATGTAAATAACCAGTTAATATGTGTGTGTGTGTGTGTGTAAAATTTTTTCCATAGATAGATCGAGTCTTGATCCGAAGATCCTGTCATTTCTTTTTGAAATGTTATTACCATAATTTTTTTTTTGAGCCAGAACTGCAGGTATGGAAAGACTCGAGGAATATGCAGATGAAGAGTCCTTGTTAATTGAACAAAGTAACTCTAGAAGAGAACCGATTAAGGAAGAAATAACTAACAACTCTTCAAAAATTATTACAATCTGTTAAAGAATTAAGAACTGAAATGGAAACAGTTAAAAAAGAGAATGAAAGAATTCTAAGAGCTCAAGAGGAGCTGAACTAGATACTAATGCAAAATTTTCAGAGTGAAGGAAAAGATAAAACTATAGGATTCAAAAATACGTCCTACAAACATAAAAGTAAAAAGTCCAAATAATCTAAAATTGAAAGTAGTTCATCCTCTGAAATTTATGGTGACTCACATAGGAAGAATCGCCAGTACACTAGTGATAGCAGTGAGGATAATTACCATTCTAGAAAAATAAAATTTAATCCTTATGAGGAAATTTAGGGAGAATTTAAGAAGATAAAACCACCAACTTTCAATGGTGAAAGTGAGAAAGGAGAGGAAGCTGAATCATGGCTATCTGGAATGAAGAAGTATTTCCAAATCTATAATTTCTCCAACTAGCTAAAAGCAAGAATGGCCATTTACAACTTAACTGGAAAGGCAGATATCTGGTGGCAGGATTTAAAACAGGTAAAAGGTATTAAGGAAAGAAAATTAACTGGAGTATCTTTAAGAAATACTTTAAAAATAATTTTAAGTCAGAACAGTATTATGAAGAGCGAGCTAAATAATGCTATGAACTGAAGTTGGGAACTATGAACATGAACGAATTAAACAATAAATTTTTATGTTTACTACGTTGCGTGCCTTACATTGTGAATGAGAAGCCTAAGGTGCAGTAGTTTCTAAGTTGTTTACCTTTTCACATTAAAGACAGAATTGAATACGATAATCCAAAAACCCTTGAGGAGGCTATGCGAAAGGAAAAAATTTTCTATGAGCAGAATCGAAAAAGGGAAAGTATACCAAACTGGAAGGCTAAGAGGTCTAATAATTTTGAACAATAGAAGAAGGGTTTCATATCTAACCACAATTTTAGGAATAATAACAAACGAAACTTTCCTAATAAGAATTTCAGTTTGCTCTAACAGAAAGAAGACTGTCAGCAACATTCATACAGTGTAGGGGGAGATGACTGTTGGTGACTTAGCAAGGGTGATGCCCAGGATCAACGTGGTACTGGAGAATAGGCAGGCTGATTATCAAACTTCCCTGGTGGAAGTAGAAGGTAAGCTGAATCAAACACCCATTTCTATCTTAATTGACCTAGGGACTAGCCTGAGTTATGTTTCTCCTACTTTAGTAGAAAAATGCAATTTATTAGTAGACAAGTTTGCAAAGTCATGTTTAGTTCAACTAGCTACTGGAGAAAAAAAAAGTGATTAGTTTTGTAAAAGACTGTACGATAATTATGAATCAGTTTGAAACCTCTGTGAAGCTAAATGTACTTCCTTTAGGCTCTTATGACATGTTAATTGGTATGGACTAGTTAAAACATCATAGAGTAGTTTTGAACTACTTTGATAAAACTTTTACTTGCGTAAATAATGAAGGAGAAATAGTAACCGTAACAAGAATTCCTAGGAAAACAACTATCAGACAAATATCTACTTTGAAATTAAAGAGATTTGTTTGGATGGTTTGTAAAGCCTTTGTTGTAACTATAATTGATGAAGAACATATTAATAATGAAGATAAATTAAAACTAGAAGATATTCCAATCCCAAGGGAGTATTCAGATGTATTTCGAGAAGAAATTCTGGGACTGCCTTCGAAAAAGGAGTTAGACTTCACTATTGAGTTGGTATCTGGTGCAGTGCCCAACTCAAAAGCCCCTTATCGGATGAATATATTGGAACTAAATGAATTAAAATCACAGTTAAAGGAACTTATTGATAAAAAGTATATAATACCAAGCGTGTCTCCTTGGCAAGCACCTTTCATTTTCGTTAAAAAGAAGGACGATACTCTATGCTTATGCATTGACTACCCTAAACTTAATAAAATGACCATTAAAGATAGATATTTGTTTCCATGCATAGATTATCTGTTTGATCAGCTGCACAAAACAACTCTATTTTCAAAAATCGATTTACGATATGGTTATCACCAAGTTCGGATCAAAGATGAAGACATATTTAAGACAGCTTTTAGGACCAGATATGGTCACTATGAGTTTGTCGTCATGCCATTTGGGCTCTCTAATGCCCCGTCTATCTTCATGTGATTAATGAATAATGTATTGCATAAGTACCTCGATAAATTTGAAGTGCTTTTCATTGATGACATTCTAATTTATTCTAATTCTAAAGAAGAACACAATGAGCACTTAAAAACTGTTTTACAAGAGTTGAGGGAACATTATATTTATGCTAAATTTAGTAAGTGTGATTTCTTTAAGGATAAAATACAATACTTGGGCCATGTAGTAACTAAAGAGGGGATCTCAATTGATCCAGAAAAGATAAAAGTAATTGAATATTGGCCAGTCCCAAAGGATGTGACTGTTGTGTGATCATTCATGGGGATTATCGGTTACTATTGAAGATTCATTGAAGCGTTCTCAAGAATCGCAAATCCCATAACTTCGTTACATAAGAAAGGAAAGAAATTTTAGTGGAATCAAAAGTGTGAAGAAAGTTTTAAGAAGTTAAAAAAATTATTAACTACTGCACCAATCTTAAGAATTGTTTACCCTAATAAGGACTTTTTCATATGCACAGACGCATGCAATGATGTTCTAGGTGGGGTCTTAACTCAAGAAGGACACGTAATTGAATACGAGTTTAGGAAGCTTAAAATTCATGAGAAAAACTATGCTTCTTATGATTTAGAGTTTGCTTCCGCCATACATGCTTTGAATATGTGGTGCCATCACTTAATCAGAAGAAAATTTATGTCAATGATAGATAATAAAGGATTAAAATATTTGTTGGATCAACCTAATTTAAACACAAGGCAAGCTAGGTGGCTAACTTTCCTTAGCGATTACGATTTCGAGATCCAACATATTAAAGGAAAAGAAAATAAGGTCACTGATTCGTTAAGTAGAAATGCAAGACTGAATTTAGTCGTAGCAATCAGAACTTATAAAATAGATTTAGAAGAACAACTAGAGGAAGGAATAAAATTGGATGAAAATTATAAGAAATTACAAGCCAAAGTGGCAGAAAATTTAACTAAAAATTTAAGTACAGGGTATAGTCTAAATGAAAAATGATTAATACTTTATAAAAATAGGCTGTATATACCTGATGTACCTAAAATTAAGCTGCTGATTTTAAATGAAATTCATAAGACTCCTTACTCAGGACCTCCTGGTTATCAAAAGACCATAACCATGTTACGGAAGGATTAATTTTGGCCAAACATGAAGAATGGACTGGAAGAATACATTGCCAAGTGTTTTGAATGTCAATGAGTTAATACTGAACACCAGCATCCATTCGGTTTACTACAGCCATTACCCATCCCTAGATGGAAATGGAAAATAATCAGTCTTGATTTTATTACAGGTCTACCTAGAAATTAGAATCTAAATGATTCGATAATGGTAGTCGTTGATAAACTTAGTAAATCAGCTCATTTTATACCAGTAAAAACCACCTAAAAGGATGCTAATATTTCCAATATATTCATGAAACAAATATTTCGTTTACATGGGATACTGAAGTTAGAATCTTAGACAGAGACCCTAAGTTTACAGGCAATTTTTGGAAGTCTTTATTTAAAGGCCTGAATACTACTTTAAATTTCAATACACCTTTTCATCCCCAGACAGATGGATAGAATTGAAGGGTGAATCAATTATTGGAAGATATGCTAAGAATTTTTGTTAAAGAACATCTAGGTAAATGGGAGGATTATTTACACTTGGTAGAGTTTGCTTATAACAATCACTACCAAGCTTCAGCAAAATATAGCCCATTTGAAATTATGTATGGAAGAAAGTGCAATACCCCCATCTCATGGAGTAACCTAGATGACAGGTTAGTAATAGGACCTGAACTACTAAAGGAGATGGAATTAATTGTAAAACAGGTGAAAGGTAACTTAAAAGTTTCGCAAGACATAGATAAAAGTCAAGCAGATCTTGAACTAACTTAGAAAGAGTTCTAGTTAGGTGAACATGTTTTTATAAAGGTAAGGCCTAAAAAGAGTTCGTTGAAGTTAGGAAGTTGTGTTAAGCTGGCACCCCCATATTGTGGGCCTTTTGAAATATTGTCTAGAATGGGATAGGTGGCATATCAACTGGATTNTTCATATCTCTGTATTAAAAAAATATGTACATGATGCTACTCATGTTATAAATTGGAATGATGTGCAGGTGGAACCCGAAGGAGATTTTCTAGTGGAACCGGATTTTATCCTCAAAAGGAGGGAAATATTGCTTCAAAATCGCACCATTGGGCAGGTGAAGGTGCAATGGAAGCACCTTAGTCCAGAAGAGGCCACTTGGGAATTGGAAAGTCATATGCAGGTACCATATCCAATTCTGTTCCAGGGAAACTCTGAGGACGATGAATAAAATAACATCGAGGACGTTGTTATATTTAAGGGGGTGTGTATGTCACATACCCCAAATTGTAAAAACATTTTTATGTTTTAGGAGACATTATGTTTTAATTTTATTATAAATTTTGTTATTAATGACCTAGTGGGGTCAAGGATAATTGCATTTAATTGCTGAATATTTTATTAATTAATAAATAAGAGATGAGACAACAGCTTAACGAGGCTATTAAATAAGTTTGTTTTACTAGCCACTTGGTGGAATAGGATGGGTTGAGAGTGGATTGACACTTGGCAGCATCCTCAAACTACTTCTAGTTGTTGCAGGAGGCAACTTCCCTATTTTTGTGGTCATGTTCCCCAAGAAAGTGGAACAAGAGAAAGTGGCTCATTAAGTGAAAACTGATCTAAAATACCTAGGCATGCTGATAAAACTACCCATTGAATTCAGCTGAGGCTGCTCATTCTTTACTTGTGAAATTTTTGAGTGAAATTGGTACACAAAAAAATTCAATGGAGGGGATAGGCAGAGAGGTTTCTAAACCTATTCTCTCACCCAGTGCTTTCAACCAGGTGGACCAATAGACAAGCTCGGGGGTCTTAAGATTTGTAGCTCAGCTATCTTCAGTAGTTGGTTGGGAGGAAAAGGCTCCTTATGTTGTTGTCTCCTCTACTATATTACCAAGTTCTAAATATTAATTTGATTTCCTTTATGCAAGATTAGGAACGAGAATGAATGAATTTAGGAAATAATATATTTATATGTCTGTTTCATCTGTTATTAGTTGGAGAAATCTTTTACTGTTCAAATATTGATAAATTTTGGATTAGATATGTATTAGAATAAATGAATAGGGTTAGTTTAAATTTATTGATGAATAAAAATACCTGACTGTATTTTTCCACACCTTTGAATAGGTAGTACTCTAGTACAGTAGATGAAAATAATTTTGATGGTTAAATCAAATCAAGAAAAGTAGGATTATGAGTATTTACTTTCTACTATTAGATCCTTAATAATAGGAATGTTCAGAAGAAAGATTCTCTAATTCAGAAGTTTCCTTAGTTAGAATACATCTGTTTAAAAGATAAACATAAACTATTATAAAGCAAGGTCTTTTAAAAACCAATACACAGTTTGTGTAACTAAGTTCTTTTTAACACAGTAATAATGACTATCTATAATCTTAATCTATTATAAACACATCTAATTAATAAATATTATAGGAAACAGGAAAATAGCATAAATAAGAGTAACTTATAAGTAGTAAAATTAAATTATAGAAATCACTTAGGTTTTGCAGTTAACATCTAAGTAATATTATTATTATTGTAAGTAAAACATTAGATATTAAATGCATTATAGTAAAAGAACAACAATGCATATTTTCCAAATTAAAATAAAATACAAACCCTAAATTAAGGATAACTGTAAATGGAATCTGGTTTTCTTTCTTCTTTCCAGAATAGGGTTTTTACAGTTTTTCCCCATATCCTTATTTATCGAATTCTTCAATATACAATTAAATATATTTATCATAATCACCCTATCTTAAATAAAATTTACACAGAAACAACATTAGACTATTTATCAAATAGATACTAAAATAAAATAAGAAAAGATAAATTAAATATTCCTAATCGAACTTACATAGTCAAGATCAAATTGTAGTAACAACCCCTGTTTCCTTTTTACTATTTTAATAAACCAATATTTATACTAACAGAAAACTCAAACTAGTTTTTATATTAAATTTCCACAGAATACCCTCATTATAATAAAAATCAAAATCTTGGACAATTACAACAATAAAACCTATTCTTTTTCTTTTATCCATTTATCCTCTAAACACAGGTAATTTAGCAATAAAATTATGTAAAAAAAATCATTAACTTAAGCTTAACAAACTTAAGTTTCCATTACAGAAAAATAAACCACGATGCCCAAGTTTATCCCAGGCCCTTTTCTTTATAGGCCAGCACATCGATTTTACTGCCAATCAGTACAAGTTAAGAACATGTCTACAAGTCTGCGAAACGACAATCATTTCCTAATTTAAAAACGCAACCATTAGAGGAAATTTCAACTCAAAATGGGCCTCCTAAAAAATTAATCAAATAATAGTTAAAATAATAAAATAATATTAATTAATTTAAGAAAAGAAAAAAACTACTTTTTTGTTTGTATTTTTGATATATCTCCCCGTGTTTTTACTCAAATTTCAATTGGGGAAGCTCGTTGGATGTGGAATTAAATTCTGCATCCAACGAGTACCCACTCAAAATACTTTTGATGGACATCGCTACCCCAAAAATAAGAAATACATGAAAAAACTTGATGATGTCATCATCACATTTTTTCAGGTATTTCTTGTTTTTGGAGTAGCAGAGTCCATCAAAAGTATTCCGAATAGGTACTCGTTGGATGTGGAATTAAATTCCACATCCAACAAGCTCTCCTGATCAAAATTTGAGTAAAAACACAGATGTAATGTCCCCAGTTTCGACCCCATTTGCATGATGTATATAATGTAATTAATCATGGTGAGGAGCTCAAGGCAAAATCCCCACCATCGATTTGGCTGTGTATGTTTCGGCAATGAGGATAATTGCCGATGGTATGTTGTGCTATTCGGCACATTTTAATTCGGCATCATGTAAACCACGCACATCAATTAAACTAAAACCACAACCAGCTACGGCAGTGCAACGTTGAATGAAAAGGGCATGGTTCCAAAGGATAAGGGGTGGGGGATGTCAAACCTTGGTTTATGGGGAAAAACCCATGTTTTATTACCTTGTGTTTTTACCACCTTTGTTGTTTGTCACCTTTTGCCTCATCCAACCTTGTCAACCTCTTTAATGCTCAGCTGGTGGTTGAGGAGTTATGGCTGAGGGCATTTATTGCTGAAGTGGTGGTGGTTGTGGGAGGCTGTCAGCCTTACCCAATTGCCCACTCCACCCACGTTGGCAATTCTTCTCCCTCACGCACTCTTCCCTTCCACGGATTTCCCCATTGTTTTCCATGGTCGGTTGTTCTCACGCCTGGTCTGTTCACCTCATGCATTGGTCGGTGGTTTTCATGTCCTGTTGCTCACCCTCACGCACAGGTTTCTCTCACGGAGAGCTGTGGTCCGTTCTTCCTCACGCAGAGGGAAATTTTGCTCATTCGCGTGTGCCTAGGAGGTCTGTTCATCCTCCCGATGACCTGTTGATTCACGCGCATAGAGGAGGTCGTTTCCCTTCACGCGCAGGCGGAAAATCCTCACACAGAAATTGGGTATGTCTTTCCCGTGCATTTTTTTGTTGGGTGCAAGTTTTTCCTCACGCACAGACTATTTGGGTCGTTTTCCCATGTGAGAGGCGTACTCACTGTGGTTGCTTTGGGGCTGTTGTTTTCACCCATGTTTTGTGGGCTGGGGTGCTCAAATTCATTTTGGGTCACCGTTGATTCCCAATATGTTGGCTGGGTCTCCCTGTTCTGGGACTGTGCATAGTTGCCGTCAATTTTTGTTGTGAAATTGGGCTGCTGTTGTTCCCTGGTTTGGGATGTTGTTGTTGAGTTGTTTTGGCCACGTTAGGGCCAAGAACAACTCCGTGTTGCCCATTGGACTTGAGCTGTGCTCATCCATTGTTTGGGGATGTCCCCTGTTGTTTTGCCTTCTTCACAGAGCTGTGAAGGGTTGATATGGCTGCTGGTATGCAGTGGTTGTCCCTTGAACTGTGCTGGCTTGGCTTGTTTGTTGACAGCCTGTGAAACCCAGCTGTGATTGGTTTGTTGTTTATGTCCCCTTGGCTATGCATAAGCCTGCAATTGACCCTTATTCTGGAGGAATCATGCCCAGCTCGGGGGTGGCATCGTTGCTGAGAGATTGATGAGCAAGCTGGCCTATGGTTGGGTGGAACGTTGCAGCGACGTAGCTGGTTGCGGGCAAGTTCTTCACTAACAGATAAGTGTTGCTAATCAATCTCTGCAATTATATCAATTGGATATGGAATTATGATGAACATGTAATTGCTGGAATGTATGTTTGCTTCCACTGTACGATCGAAGAATAATGCATCAGTGTATGCTTGCAAGTTTTAATTTCAGCATTTGAATTCTGATTATGTTCATGGGCTGTTTGCCCAGCTGTGTTGATGTGTTGGTCGCGTCCTCTTCGCCGGTTGAGGGATGGGGAAGTGACAATATGGTATCAGAGCACCATGGTTGCAACAATGGGCCTCTATGGGTCAAGAAGGCGTAGTGACAGAAGGTAGAATTACCTTCTCTGTTCAGCAGTGAGCAGATGGATTCAGAAAAATCGCCTAAGTGTGAGCAGTCGAACCAATGGAGGAAGTGCAAATTCCACTGTTGCGGAAGGGTTCACGGAGTTAACCTCCGTCGTTGCGGGTGAGACAACGATCTTCCCCTCCGACCATTGCGGGCAGCAAAGCAATCCTGCATCCGATGCGAAATTCCTCCGATTGCCGACGCCGCGGAAAGTTTGAAGTTCCATCCGATCGCCGACGCCGCAGAAAAATTCTGAAAATTCGGCTAAGTATGGAACGGTCGGGCCGTTGAAGGAAGTGAACTTCCGCCGTTGCGGAAGACTTGAAAAAGTAAAACGTCCGTCGTTGCGGGTGGCGGAGCAATCCCGCGTCCGATCCAAGAGTCGTCCGATCACCGACGCCAAAGGGAGATCGAAAATTTGGCTAAGTGTCGGAACGATCGGAAGGGAGAATGGTCCGACGCCCGATGTTTTGAGATTCAGCCGACACCCGATGTGGAAAGTTCGTCCAAGGAAGAGCGGACGTCGGAAGGATTGAAGCTTCCAAGGAGCCACCGTTGCGGATGGGAAGAACTTCCGAAGAGCCAACGTTGCGGATGGAAAGTAGTTCAGCATCCGATGTGAAGTTAGCCGCAGTTGCGAAAGGGATGGAACACCCGGAGAGCCGCCGTTGCGGAAGGCTGAGAGTTTCCGGGGAGCCGATTCAGTGGAAGACAGAACGGTCAGGGAGCCGGTTCGGTGGAGGAAGGAATGGGAAAGGAGCCGACAATGCGGCTGGGAGATTGATTTGGGAGCCAATACAGTGGCTGCGAGATTGGTTAGAGAGCCGATTCTGCGGAAGGAACAATGGTTCCAGGAGCCGATTTCAACTATTTCTCAGTAAAATTTTGAGCTGTTTTCAGAGAATTTTCA
>LPNX010520582.1:131571-150925 GCA_001517045.1 Pseudotsuga menziesii | reverse complement strand
ATACCAGCACCTCCCATAAGGGACATCGCTTGGTGATCTTGTTGATACTCAAAATAAACCTTGCATCTTAACCATCAAGATTAAAATTAACTTTTAAAAAAATTGACCAATAACAACTTCCAACATCCTGCTCCTCTACTCGGTTATCACCCTCCGAGGTACTCCGAGATACGACCAGGGGAAAGGGAAGTCCTAGTTTAATAGGCATCCATCTAGAGACTTTTGAATCGATTAAAAACAGTGACTCGAAAGCTGCAAGGGGTAGCAGGCTGCGGGCAGTCTCTAGGCTCATCGACGTCCTCCTTGTGAGCACCCGGCCATTGGGGATTGACCTGTGAGCTAGGGGTGGGCTTTGCTCCCACCTGTTGAGCACAACAGCAATCTTTCTTCGGTTTGAGAAGAACTAGATCGGGGTAGTCACACCACCGGTTCCAAAACATAATCAAAGATTCCTACTCTAATAAAATTCATTAAAATTTACCAAGAGACACTGCAAAACGTCCTACAAACATTGGTCCTGTTTATCTTTGCCTTGCTGATTCAAGGTTTTACTACAAGCACTTTCATTTTATTTTTACTGCAAGCACTCCAACACATTTACTTTCAGTTCTATATTTGTTCATGCAGTGAATGTTTAATTTTTGTTTAACGTGCTTCAAGTAAATCAAACTTAAAGTCTTTCTTTCCTTTATTTACTATTGGTCAATAATTTCCATTTAAAGTTTTCTTCTGCTTTCTTTGGTTCATAACTTGTAAATCTTGTTCATTGGTTAATATTGATAAATTTAGATCAGCTGTACATTGCTTAAATACTTTGATTTGTTATTTATAATCTTTCGACTCCATTCAACAATAGGCACTTGTCTTGTAAGTTCATAATCTTAATAAAAAGATCCCTTTAATTAATCTTCAATTAATTAATAAATCTGGAACTTTGTTTTCCCATAGGGACTACCCCCCTTGGCTCTGTTGGGATCTTGCCTAAACGGAGGAGCTGTAGACTGTGGTGACAGTGGTCCCCAGCTCTCGCTTGCCCCCAAGGACACACATAGCAGGTTGTGACTTTCCTGCGTCTTAAAGTGTGAATTAGGCGGCAACACCTTCTTTACCAGAAAGTGAAAACATGCACGGATATTTAGGATGGCGGGTTGGATGGGAAATCATAGGCATATAGAAATTTATCAAACTGCTTTCCAAACTAGTGTGTGCTTCTGCAAGCTTCCTCTATCCAAGCTTGGATAGGAATAATGTACATATTTGTATGATGAAGCAAATCGCCAACTCCATCATACATATCAAAAGGGCTCATCAGATGATATCTATCTGTGTAAACCCCAAGCTGCTCCAAATCATAAGGAACCTCAGAATGTGAAGATGCAAGCTCGGGCTGACTTTCCATTGGCTTTATCAACTCTGACTCTTCAATGCGCTGCCTTTCAAAATCATCATTGCTAATACTTGTGTGTGATTCTGAATGATCATATGAGAACTCTACATGATCCTTTTCCATACTAAGATCTCTAAAGGTCTCTGAATCAACGCTCCCTTCTCTTGATACATCAAAAATTGGTTATTTAATGTGTGCCCAATAGTCATCATCCACATCTTCGTCAAATATGGGGGAGTCTTCATCATTTGTATTATACTCCTAGTTATACATGTCTTCCTCATGTTCACCATGCTCATCCTCATAAGACTTGGTTCCAAACATGTTACAATGGAATAAACTTTCCAAACCCTCATCACCATGTGGAGAATGTGGATTGTCATCATACACCATACAGACTTCATCATAATCTTCTTTATAATTTTTTCTGATGGTTTCTTCTTGGGGAAAATCTAGACAAAATTTGTGACCACTGAAATAAACAAGAACACTCCATAGCTCCAATATTTTATGTTAATGTGATATGAGGTGGATCTTCAATGTGTTCCTTAATCAACGACCCTTCAAAAGTTTCTTCAATGGGGTCGTCTGACATATTGCTCAATAGAGGAAGAAATGGTTTCCTCCGGCCTTACCAAATCTTCGGGATGCTCAACAATTTCCAAATGATGCTCTTCCCATATTTATTCTTTTTTAGAGTCAGGTTGTGCTCTAGGGAGGACGACATTATACTTTCTAGCAAGCTACTTAATCTCTTCCTCTTCTCCTTCATGCCACCGCAAGAGAAAATACTCGAAAAAAATAGCAATGGAAACTATGGATATGTTATAAAGGCTACAGGGCCAATGCCTTGCATCTCCCTCCAAGGTCCAAGCAAATATGGTCATCAGATCATCCTCATGATAAATATTGAAGAAAGAGACAATATGATGTGTGGTTGAATCACCATTGCTTCCACAAAACTCTGGAGCAACATCAAAAAGCTTCTCATGGTCATAAACATGATTAGGGAAACCATAGGTATTTGAGAAATCTAATTGGGGGAAAATTTCAAGCAAGAGAGCACGAAGTCCTTCCTTATCATCATCCATAACTTCAACCAATGAGCTACCAAATCTGAAGCATGCATGTAGTCATATATTGTACTGACTTAGAGGAGCTGAAAATTTTTCATTGTGTCACATGTGCTTATCTACACACAACAAATCTTCGCAAAGTTTATGAGATAGCACGGTTTTATCCCTTCAATTGAGTCGCCACGTGAGAAGAAAAATATGCATTTAGACTTTCTCACAAAAACTATTTTTTGCTTTTCTTCGTAAATAAAAAATGAAACAAGTTAGTGGGGTCGCCAGATGAAAAACAAAGATCTATTCTAAACATTCATCAAACAAAGAAAAATCAAAAACAAAAAGGTGAAAAAACAAAGTCGTATTCTGGGAATAACAAGATTTATCCCATGCAATGGCGCCAAAATGTTGCCGCCCAATTCGCACCTTGGGTCACATGGCAGAAATCTTCAAGCCATTGGGTGCGACATTGGGGGCAAGCTTGAGCCAAGTGTTGTCACCTGATACTCAGCTCCTTCGTCTAGGCCAACTCCTACTGAAGCCAAGGGGGGTGGTCCCTAATAAAAAGAATCTATGGTCTTTTTTTTGAAACAAAAGAAAAGAATCTAGGAGTTAAACGTGAAATGGATTAAAAGCTCAACAATGAGTTACTACAAATGAATTATAATAACAACAACATTGATAATTCAAACACCATTCATGACAATATGCGGAAATTGATTTAACCATAAAAATGTGGAAGACAAGTGCCAGTGAATATGGAGTGCGTGTGTATAAGGGTTGTTGTTGTAGTCTTGGTGAAAGTATTGCAATGTCTCGTTGGTAAATTTTAAGATTTATAAATGAGTTGATTAAGGAGTGGGTAAAATGGGTTTTCGCCCAACAAGCCAAGTTCCCTTGAATTGAGCGCTACAGCAGTTTTACCAAGTGTCCAATGGGGCGAGGCATAACCTACTTGGAGTAGCCCCTTGACTCCTTTCCTCCTTTCGAGATACTCGGGAGAGCACATCCGGGTTAATATTAAATCCTAAAAGAAATAACAAAAAAAAGAAATTGTTTTTTAATTAATCCTACCACGAATCTCTTTCCCCTTTCGGATAACTCGAGAATGTGTGGGGTTAGTATTTCTTTTGCTGGAAAAGATCAAATAAGCAGCTTAACTAGGAGAATAAAACTAAACTACCAATGAAATCAAAACATGAAATATTCACACTGACGTAGATCCCCCATGGGGGGGATGCTGAGTAGGCTCTTAGGAGCCTACTCAAAATTTTATTTAAACTTATTATAATTTTGAAGAAATGCACTTTGGTCCATATAATTTAGATCCAAAGGCTTACAACTTGATAGAAAATAATTTTTGTGAAGAGGGGAGCTCGTTATGCTTCTATTGGTTCATTTTTTCGAAAATCTGTCAGCACCTCCTCTTTTTTTGTTAAACCTTGAAAAACCAGCAAGCTATCAAATGCGAAAGATGCCCAAAAACACTTTAAGAGTGTCTTTGAACAACCCCCAAAAAAGTTCCTAAAAATTCTAAGTTAAACTATGAGCAAATAAGCAAGGAAAACAAGCTTTCCTTGAGATCTTGGGTTGCTTTTCGGCAGCCAATATGATGTGCACTAAATGCTTGATTATAACTTTAATGATCAAACAAAGTACTCTTTTAAAGCAAACTTAAGATCTACTTTTAAAATGCTTCCAAAAATTGAGACTTCCTAAAGCTAGATCTATTTTCTAAAGATGAAACTTTGAAGAAACTTGAGGTCTAAACTTTTTAAAACTTGAAATGAGATCTAAAGTATGATTTACTCTTTTAGCAAAATAGATCTACATAAACAAGCAATGGTAACCGAAAGAAGAAGTAGATTTAAAATGAAGGAGAGAGAGAAGAAGGAAAGAACTCAAGCTTGGGAATGGTTGGGAAAATGGAGTCCGTTGTTGGAGAGCAGAGGGACTATGCTTTTCAAAAATGCTTGAAAGTCGGAGGAGTCAAACAAGATCAACCATGCTTTCAAACAAGATCAACCATACATTGAAGCTAGATACCTGCATCCACTTATACATTCTTGCACACAAATGGTTAACACAAGCATCGATGCTACCTACAATTGAAACTTAGAAAGCAAGGAAATCAAACTAGACTACACATGTCCATCTAAGAGACCTAGATTCTAAAGCAAGTAAACAAAGAGAATAATCAAACAAGAAATTCTCTTACCTACTGCGAGATACCTCCCCTTCAAAGGCCAACATCTAACCAAAAAGATACAAAAATAAATAAATACAGGTTACCTCATAAGCTTAATGTAATAATCATCCACACACTTGAGCCATACACCACATGAGACCTCCAAAGCCTTTATATTATTCCAAATGATATATTACAAATTGCAGTACAACACAAGAGCATTCCTTTTATCCTTTGACCATGCGAAACAATGAGCCCAATGGCTTTCTTAAATAGCAAAAATGGAGCAAACCCCAAGGGGCGAATTTGAGATTGATAGAGAGTTTATCTCTTGATTCGGGTGAGTTAGAAGGAGTTGCATTCAAGAAAATTGTGCCACCTCTCAAGAGGTAGGTGCAACCTCTCTTTGGGATCTCCAAAACACGCTGGATGGCCGCCACACAAGCTAATGTGCCCCCTGCTATGGAGAAAAACGTCCCCTTGATCTGGCAAACTCATTAGATTTGATGTCGAATGACGATTAGAACCCTCAGCTAACTCTTACTTGATGGTTAGTTAACTTCCCTGAACTCCGAACATGTCTTCGACATGTTTCCATTGATTAAAGAATTTGTCTTTTTCATTTATTTTCCAATTTTTTGGTCTTTTTCTCCATTTTCAAGTAATATTCAATTTTGGAAATAAATACTTACTCGAAAATTTAAGAAAGTGGGTCTTGGGGTAACGTGGGTGCTCTAAGTGTGAAAACAAGCACCCCCATGGAAAATTCGGATTCTAGACCACACTTTTATTACATTTTTAATTTTCCCAATTACACTATTAAAAATAGTCAAAGTTTACAGGAAAACTTATTTTTCGCGGAACTTTAAAAAAATCCTAAGGGGACCTAGCACATGTCCATATGACTCAATAATAATGTCTAGCACATTCATATACATTCACACATGAGCTTTGGTAGCTCACCTGAAGTCCAGCTGAGTGCAACTCAGGTGGTAACAGTCTCCCCTAGGTGTTTTTATTATTTCGGAAAATTTTAATTTTCCCGTAAAAAGCATGCATGTTTGAATTAAAAATATTCGCTCAAGCATAAAGGTGTGGTTAGGAGGAAGAATTAGGCATGGGGGTGCTCATCTTCTAACTCAGAGCACCCACTTAACTCCTAAACCCACTTTCCTAAGTTTTTGAGTAATTATTTATCTCCAAAATTGAATATTACTCGAAAATGATAAAAAATACCAAAAAATTGATAAAATGAGAAATTCGACAACTCATAAAATGAAGGAAACAACCCAAAAGTGAATTTTCTGAGTTGGCAAAGTAAAGTGGCAACTTCTCGGACATTTCTAAAACACTCCAGTGCACTTTTCCCTGGCAATAAAGGCAAGTCGTTTTTTCTCTTATGAGTGGGACGGATTTCCTTCAGAGGGTGGTGCATCTCCCAAAGAAAGATGGCAAGTGTAAGATAAATCAAACTTGTAAGAGTTTGGTTTTAGAAGAAGGCTCATTTTATGCCTTTTCCAACTGACTGCCAACCCATTCCAAGTCGAGCCAAAGAAGATAGTGCGCCCCCCTCCCACCGCCCCACCCCCTCTTGCTCTCGTTTTCTATATACGCAAGTCAATGCTCCATTGTTAAAACGAAGCAATGAACCTCTGCTCATGTAACTTGTGTATGATTCTCTTCGAAATAAAATCGAAAGGCTTTGGAGGCCATATGGTGGGCAAATATCCCATTTGATGTGCGTTTAGTTAATGCTTGAAGGTGATATCTAGCTAGCCATTTATTATTTTGCAATAATTGTTGTTTTATCTAGATTAGACCGCCTTTGTGCCCATAGAATAAGCATTCATTGTCTTTGATTTGCTTATTAATGCTTGATTAATTAGAGATGGTGAAGCAGCAGGTGTATTCAGTTGTACTAATGCCCTTCTAATCCTTGTTAATTACGTATTCTAGATTTGATCTCTTTTGGAAAGTGTTTGTTACAGTGTAGGATAGAAATCCGAAGGAGGTTGAGCTCAGTTGCATCTTCATCCACCTTCGGTGTTGGTTGTCTTGGTCTAATCTTTGTTGAGTTGCAAGCATCTTTGGTTCTCCATTCTTTCAAAACCGAAGTCGGGTTCTTGTTTCTTCTACATTATTAAAATCAAAGTTTTCTTGGTTGTCATACTCTTCAACAAGTAGATCATTTTAAAGCGTAGCATACATCTCTTGTTACATACTTCTGTTATATCTAAAGAAGCATTTAAATTTATATTTTAACCTTGAATCTAGCATCAAAACTTAATACTTATGCTTCATAAAAAAATTCAATCTTTAGGGAGTATTAAGTAGTTTTATTTTTTATGTATTATTTAACTAATCTACTAATATTTCTGCCAATTTAGCTTGCTGATTTTGCAGAATTGAAGATAAAAGAGAAGGAAACTCTAGCCAAATTTTGAAGATTTTAGCCATCCAGAGCCCAGAAATCCCCTCTTTCTTCTAAATTTCTCTTCTTGACTATTTGTAAGCCTTCTTGATTCAGATTTATAAGAATCAAAGGCATTCTCAAGGTCAAAATCATTGTGTAACAAATAATAAGAAGAAGCAAGTGGGATACACAGCGCCTACACCCCATCCCCCTTCGAAGAAATCGCATTTTTCCTTTTCGTGGCATAATTTTTCCTAACACTTTGTTTCAGTTTATTAAACACAAGCACACAATCTGTCTCAATAGATTGTATACTTTTTATAAGTGATTTTAGATCAAAGTTGCTTTAAATTTATTATTTTTGTAAAGAACACTAACCCACTAAGATTTCTCCAAGTACCGAAAGGGAAAAGAAAGTCATAGTGTAGTAATTAGCAAACACTCTTTCATTGCTTAGTTTACAATTTAAAAGGAACAAATGTATTTGTTTCAGTCCACGTATGCTCTTTCCTTCTACAAGCTTGCTTGATGATTAGGAAATCAGAAACGGGTTTGTAACATTCTTTAAAAATCAACATTTAATTAAACAACTCACTTTAATAAAAATAACCACCCTCATAACGGAAATTCACGTTTCAATATCAATCTATGTGGGAAAATTATTTAGAGGAAGTGGGACCAACTAGAAAGTAAATGTGGGGCCCCGTTAGGCTATATCCTTGTTGGTATAGTATTGAACACACCCCCACGACTCCATCTAGACCACATTTCCTTGTGCAAAGCCACATAGGGTCAATCTAGACATATTCCTTGTACCTTCAAGTATATCGAGAATCCCCTTTTCTCTTTAATCAACTCATCCTTTAATAATTCCTAAAATTGACCAAGAACACAATCGCAAAACCTTTACATCTACAGTAGCATTTATTTTGACTCCACGGCACTAGTCTTTGATATTGTAATATACCAACTGATATTCTATTGTGTTTTGATAATATGCTTGTTGTTTAGGTGTGTTGTAGTTTCTACAACTTCAGAAGCTATTCTTGTTGTTCTTGTATTGTACCTCCTACGAGAGATGAACTTATTGTAATCAATCGTACAAACCCTAGAAGAACAATGTAGACCTTGGGGAGAAAAGAAAGCAATAGAAAAGATAAAATAAATTATAAAACATAAAATATCTTGCTCCCCCAAGAGAAGTCAACCCCAGTTAAATTATTAGTGGAAAATTTGTATAAATAGGAAGCGTCCCTCCTCGTTATTCCACACAGCAACATAGTGAAGTTCGCATTTTTCTAGGAGAGAGAGAAGTTTGCATATACAGCAGAAGAAGACTGTTTTTCAAGGTTTCTATCTTTGGAAAGTTCTTCCATATTTTCTCTATCTTCTTCATTGTACTCTGATCTCGGAATTATCATCTCTAGACGAAGGTTGTTGGGTTTTCTCCCATTTGGGTTTCTAAGGATAAAAATACTCGTGTTATTGTTTTGTGTTGTCTATCTTCTAGTGATCCTATTGATAAATACAATTAAGATATACTGCTATAATCTTATGAAAATCTAACATGGTATCAGAGCAGTGCTAGAAAAAGCCATTGTCGAAACTTTGTCGAAAACCTGTCGGAACTAGAGTTTCATATTTCAAGGTCTTCACTCAACCCTTTGGCAAAAAAAGAGCCTTGGGAATTTCTCTCTTAGGAGAGCGCATCTTTTGGTGTAGACAGAATTCAGTTCTGAGAATTTTCAATTTTTGACCTAATTCTACAGCTGCAACAGAAATTAGGGTTTCATTTTTTTACCTACTCCCTCCACAGTTTTGGCTCGACTCTACCACTTCTCAACTCTCCTCTCTAGGGCGCATTTATCTATGGAGTCAGTTTTCCAAAACTCCAACCTTCAATTTTGACCTAGTCTCTGCTAGGGTTTCAGATCCAGATCTACAGTCAAGATGATCAGCATGAAGGTTGAAAATCGTTTGGAAGGAGCTTCCAACTTCATCCCCTGGAAGTCTACAGTTCTTCTCCTACTAGAAGAAAATGACCTATACACTATTGTGTAAACGAAAAGGTCCCAAAACCAGAAGCCGGAGAAGACAAACCTCGATGGAGGAAGGATGATGCCAAAGCAAGAAGGATTTTGGTGGACTCAGTTAGAGACCACTTGGTTCCTCAGATCTCGAAAAAGACGACAGCGAGGAAGATGTTCAAAACCTTAAAGAAGTTATTTGAACACAGTAATATCAATGTAACTCTCACATTGAGGAATAAACTGGCGAATATGAAGATGACGAAGTCCAAGAATATTGCCTCATATTTCATGAGGATCACCTAACTCCGGGACAAGCTAAAGTCCAGTGGAGACAATCTTGAAGAAAAGGATCTCGTTATGACCACCTTAAACAGTCTCCCACCATCTTGGGAGTCTTTTATCCAAACTATAAGTGGTCGGACCAAGTTGCCCAAATTTGATAAGCTATGAGCAGAATGCACTCAGGAAGAAACAAGAATCACAGCACGCCAAAGAATTCAAGGCGCCCGACCTGAGGAGAATCAAGCGTTCATATCTCATGCCAAGAAAGGAAAGGGAAAGGGAAGGAAGTCCTTCAATCACAAGCACCAAGATAAGAGATCAAGTCCTCCCCAAGATCAGAAGAAACAAGAGAAGAAGGATTTATCTCGGATACAGTGCTATAAGTGCAAGAAACACGGTCATTATGCCAGTAGCTGTCGAAGTTCAATCAAAAGGAAGCATGAAGCTTCAACTGCTGATGTAGAAGAAGACCCTCCTCACAAGGAGCCAAGGAAGGATGATCGTTCGAAGTTCTTATTCTAAGAAATGATATGAAGATCCAGACTGTGACGATCGCAAAAGCAAGCATATGAAGGTCAGTGGACTCTGACAATGGGAGCCCACCCACAAAACTACAAAAGATAAGTATTTGATTTTACATGCTCTAGTAGATTAGATCTGGTTGTTTTTTAATATGTTTTACACAAATCTACATTTCTAAAATTCTGGTAATTAAATATCCTTTCATGCTGCACAACCCATCTAGAATGACGACTCCTTTATAACATACTAGAGTAGTACACACTCTTAATGGTATGCTATAATGGAGACCATAAGTATCCAAAAAATGGCCTTATGTGTGTTGTATCGAAGCATTGACTAAAAGTTTGCCTACATTATTTTGTTAATACATTGATTATGAAATATTGCTAACCATGTGACGGGATTTGACTTGTAGGGAATTCCATGATATACAAGGACAAGTGATCCCATTGATATCCGAATGGAACGGAAGCAAAAAGCCTCTAGAAGCATGTATTATGACTCTCAGACCCAGAATAATCTCATGCAGAGATTTGGTGATCAAAAGCAGAAAGCTTCTACGAATGTCGATCTATCTGCTACTTCAACAAGATTTACTCAACCGACTTCTGAGAGACAGAGAGAGTTATCCCTCAAAGACAAGGATTCTAGTCTATTACATATGATAGAAACCTGACAACACTGATATCGTGACTCGAACAAGACAATTGAAGGATCCTTGATGAACTTTGTCGTCACCAGGATGGATAATTACTTTCCAGTCTACATTCACGTGCCCAAGTTAGAACCTCCAGGCAAGAAGGAAACATTCGTGGGATATCACAAGTCTTCAAAGGATTACAGAATATACATCCTCGAATCGATTCAAATCAAAGTCAAGCAGGAAGCAACCTTTGAAGAAGAAATGGCTATCCGAAAAGGAAGAGGATCAGAAATGGATAACGATAACAATGAAGAGATGAGATCATCTCCCCCTCCAAACATTAAGAGGGAGTCTGAAGAAATGAATAAACCGATCAGTCCCATTGATCCAGTTGAGCCAGATGATGCTCCCACAGATATGGCAGTAAGCCAGAAAAGACCCAGATGGGCACAACAGATTTTGCAGAATGCAAAGGAGCATGAAGCACAGCATGGAGCAGATGGGAGCATTAAAAAAAATACAAGGCCAGATTTGTTGCCAAAGGGTTCTCTCAGAAAGAGGGAGTTGATTATGATGACACATTTGCTCCTATGGCTTGATATACTTCCATCAAATCAATCATTGCTATTACTTCAGCAATGGTATGGAAGTTGTATCAGATGGATGCCAAGACATCCTTTCTCAATGATATTGTTGATATATTACTTCTTGAGATTAGAAGTATGTTAAAGGCAGAAGAAGATTTTCCTAAGACAAGATATATTAAAAAGATTCAGAATGTTGGACTGCAAGTCTATAGCTACTGCGATGGATGCAAATTTGAAGAAGCTGAGAGATTCTGCTTCAAATTCAAATTTGAGCGATCCCACTATGTATCGCCAGTGATTGGATCCTTGATGTATCTGACAAACACCAGACAAGATATTTGTTTTGTTGTGAATGCCCTCAGTCAAGTTCAGGTGCGAACCGAGACAGATTCACTGAACTGCTGCAAAACATGTGCTCAGATACTTATGTGGCATTGTGGGATATGATCTACGATAGAATTCAGATTGTGACTTGAGATTGCAAGGGTTTACAGACTCAAATTGGTCTAGATGCACTACAGATAAGAAGAGCACTTCAGGATGTTGTTTCAGTTTGAGTTCTGCAGTAATTTACTCATACAATAGGAAGCATAACTCAATAGCTCTCAGTACTCAAGAGGCCGAGTATATGGCTGCAAGTTCAGCAGCCCAAGAAGCAGTTTGGCTTCATAAACTACTTGTAGGATTGTTTGGCCAAATTCCAAAGTCAACCGTGATTCACCATGATAACCAGAGTTGTGTGTTGATGTCAGTGAATCCTGTATTTCACGACAAGTCGAAGCACATAGAGATTCGGTATCACTTCATGCATGATATGGTGCAGAAAGGTGCAGTCGAGCTCCAGTATATTCCGACAGATGACCAGACTACAGATGTTCACACCAAGCCTCTTCCTAGGATGAAGCTTGAATACTTTCGCGAAAGACTTGGAGTAGAAGAGAACGTATCCCTCCTTGAGAGGGAAAGATGACTGAGAGACATTTACCCTACTTTTTCCCAGGTACCTCTGCTCATCCAGGTTCTCAGCCAGGTATGGGAGAAATCCCATCGACAGATGAGACGGACAGGTAGTAGATGGTCAGGTTCACATAGGTCCCTCTGCTCGTCCAGGTGCTCAGCCAGGTATGGGAGAAATCCCATTGGCAAATGAGTCGGATAGGTAGTAGATGGACGTGTGATTGCACAGGTACCTCTACTCGTTCAGGTTCTCAGCCAGGTATGGGAGTACCCCATCAACAGATGAGACGAACAGGTAGTAGATGGTCGTCCACATTTACTCGTTCAAGTTCTCGGCCAGGTATGGGAGTACCCCATCAGCAGATGAGACGAACGGGTAGTAAATGGTCGTACACATTTGCTCATCCAGGATCTCTAGCCAAGTATGGAAGTATTCCATCGACAGTAGAGACGAATAGGTAGCAGAAGATTTTATCTTAGATATCTGAATAGAACAAATTCATAAAAACAACCTTCAGTACGTTTAGAGATGATAGAGACAGTATAGATGTACAGATGAAACCCAAATGATTATGATGCTGATGAAGACCGAAGAATACCTTCCTTATTGAGAGGGAGTGTTAGAGTTTGTGCAACTTCAGAAGTTATTCTTATTGTTCTTGTATTGTACCTCCTACGAGAGATGAACTTATTGTAATCAATCATACAAGCTCTAGAAGAACAATGTAGACCTTGGGGAGAAAAGCAAGCAATAGAAAAGATAAAATAAATTATAAAATATAAAATATATTGCTCCCCCAAGAGTAGTTGGCCCCAGTTAAATTATTAGTGGAAAATTTGTATAAATAGGAGGTGCCCCTCCTCATTATTCCACACAGCAACAGCACATTGAAGTTCGCAATTTTCTGGGAGAGAGAGAGGTTCGCATATACTGCAGAAGAATATTGTTTTTTAGGGTTTCTATCTTTTGAAAGTTCTTTCATATTTTCTCTTTCTTCTTCATTGTACTCTGATCTCAGAACTATCATCTATAGACGAAGGTTGTTGGGTTTTCTCCCATTTGGGTTTCCCAGGATAAAAATACTTGTGTTATTGTTTTGTGCTTTGTCTGTCTTCTAGTGATCCTATTGATAAATACAATTAAGATATACTGTTATAATCTTATGAAAATCTAACAAGGTGCTCCAGTTCTGCTAGAAAGGTAAATAAATTGTGCATGCAAAACAGTGTCGTGCCAAGAGGCCCTAAAAAATAGTTGATCTGGAGAGATAGTACGAAAAAGACTTTCAGTGAGATAAGGTACACATACCACTAATAATAATGTTGATAGTCCGTCAATAGATGGGAGGCATGCAGGTCATGCAAGTAAGATAACAACATATAGTGCTCCTCTCCAGCAGTTGACGCCCAGCTGAGAGAATGTCCTTCTGCTAATCTTGACATTTTTGAGGCAAAGATGGTTTGTTGTTGCTGAAACTTGCAAGAGATGATGGTATAATCCTCCGGAGAGATAAGGAGACACATGCAGAAGTTCTGACCCTCTTTTGTGCCCTAGCGAATTGATCTTCTCCAGAATGGGTGATGCCCTACTTCCTCACGTTTTTGCTAATGGAGGCTCTGAATGTGCCCGGAGTGGAATTAATCACCCAATATGATGATGTGCCCTTGCTAAGAAGAATGATGGAAGCATGCAGAAGCTTTACTGGATTCCTGGGAGCTAGCGAATGGATCTGGAATTTCCAGTTGTTCCCTAGCAGCAAAACGTGCACCTGCAATAAACTCTCTCTCTAACTAGTGGATGATCGAACCAAGAATTAAGAAGATAATGAATAGTTGATGATAGATCTAGATGACATATCCCGAAGTGATTAGGGCAGATAGATTTCACTGCCGAAATTGCTTATTAGCTGAAGACCTTCGTCTCCAACCCCAACTTGCTGTTGCGGCACCTGTTGTTGCTGCTCTAGAAACCAAACTCAATAATGATAATCATGGATGATCCTTTTGGTTCACTGACCCCTTCTTATATAGCTTTAGCATGCACTTTTAGGGTTTGCATGTCAGTTTTAGGGTTTGCGCTTTACGTTTTGCATGCATGCAACAATAATTTCTCGTTGACTTTAAGCATGAAGAAATAAGGCTCTCTTTACCATACTGATGACTTAATACTGAAAGAATGCTTTGCTCTGCCCCTGGTATCATATGTCCTCAGTTAATTCCCTTTTCCTGTAGTACCCGCTCAAACCTATGAGAATTAAATAGGTTAGCAGGTGTTTTCTATGCTTAAGTAAAAGAAAATATTATAGTCCTTCCCGCTTGAAATTGCTTGTCCTCCAGCAACTGCAAACTAGGATGTTGCAATACATGTTCTCCCTCCCATGTGACCTCTTCAATAGGTAATTCTTTCCATTTTACCAAGTATTCCTGAATTACCCTGTTTCGAAGTTTCCTTTCTCGAACCTGCATAATCCTCTCTGGAATCAGTACTAGAAGCCCTTCATCATCTAAGGGAGGCAGTTCGGTGGATGGAGTAATGTGTTGCCCTACTGCTTTCTTGAGATTCGATGCATGAAATACATTATGAATTTTACTTTCTTCTTGAAGCTCTAGCTCATAAGCCACCTCTCCAACCTTTCTGACTCCTTTGTAAGGACCATAGAAGTGAGGAGAAAAATAGCAGCAGCAACAATTTTCTCTTCTTTCTCAGNCCACAAAATAATTAATTTCACTCACTTTTTAAATATTTCACTTAAAGTGCACTTTTTCCCTAAAGTGCAATTAATGCTCATCTCAAGTCATTAATATAAAATCCAAGTGATTCAAACCCCTTTTCCTAGTTACTTAGGCAAAAGTCACTTAGGAGAACAATTCCTAGCTAAATTTCAACACAAACTTCTCTAGATAAGATTCTTCAACAAGATACAAATCCAAATCTAGTTCCCAGCACTAGTACACAAGAAAGATACAAAATAACCTATGAGCCCGAAGAAGAGAGAGAAAGAAAGAAGATAAACCCCAAAAAGATGTCTTCATAATGCTTCTAGAACCCTTGTTACTGCTTCCTTTGATCTGCTCACTTCTGCTGCTGCTGGAGCGAATTGGTGCATTGCAAATGAGCCAAGTTCACTTCTATTTATACTGGAAAAGTCATTTTTCCATACTGGGCCAACTTGTTCCTGGACTGGGTCATTTTCCCCCTTAAATTGGGTCGTTTTCCCCCTTTAACTAGGCCAACTTGACCATTTGACTGGGCCAACTTGTCTTGGGCTTGTTATTATTCTTTCTTGTGGAATATCTTCTGAAGCTACTCAAAACATCAACAATAGGGGTTTATTTACCTTGTTGGAAGGGTTAACTGTGAGAAGTATTTCCTACATTTCCGTAGTTGTCTTATGATTGAATGTATTCATTTGCTTCCATCGTCTTTCTAGAGTTGTTTCTCTTTGATACTTCATTGCATAAGTCACACCTTAATTATCAAGGTTTTGATGTGGTACCTTCTTGGGCCCTCCTTGTCTATCTCTACAAGTCTTTTTTCAGCATGTTAGGGTTTCATTATAGTGTGTATGTAGCCTTAATTTCCCTATCCATTCATGAACTTGCCTTCTTATACCAGCCCCTTTGATTCAATTTGCCCTTGTTGGATTGGCACTATCTTCTTGGTCCTTCCACCACCCTTCATTTACTCTACTACAACAAAGACAAACTATTTTGCTAAAGCTATCTCTTCATATCACCTTGTGCCTTATTGTCTAAGCCTTAGCAATCCTATCGTAAGGAAGACCCCTTGAGTTGGAGAAGAGCCAACCTAAGGTGTAGAGACTGAGTTGTTGAGGTGACAGTGGGTAACACCTCTAGGTTGAGGTTGGATTATTATTGTTCTTTTGAGCTTTAATCACATATGCTAATTTGAGCTGTAACAAGAGGCATGGACAGTTAGCATGCTACTTGTATTTATTTAAGAAGATGATTGAACTGCCTATCTTGTGTGATAATTTTGCATTCATGTTGAGGTTTATTACTGTTTTTCACTTTGTGATTGCTGAGATGAATGAATCAATGAATACAAATGTTACATTCCCCCTTTACCTGCTGTTAGTTAGGACTTTAAGATGCCAAAGCCAGCAAACAAAAACTAATTAGATATTAGTGAGCTTTAGTTGGGTAGAGTAGCAACTTCAATAGAATGTGGCATTAAATAAACTATCTAATAACAGACGTACAAACAAAATGGTTATCATAACCCATAATAAAGGTGGTGGCCATGACAAGGAGTAATATTATAACATGTCAAGTATATTATCAGACTAAAACAGGAGAATTAAATATAAAGGAAAGCAAAAAATGCATCAAGGGGCTTTGTTGAAATTGAAAAGTGAGTTAGACATTATATGGATGGTTAGTAAAAGTGAAATATTGCCAATTACATGCAGATTCCAAACATACATGCAAATCAGTTCTAAGGAGCAAGTATGTGACCCTTGATAGACTCCCAAATTATGCATCAATGCATGCTTTTACTTTACAAATATAAATAATTTTTCAACTCCACCTGTAATACCTTCTCCCATTCTAATAATAACAAAAAAATGGAACAAAATAGACATCATACCTGAGCCAGAAAAATCTGAGAGCCATCTTCTAAATTACTTAAAGGATCTTCAATGGAATCAGTCTTCCGGGTATGGCATCCATCCTGACTGCCTTCGTCAACAGATGGATCAATGTGGATTTGCCTGCTCTTCTTGCAGAGGTGTATGAAACTAGAAAATGATACCCGAATCTATGATTCAAAAAACATATAACAAAATTATATTACTTTATTGAAATTATTTATGCTTCAAGTCCAATCTTATTTCAAGATGCATACTGTAGAATGAATTTGATTATTATAAATAACTTCGTAATGGCCCTCAGCTATTTACTAGAATATATGAAAATTCAAATAAAACCCTGAAATGTCTCAACTTCGATAGGTACACCATGAAATGAACAATACTTACTCTATCATGGCTTCTAATATCTCCATAAAATATTGATCCTGATCGAGACAGCATTGCCTCAACCATTGGTGATCCCACTTGTACCTAAAGTTAGAACAATGGTCAGTGATTTGTTTGTCCATTGTACCTCTTAAAAATAGCTAATACTGAAAGGCTATAAACGAATTGAAACGAATATGAAAGAGCCCAAATCACAAAATCAAGCTCAGAAATAAATATCTAGGGCACAATGAGAGCATAGGTCAATTTGACCACAAGTTCAATGGTTTAAAGCAATTCATTAATTTGACCACAAGTTCAATGGTTTAAAACTCTCATTAATTGCGTGTTGCCATATTCAGTATGAAAATAGGTCAAAGTCAGTGCCCAATAGATTATGATTGGGTCCCACTAAGATTAACCTTCATTGGAAAATGTGTACCCCATATAAGGGATCTTAAGAAACCCAAAACAATATGCACACACATGCACTAGTATTAGCCCATGTCTAATAATTGACACAGTATCTAAGCCCTTAAAGCCAAATGGACCCTACCCGCCATTCATAAATTATGTGTTCAAGTAAATTAAATGATAATATAAGTGTCCTAGTGGCGGAGGGTGGTGTACACTAGTGCCGAAATTTGACATTCACCCTTGCCCCTCGAAAAAAAATTCATGACGTTCCAATATTTTTACTGCCCTTCAATTTATGTTAACATAATTTAATAACCCATCAATTTTAGTATCACAAATATTTATAGATTGTGTATTTTTTAAAATAAATGATTGATGGTTGTTCTACAAAACAATAGAATCAATAAATCAACAAAAATATTTTCAATATAAATACGAATAAAATGTAAAACAAGATATGTTGTAAATTTTCATGTAAATTCTATACTATATATAACTAAATAAAAAAATAGTGAAATAAAATTGCCCAAGGGTAAGGCTCATTTACCCCCACAGGGTATCAGGGTGAGACAAACCCATCAAGGCTAAGCCTTAGTCATTTTCTGGAGCCCAAAAGGATTTCTAGAAACTGAAAATCAGCTGCACCAATAGACTCAAGATGTCCAAATCAACTAGGAATGAGTACTCATACACAATATGTCCATCATAAAGATACATCAGAGGCCCCGTCCATGTCAAAACCATAATAATAATAAAGCCTGTAAATGTTGACAATCATAAAAATAATACAAGCCATCATAGTAAAGCATTATCTGAATCATGAATATGTCTAATGGACATCCATAGTGTAATGTTCCGTTTTTTATAAATGGGGAATTGACCAAGGACCTTTAATACCGGGAGCACATTAGGACAATAATTCAGTCATCATTATAGTAAAGAAGGCCATCAGAGTTATTATCATAAAGCATGCGGAGCATGTAAGCCTTATTTCTTTAGTATTAAAGTCAACTTGAAATTAGAATTGCATGCATGCAAAAGTGAGCATAAACCCTAAAAGTGCATAAGGATCTATTTAAGAAGGGTTATGGGACTACAGGATATATCTATGACTATTGTTGATTGATTTTGGAGCTTTGAGCAACAACACCGTGTGCAGCCGCAGCAGTTGGGGTTGAAGACGGCGTCTTCGGCTAGCAAGGGTTCGGCAGTGAGATATCTACCCTAGTCTCTTCGGGATACACCATCCAAGTTTATCAAAGGCATTCACCGTATACATCAGTGTTCAGGATCCAACACACTCAGAAGGATTACTGATTTGCCAGTTCACGTTTTGCAGCTGGGGATTTAGCTGGATACCCCAAAGTATTCACTGGGTCTCTAATTTCTAGTTTATCTCCCGCATGTCAGCTTCTTCTTCTTCAGCAAGGTCATTCCATTGCATTGTGTGGTTCCCAGTTCTCTGTTTGCTCATTCTGAGGAGCTATCAGCAAATCAGAGGGATTTGGGGGCGTGATCACGAAACTACCAATTCAATTTGCTAGGGCACTTAGAGACGCCAAATCATCCACATGATCCGGCCATTCTCTTCAGGAGGGGAAGACCATCAGTTCTGCAAAGTTTCGAGGGTATCTGACCTCTCCTCCTACAAAACTGTCACCTTCAGTCTGGAGGGTGCTTACGGTACAACGGGGCGGTAACACTGGAGGAAAGAAGCACTACTATTCCACCTATCCGATCATTATGCATGCAGCTATCTCTGGAGTCATTATCAACCGGAATATCAGTGGTAAGTGTTAATTTCTCTCTGCCAACCCTAGCCCTAATTCAGCTACATTTTAGGGCATTTTTGCATGGCAAGTTTGCATGCACAGTT
>LPNX010520582.1:13362-131461 GCA_001517045.1 Pseudotsuga menziesii | reverse complement strand
AACCTATGCTGCAATTTATAAACTGGAAACTACAACGAAACCATACCAATGTATTCAACACTTGCATAGAAGGGAAATCGCTGCATTCATTGATTTCTACACCGACAAATGAAAAATGTGCGAGAGCTTCAACAGTGGGGGCCCTCCAAAGCTTTACTCCACGCACAGGAAAGAAATTACAGAACTAAAGTTTGATAATCATTCACCAACGAGAGCGTTTACACAGATATCCCACAAATTGAAAACACAATGCGTTTCTCCTTCAAAAATCGTGATGTCCAACTTCAATATTTTGGAATAGATTTATACAAATTCTAAACTAAACTGAAACTGCTATAATCCTGCTGCTAATTAATGCTAGAGGCTGCGAGATTTTCTTCAAGATCGTGGGGTTCCACGAGATCAGCGTTTGCTCCTTCTTTTATGTGAAATGCAGAACGGGTGGCCACATTTGACTCTGCTTGACTCGCCACCTGCACAGGCTACTTCATCTGACTGTTGGATGTTCGTCCATCTGTGGACATTAAGGATCCATTCTTGATCTTCCGTTTCCCTCCTAGCTGTCCTGTAATTACTCAACCTTGGAGGAATTGCGGGAAGTTAGTACATCCCGTAGTCTAAGCAAAAATCCTAGTTAAAATGCCTAAAAAATTACAAAACTCAATTTATTAATAAGCAAATGACATAATACCTTTTTAACCATGGTTTATAGATGAACTTTAAAGCTCTTAGTCAAAAAGGGAGGTTTTATGAAGGAAATGAGGGTTATATAAGAGGCAAAAAGGGGTCAAAAACAATGCCCAACAGTTATTTCGTATCTTTGTATAAGATTGAGTGTGTGAGTCAACACTACAATAGAACATTAGAGAATATCAGTATTTGGGATATTATAGTGGTATCAGAGCATGATCCTTGCCAGCTGTGGGCACATAGCAATTGAATAAAAGTGCATGTTGATGCATGCTTGTACATGCAAATGCATGTCAGTGATGTTGGTGAAGTGTATGTCAGAACAAAGGTTTTGTTTTACCAGCTTGTGAGAACATGAAGACAATGAGAAGGATCTTGACTGGAAATTTGCAGAGGTTAACAACACTTCAACACTTGCCTCGATATCAGGAGTATCTAGCCTTGGGTGACGAGGTATGTGCAGCATTGTCCTTTCAAGATTATTACACCATCAAGTTCGAGAGCCAGCCCAAGGATTGGGATGAGGATCTTCTTAGAAGGATAGTTGGGGGAGTGAAGAAAGATAAGCATGAAGTACAAGTTGTTGGTGGGCTTCATTTGGAGTTAACAGTACATGATGAGGATGTGCATGCGGAGATAGCATTAGAGCCATCCTGTGAGTCTAGCGACACAAGCACATCCGATAGTCAGATTGTGGACAAGTCGTGTGATGAGTTGGAATTGGTACACTCTTCATCGCCTACAACAGGAATCCAGACAGTTATGACAGGCGAAATACATGAGGTGCAAGGCAATGAGCACAACTGGCAGTCGCACATGGAGGTTAGGGAGAGTTTATACATGCATGAGATAGAGCTTCCAGATGATAGTCACCGAAAGAAGATTGAATGGGTTAAAGAAAGCATTCTAGCGATGAAAGAGAGGACAAAGATACTCTAAGACACCATAGTACATCGAGATGTTGAGCTTACAGTTCTTCGAGTTGTATGTACCAAGTCAGCGTTCAGGCTTTCTAGTATTGAAGAGCAACTAGATTACTTGATGGGGCAGCAGAAGAAACATACTATTGCATTTCAAAGCATTCCTCTTCAAGAGTACACAGACAAGGCTTGCAATAACTTGAGTCCACATTTGCATAATGGCAAATGGTTTTTACAGGTTGGCCAGCATCAAGAAATCGAGCACCAATGTATCAGCATTCCAATTGAAATCAGAAGGGCAAAATGTAAGCTTGGTAGGATTATTCCTTGTGATGGTGCTTATGGACAAGGTACTTTTTGGGGATCTGATGAGATTAAGGGGTGGTGTCCTATTGAGTGGGCGATTCTTGGGAAGCCATTCCTAGCCAGGGGTATAGTCCCACAACAGCCTTGGGATATTTGGGATGAAAGATGCACAAGTTTGCACTGGGATCTAGGTGGGAGACCTTATGAGGGATGGATACAATGTTTACGGATGGGGTTACTTGGGAGTCTACAAGATGCTCCTTGTGTCGATAGGACGTAGGGTAGTGGTGGATGCATTTTGACCTCTGCAATTCTCAGATTGATTTGGGACCCTAGGATTATAGTGACAGGCAACTTAGTGATTGCTAGAGGATGCTTTGAGGAGGTCTCTTGTGATGGTACCTCGTTTACACCATGGTTAGTTACTTTACTTCTAGGAGGCTTCCATGGGATATATTGTGATGGTACTGTGCAGTGCAGTGCTTTGAGCAGAGGATGCTATAGATCTCCTTGGATAATTTGGGACCCTAATATCATGCATGGATCCAGTTGGTTCAGTTTGATTGATTATGGAGTTGCATTGGCATTGCTTGCGGACAAGCAATCTTTGGCGAGGGAGGACTGTAATGTTCTGTTTTTTATAAATAGGGAATTGACCGAGGACCTTTAATACCGAGAGCAAATTAGGACAATTATTCAGTCATCAGTATAGTAAAGAGGGCCATCAAAGTTATTATCATAAAGCAGGTGGAGCATGTAAGCCTTATTTCTTCAGTATTAAAGTCAACTTGAAATTAGAATTGCAAGCATGCAAAAGTGAGCATAAACCCTAAAAGTGACATGCAAACCCTAAAAGTGCATAACGATCTATTTAAGAAGGGTTATGGGACTAAAGGATATATCTATGATTATTGTTGATTGATTTTGGAGCTTTGAGCAGCAACATCGTGTGCAGCCGCGGCAGTTGGGGTTGAAGACGGCGTCTTCAACTAGCGAGGGTTCGACAATGAGATATCTGCCCTAGTCTCTTCGGGATAGACCATCCAGGTTTATCAACAGCATTCACCGTATACATCAGTGTTCAGGATCCAACACACTCAAAAGGATTACTGATTTGCAGGTTCACGTTTTGCAGCTGGGGATTTAGCTGGATACCCCAAAGTATTCATTGGGTCTCTGATTTCTAGTTTATCTCCCGCATGTCAGCTTCTTCTTCTTCAGTAGGGTCATTCCATTGCATTGTGTGGTTCCCAGTTCTTCGTTTGCTCATTCTAAGGAGCTATCAACATATCAGAGGGATTTGAGGGCGTGAGCACGAAACTGCCAATTCAATTCGCTAGGGCACTTAGAGAGGCCAAATCGTCTGCATGATCCAGCCATTCTCTTCAGGAGGGAAAGACCATCAGCTCTGCAAAGTTTCGAGGGTATCTGACCTCTCCTCCTACAAAACTGTCACCTTCAGCCTGGAGGGTGCTCATAGTACAACAGGGCGGTAACACCGGAGGAAAGAAGCACTACTAGCCCACTTATCCGGATCTTTATGCATGCAGCTATCTCTGGAGTCATTATCAGCCAGAATATCAATGGTAAGTGTTAATTTCTCTCTACCAACCCTAGCCCTAATTCAGCTACATTTTAGGGCATTTTTGCATGGCAAGTTTGCATGCACAATTATTTTGTATCTTTGTATAAGATTGAGTGTGTGAGTCAGCACTACAATAGAACATTAGAGAATATCAATATTTGGGATATTACACATAGACCATAAATAATCATCATCCACGGACCACAACCATCGGTCTAAAACTCATTTGGCACCTTCCTCTTGGCTTGGTCAACACTGAGTTGACTAAGTCAAGCCTGATCAAATGATGTCCCAAGTGCTAAACTCTAATACTGCAAAGTACAAAATGGACATGTATGCCCAATTATCTATGCTAACAGTGAGACTCAAGTACAATTAGATTATGTCGGCAAGTATAAGCACAATACATATATAATAATCTAAATCAAAATGATTAGTTGCTTTAAACAAGAACCTCCAGTGTATACTCATTTATAGATTTAGCCATTTTGCTAGTCAAGAGTGAAGGTGAGGAAAACCAGGTAAGGCCAAGGGAATGGCTTGACACTCGACACTGTAAGCATCTAGGCTAAAGGACAAGGGGATCCACACAACACATAAGTTGGACTAGGTGAACAATAGGGAATGGTAGTGTCTCACAAATGGGTGGAATGATGAGAAGGCTCCACTAGACTCTAAACAAGCAACTTATAAGCAGTTTATTTGCACAGCAATATACACTAGTTAACCTCTAGAAGTAGGTGCCCTAGTAATCCTTCTGGGCTTCCAGAAAATGACAAAGACATGACCTTTGGGGACCAGTCTCACCTTATTTCCTTGTGGGGTAAATGAGTCATACATTATACAACGAATGAGTGCTCATGCTCTAGCCATCAACTTTATTTGAAAGTATTTATTTTATTAACTTGCCAGCCTCCAAGAGAAGGTGCCCTAGAAAGCCTTTTGGGCTCCAGAAAATGACAAAGGCTTAGCCCTGACAGGATTGCCTCACCCTAATACCCTGCGGGGGTAAATGAGACTTACACCATACAATGGATGAGTGCTCATCTCTTGGCCACTGACTAGTTTTGCTTCTATTTGCAATAGTGTCTAAGGACATGTTTGCTTTGCTAGCAGGGCATCCATTTAGAATAACTTTAAGCTCTGATGCCTTAGTGTCTAAAGACACTTTTTGGTAAGACTACTTGTGTTCAAGACCTAGAGAAAGACCATCCCTATGACAAGCATCACATAAACCAACACCGAGACACAATCTAAACATGGAGACTTATTCCAACATAGAGGTGAAGGTGGGCGAAATCCTAGATGCCACTAGTTAAGTTGCAAGTCAAGGTTAATCAACAACAAGGGAAGGAAACGAATGGACTGAGACAATGAAGATGGTGCCAAGACTAGCAAGCTATGTCCCTAAAGGGAAATGACCAAATCCATACTAGGAGTAGGGCAAGGTCAATGAGTATACAAAAGAATCTCTCGAACATAACAACTAGATCATTTATACTTTAGATTCCAAGTAAAACCAAGATAGAGTATTGCCAAGATATAACCAATATCAACCAAGTCTCATTGCTAAAATAGGTAACAGAGAAACATCAAAATCCACATGCACAAACCATAATATCACCTAGGTCATATACCTGCACTGGATCTAAAACCAATCTAAAGGTCACTGGAACAACTACTGCTGCTACATATCATGGGCACTGTGATAATCTCTGGTCTGGGCCATGAAAGAATGGCTAACTCAGTCATCGAATCTGGGGTGATGAGGCTCATTCATGGCATAGAGTCAATCTTGATACTTTGGATCTGCTGAAAGTGGGAGATCATCAACTAGTGGCTCATTATCTGCTGATCTCATAGTAAAGGGTTGGCCCAAAGAGCTGCTCAATACTGCTCAAGAACAAAAGTAGCCTGGCTACTATATATATATGTGTGTGTGTGTGTGTGTGTGTGTGACAACACCCCCAAGGAAAGTCGGCCCAGTCAGTTAGACAAGTCATCCCAATTAGAGAAAAAATCACTTTTGTAAAGTGTATAAATAGAGAGGCCAGGCACCTCATTTACTCACTCACTCAACACAAGCAAGTTCACCTACTCAAGGAGAAGTTTGCAGCACCAGAGAGAAGCAGTGCTTTTTTGGGGTTTTCTCTTAGAGAGATTTTCTTCTCTCTCTCATTCTTGTATTTACTATTATGTTCTCAGAAGTTCTCATCTCTATACGAAGGTTGTTGGGTTTTTCCCGATTGGGTTTCCTAGGATAAACTCTTGTGTTCTTTGTTTCTATGTTGTCTTTCTTCTAGAGATCCTATTGTTTATTTGCAATAAAGTTATACTGCTATAATCTTGTAAAAAAATAACATGGTATCAGAGCAGTTCTAGAGGAGGCCATTGCCGGAAGCTAGGGTTTGACCTTCTAAGGCCTTCCCTCATCAATTCAGCAAAAAGAGAGTTGTGGAAACTTCTCTCTAGGGAAGGCGCATCTTTTGGTGAAGAAAAAATCAAATTCTTAGAAGTTTCATTTTTTGACCTAATTCTACTATTGCTGCAGAAATTAGGGTTTCACGTTTTGTGCTGATTAGTCCACAGATTTGGCTCGACCTCACCTTCTCTCAACTCGCCTTGATAGTGTGCATCTATCTGTAAGGTCAGTTTCACTAAATTGCAAAATTCATTTTTGACCTAACTCCTATTAGGGTTTATGGTTCAGATCTGCAGACAAGATGATAGGAATGAAGGTTGAAGATCGTCTTGATGGGGCCACAAACTTCATCTCTTGGAAGTCTAGAGTTCTTCTCATCCTAGAAGAGAATGATCTCTTGAATTTTGTCAATGAGAAGGTTCCAGAACCAGAAGTTGAAGAAGGCAAGTCCCAGTGGAGGAAGAATGATGCCCAAGCTAGGAGATTACTAGTGGACTCAGTCAAAGACCACTTGGTTCCTCAAATTTCACAAAAGACAACTAGAAAGATGTTCAAAACCCTAAGGAGGCTATTTGAGCACAGTAGCATCAATGTGACTCTCACATTGAGGAACCAGCTATCGAGATTCGAACATGAAGATGACCAAGTCTGAATCAATTTCCTCATACTTCATGAGGATCACAGAACTTAGGGACAAGCTGAGATCCAGTGGAGAACCTATTGAAGACAATGATCTTGTCATGACTATGCTAAATGGGCTCCCACCATCTTGGGAAACTTTCATCCAAACTTTTAGTGGACGCACCAAGTTGCCCAAATTTGACAGATTATGGGCAAATTGCACTCAGGAGGAGGCAAGGATTGCAACAAGACAAAGACTTCATGGCACTCAACCTAAGGAGAATCAATCATTCATGGCTCATCGCAAGAAAGGAAAGGGAAAGGGAAGAAACACCACCATAAGCATCAAGGTAGAAGACCAAGCCCTTCTTCAGATCAACAAGAAAAGAAGAAGGATTTATCGCAAGTTCAATGCTTCAGGAACAAGAAATATGGTCACTATGGTTAACACCAAGGAAAAATATTTTCTTTGCAGTGAACACCCTAATCCAGTTTATGGTTGAGCCGAGGCATGTATTATAGGTTGCAACAAAGCATGTGTTGAGATACCTGCATGGCGCAATTAGATATGGTCGAAGATGTCTCATGTGGTAAAGTGAGGCTATAGGGTTATGTAGATTTTGATTGGGCGGGGAGTGTAGTGGACAGAAAGAGCACCTCGGGGTGTTGCTTCAGCTTGGGATCAGGCATGATATCTTGGTTTAGCAGCCAGCAGACTTTTGTCACACTCAATTCAGCAGAAGCAAAGTATTATGCAACCAATGTCGCAATTCATGAAGGAGTGTGGCTTTGAAAGCTTCTTGCAGGACTATTTGGTCAGGAGCTAGAGACGACCTTAATACATTGCGATGATCAAATTTGTGTCAAGCTTTCAAAAAATCCAACTTTTCATCACGGGTCAAAGCATATAGAGATCAAATATCACTTCATCTGATACATGGTGCAGAAGGGAGCAGTGAAGTTGTAATACATATCCATAGATGAGCAGATAGCAAACATTCTCACCAAGCCTCTATCTAAGGCAAAGTTTGTGTACTTCAAAGACAAGCTTGGCGTGATGGAGAATGTATCCCTCAGTGGGAGGGAACGTTGATGGTTCTACAGATGAGCAGCATCGAGCAGACATTCACCATCTGAGTCTAAGTCATATGGATAATGGTGAATAGCCCAAACGTATATATCTACAGATGCGCAGCATTGGGTAGACATTCACCCTTAGAGCTTGAGTCATTTGGCTAGTGATGAGTGCCCCAGACGCAGTCTTTCTCTAGATAGCCACGTTAATTTGACTAGGAGTGGAAGACTTGAGATGCAAATTGCGGACATTCTCACCAAGCAAGCTTGGCATGATGCAGAATGTCTCCCTCGCTAATAGGGAGTGTTGGTGTTTCACTAGGTTGCAGCATCGGGCAAACATTCTCTCAGATTGGTCATGCTGATTTGACCAAGGGGGAATGCTACATTCATCAACAGGAAATGGCTATGCTAATTTGGCTAGTGGTGAATGGCCCAGGCAAGCGCAGACAATCTCCCATCATCCTGAGTCATAAAGTGTGGGGAGATTGGCCCCAGGGTGCTCTCACATTGCCTACTCCATGATGGAATGATCTATTCTATATTAGAGTTTTGACTTATTTATTTAATAGGGGATTTCATCCCCTTGTGGAATTTACAAGTCTAGTCTAATGTTCAATTGACATTGAATCTAAGTTTCTGGGACTTCTTAGTGGGTCAAATCAACATTAGAGCACTATGCATGAATAGACGTGCATGTAAGGAGATGACCATCAACATGGACAACTTTTATAGCAGAGAAGAAATAACCAAGAAGACCAGTCATACCTTTGAAGATGTCCCAAATAGCATTGAACAAGTTCTAGAGAAGATTGAAGACAAGAAGACAAGTCGGCCCTAGACAAGAAGGCAAGTTGACCTCATCAAAAGTACAAGTCGGCCCCACAGTGAAATTAAAGGTCACTTGATGTGTATAAATAAAGTGCTCACACATTTTCATTTCCATCATCATCTCATCACATCTTCTCTCCTCATCTTGTGCGCACTTTCCAATAAGGCCTAGCAAAGGCACAAGGAGTATTTTTTGGGGTTTTCTTATTGTCTTAGAGGTTCGCTACCCTTGCTAGGGTTTCCTTATGAAGGAGGTTCACTATCTATGCTAGGGTTTCTTCATGATTGGTAATGTACTTGAATTGGACTAATTTTTTCTAAGAAAAAATGGTTGGGTTTTCTCCCAAGATTGGGTTTCCCAGGGTAAAATATTTGTGCCTATTGTGCATGGTTGTTCTTCTATGAATTTATGTTTATGCTACAATTTGAAGTTGAAATTTTCAATGTGTAATTATTTAATGATAACAATGGAATGAAATTAATGTTTGAAAATCATTAGGAAGTAATTATCAAGATCTGAAAATTGTATTTCTATTGCTATATGAGAAAAAATCAACACTAAGTACATGAGGGGATCATGGTGATGATTCCCATGGGAAAGACACCCACCCCATGGAAATACATGTCCACGTTACAAAACATCAACATATGGTCTACTGCATACTCTGCTTTCATTAAACCTAATTTGACACCAAGAGCATAAGAAGCGCCATGACCAACTCAACGAAAGAACTCTATTGGATTTCCTTTCACATCTTTTGAGCTACCCAAGTTTGTTCCATATTCAACAAATGCATATGTATGGGTATTTTTTCAGGCAATCGTATCTCTCTTGCAATCTCCAGAATGTTTTTGCATGCACCCAATTCACACATGTTATATCCTCTAACAGAGCAAGGGCCACCTAGTGTGAAAGCATCATAGCTGGGAAGGTCCCCAACATGCCCTCCATAATGGCCATGAAGAACAAGAACTAGAGGTGATGACATCTCTGGAACTTACAGTGATCCATACTCAGTTCCCCGCTTGGCAAGGCTATAGCTCCATTGGTTCATATAGTACTGGTTTCGTCACAAGTTGTGATTTCTTCCATGACCACTCCATACATGAATTTACTTTGTCAGATAAGATTCTTTGTGATATTTGCTTTGAATCCTGCTCGATCAACCCACACTGCGAGAACATCTTCAAGCCCTGGCCCACCAATAAACACAAGGCTCAATTTCAAATGTTAAAACATTTTGCACAAAAAGTACGATTCCTAGGATCTCGAACACCATCCAAATAAGGGTGAACATATTCCATTTTGAAACTTGAGTCATCCTGTTTAACGTCACAACATTGAGAATAGAGCTATTCAACCCTTTCAAATTCCAGTGCTCAAAAGTAACACTCCATCTGGTTGAATTGAAGCTAAACTAGGCCGCCCTCCACTTCTAGACGAAAAATCCCCCGCAACGCCTTCAATCTAGGCACTCAAAGCATCACGATCATCCTGTAGTATCCAACGATGACATTAAGAATCAAATCAGGGATCAGATCTACTTCTCTCGAGTTGATACTTCGAATAATAACAGAATTGTCGAGCATTTGTATATGGTCTCGCTAGTTAGAAAATTGGTGCTAACATTCTATAAATGGCTCAAACATCCATCATGGTTGCTTACAGTCTTCCAACTGTTATCCCTAAAGTTGAACCTAGACTACAGGGGTTCAAGCTTAAGGAAATCTTTTTCAAAAATGTACAAATCAATGAAATCAAAATGAAAACCAAGCTAGTCTGAAATCAAAGGTATTGGAAAGATCACACAATTATCAATGAACTAGGCTGGTATAACATGAAAGCTATAAGAAAATCAAACAATTATCAAAGAACTAGGCTGGTATGTCCATCAGAGCTATAAGAGAATCATGAAACCGTACAGGAACTGTATAACATAAAACCAAACACAAGGTCCAATATCTCAGTAACTATGATCATAAAGTCATGAAATGAAACTGTCTCTGTTTTTTGAAAATATAAAGGATAGTTGTACTTCAAAATAAGAATCACTATAATGGAATTCAGTGGACCATATACATGATAAATTATAAGAAACACAACTTATAACATGCATAAACAAATCACAATCACGTTCATTCAAAATAGAACCTGTATTGAAGCTGTAGAGTATTTATGTTATACAGACAGTGATCAAAACTGGGCTTTCATAACTCCAAAATTGCCAACCCCCTGTCTCCCCTCGAGACCCCCTTAAATACAAAATAATGTTTTCTTTAAACTAACCATAAGATCCTATATCTAAGGATCGAACCTCCTCAAAAATAGGGAATTCAATCCTTTTTAAAAAGTATTTTAGTACAAGTGTAATACATCTGTCAAATAAACAACATAAGTTCAAAAGCAAACTACAATTTGACTTCTAAAGGCTTCTAGAAGCCTCTGCTAGTGTAGCTAAGTCACTCAAAACCTGTGAACGCTTCTGTAATCTGGCGAATTCAGCATCCTTATTGTCCTCCTTGTTCTGAACTTTGACTTGTTCCAGCTGCTTCTGAATGGCTCGTTTCTCCCTTAGAATATCCTTGGAAATTATCAGCAACTTTTGGTATTCTGTCTCTTTGTCTTCCAGATCTTCACGAACTCTCTTGTTGGCCACCATCAATTTTTCATTTATGTCTTGCAGATACCTGGTTTGCTCTTTGTATGTTTGCAAAGACTTCCTACATTGGCTTAGTTCTAGAGATATTTCCAAGTCTTCTTCTCTTATATTGACTCTTTCTTCCAGTAAACTCTTTGATGCTGCACCATCATCTGGATTATCCTGCTTGTCTGTGCAAAAAGCTTCTAGTATAGAGCCTGCTACGCCTTGAATATCAATAAACTTTTCATTTATCTACACAGTACTGGTCCTTTACTGTATGTACAGTTTCTTCACTACCAGCATCATCTATCACTACAACATCCATGGCATCTTCATGTGCTGCTCTTTTCTCTATCTGCATCTTTTTCCTTAACCTGGTTCTTGGCTTCTCTGTCTTGAATAACTGTTTACAAATTTTATTCTTTGAAGCTATACTTTTCAGCATATCACTGAGTTTCTCAGGGTTTTCATTTGTGCAGGAAGCTTCAAGGCACAAGCCTTCCTGGATGGGTTTCTCAGCAGTACTCTTTTCTTCTTTTTCAACAATTTGAACTGGTTTTTTAGGAATTGTTGTTTGCTGGTCAGTATCATCCATCATTCTTTTGCCTTTCTCTTTAGGGTTGTCTTTAAACCCTAGCTCTGTTAACAGGGATTCCCATGTTCTTTCCTCCTTTTGCAACTGAGCTAAAATCAATAATTTAATTAAGCCTTGATGATAAACAGAGCGAGCAGTATGCTCGGGATGGTTTTGAACCCTGGAAATCATCTTTTGGAGGCTTTTTAATAAGTAAAATGGGAGATTTACCTGTATATTTCCATTAATATGCATTAGCAATTTTAGATGGCATTTTAGTACTCTGTCATACCTGCCATCGCATGTGATGTAATTTTGTATCACCTCCAAAGGAACCTTCCAGCCTGGCTTCATCTTGCTAACATGAACACCATTTTTCCAATCTAACTTTTCACATCCTGGCATCAGAAATTCACTGAAATCGCCTTGGAAATCCTGTTGTTTAAACCATTTCTCCCCCTGTGCTGGAACGCCTATTGCCTCAGCAATAGAATCCTCGTTTACCCTGACTGTTAGGCTTTGCAGCTGCACTCTTTCATCTCTATAATTTTCAATAAATAACATGGTTACCTGTGAGTGGTAACCTTGCAATTTCTCACAAAAATTAAACCATCCGGACTTCTACATTAGTTTAGCAGACCTGGGAAATTGCATTATCCAGTCTGTATTGTTTGGCTCTAACCTGCATATGAAACCTCCTGGCTTTCTCTTCACTATAACCTCTGGCTCTTCCTCGTCTGCTGCCTTCGACATTTAAAACCCTAAAACCAATTCCAACGTTGTTATATAGACAGACCGGGTCTTTAAATCACAGGCAAAAAGGCACACCCACTAAGCTTTGCTGTAGTTACATCTGTGGCAGGTNCATTTAAAACCCTAAAACCAATTCCAACGTTGTTATATAGACAGACCGGGTCTTTAAATCACAGGCAAAAAGGCACACCCACTAAGCTTTGCTGTAGTTACATCTGTGGCAGGGCTTTACTTCATGCTAGCTCTGGCTTGTCAATCTTTTCTTTCAATAATGCACCTATGCTTGTGTTAGTCCTAATTAGATTTATCTGCAAGCCTAACAGAGTGTAGATGGCAATGAGGATAGAACCTTTAAGCCTCTGTCAATAATGCAAATCAACCAAAACCTTTACAATATACTGCCCTGAACAGGGAATTCTTTGTTGTAACCACTTGCTCTGAGATGCAAGGAAGTGTATACGATGTAATTCAAACCCTCAAACATAAAATCCATCAGGGTTTGAAAACAAACCTTAGCTGCTTGAAACCCTAACGTTGCTGCTCATGACCAATGAAAATTGACAGTATACAAACAGGTCTCCGACTATCCTTCTCCAGTTAACCAGCAAAACAATGAGACAGATTTTTAGGGAAACGAGTGAATTAAGTCGATTCTGCCACAATCAGTACTAACATTCATTGCATGCAGTGTTCAAATTTTAAAATGATGACAGGTGTACCGTTTCATAAGTGACACGATAAAACCCATCATTTTATGAACAGGGGCTCCTTTAAAACATATTCATATCGAATGCCAAATAATCATGAATATGATCAAAGTTTATTACCCTTTTATACTCCATGGTATTTGTAAACAATAGACTTTTTAATGAAATACCCTTTGAAATTCTGCTATCAGTAAGTGAAATGCTGCCAGTTCATGAAATGCTGCCAGTTTGGATAGTGCTACCAGCTTTAACAATTCACCATATAACATACAATCTCTTGCACATACATAGGTTCATGACTAATGAATGAAGATTTTGATGATTCAGAAAATTTACAAAATAAAAACACATCACAATCAAAGATCTTAAAACAAAAAGGTCAAACAACCTTAGAGATAACACCAACCTCATACATATTCAGAACCAAATCTTCCACTAATTGAGTTTTAGCCCAACCAATGAAGTCATTTTTCAAAACGACTTCCGCAACTCAGATTAGTCCTTCCTAGAATTCATAAATACAGTATCATGTACAACATCTATGATGTCTACCACATCCTGCTTCGACTTTGAACTTTCAGCCTTCCGCAACATATAGTGGCCCTTCTGTAATCCTATCGCCATTTACAACTTATCAACTGACTCTTGCACCGTTTTAGTGATAGCACAAGACGTAGATAATTCTCCCATGATTCTCTATTGCTCGATGGTGCACAGATTTCCCATGGAGTGGATCAGACCGAGAATTTCCTTCAGCTTGACCAAGCACTTCAAAATGGTCAAAAGACATTGATCAATCCTTCACCTTCAATATAAAGTTATTCTCATCATCTTCGTCTTTGGTGCATGAACTAGATGATTGTAAAATAGGCATATTGATCATGTTATTATGATTATTATTCTATCTTCTACATCGACATCTATGGAAACCCCCCTTTCCTTGTTGTTGGCTCCGCTCGAGAGGGGATCCTTCGCTCCACCAACCAAGGAACAAAATGGAAGGAACTAAAACAGTAGTCAAGTCCATCAACAACTACAAAATGATCACCCACTCAATCATTCCCCCAGATCTATTCAAAAAAAGAGCCAAGTCATGATCGAACCATTCTTCAACTAGTTCTTTCCTAGGCTTTAGGTGCCATTCTTCACGGTGTTCAAATTGGCCTTGTCTCTCGACATGTCATTGGTTACCACCCTCTCAATAATTGTTGATGTCAAGTAGGTCAATCTTAACTACTGGACCGTTGTGCACAAATATCTTCTGTTGAATGGTGAACAGTAATATTCAAACCATGCAAATCAATCCACCTTCCTGGATACATATCCGCAACCAACGATGGACCCTTCTTCGAAAATATGATCCCATGACAAGTTCTAATGGTGTACATTTCTGATGGCACCTACTTATCTGCCAGAAATACATGCAGCGGCAACAATCTCAGTTTAGCTGCGATGATTTACACCTTGGCTGAGTGAACAGTAGTTGTAATCAGTGGCCCAATTCACCATTAGATTTGACCATCTTTAAGCTCAAACAAGCACACCAACAAAAACTAATAAACATGAAGCAATCCATCATCTTCTCCATCTGCCTTCGGCAAAAATATCCAAGCTGCAACTTTGTCCTTAACCCTTGAAATAATTGCATCCTTCCCTTTAAGTATAAATAGATCAGAGCTCGTACAAATTTCCCTTAGTGTATTCTCACTGGAGTCGTTGTCTACGTGAACAGATGGCTTTGGCTAAAGAAATCAAAGAGCTGCACAAAAAATCTAGGCTTTGCTTGACTTTGGTAAGATTGTTGTTTCTCAATGAGATCTACAGATTCATCGTGCGGTTTCTCCACGTTTCGCATGGTATTAACTTAAACATAAAAACTCGAACACCAATACGATCCAGTTGTCTTTCAAAATACAAAGATAAATCCCCTTTCAACACCTTGACGACGCCAATTTTCCACTATGTACGAGATTTACTGATACAATTGCTGCCAACAAGCATCATAACAAATCTGGAAAATACCACCGCTGAAAACATAGATATGGATTATGTAACCAATAAAATCACCCAACCATCTAGAGAAATGTTGTGCACCATCTCAGGAGAGGTAGAAAACTTCATGGATCCAGGTTCTTATAGCAATCCACCTCCCTTACCGCTGCTGCCACCCGGCTAGAGAAAGATAGAAAGCAAATCACTTTCCCGACTAGTGCATTTGTTAGCCATCTTCTCCAATGGCCAACATTGTTAAGAAACCAGAAATAAACTTTATACTAAAATACCCTCAAGATAATTAATTCACAACTTATAAATACCAACATGTATTGCATGATATCACAAGATAACAGAAAATAACACATGAGAGACGCAACAAAACCCAAATCTGCTTTATTCATGAACTGAAACCCCAAGTGTGTGAAAGGCGGCAACAGAAACTAGATATCCACAGATATTTTGGACACCTCAAATTGTTCGTTTTTTTAATTTAGTACCTAAATATATTGCTTTAGATATGACATGGATGGGAACTCGCATTGGTGATGCATACCATATCCGCAATTTTGTACAAAACCATGTCAATGCCCTCACAATTCATATAGTGCATAAAGTTCTTTTACTAAATATCCAATGTAAAAACGACACTAAGTTAAAATCCATATAGGACTAGTATTTAATAATAAAAAAAATATGAAAGAATAAATAAGTTGATGATACAATGCCATGTAATGGTGCAATTATATGCATTGACTAGTCACCACGGTTGAACAGTTGTGTCCCTTAGTTAATATGGGACACTTCATTTATTATTATTATTATTATTATTATTTGGTGTTTAAATACAATTTGTTCATTACATTGTCGAACCCTTCAAAGATGCTTTGTCCTCAAAGCATTTTTATGGAAAAGTTTTATGTCTTTGTTCTAGCTTGTAATGCCTTCTCATGATTCTCTATTCTTGAAGTTGTGATGGTTGACAATACAAAACGATATAAATTATGAAATATTGAGCAGAATTGTCTTATTGTGAAAAGGTCAAACCACCCTAATTCATTTTTTTGCAAAACTATGTGGCGATGACTTATGTGGTTTGGGAAATGATAAGATTTCACAGTTGAGCTTCTCTTCAATATAATAGGGTCTTCACTTAGCTTTTCATATTGATTTCGGCTTGGGTTAATTTGTTGATGACCTTTATAATTAGGATGATGATAAGCAATTGTTGTATCTTGTGTCTATTTTTGGAACCTTCATCTTATGATACATCTGATGATTTTTTGGTTGATAAGATTTTGATTGGACCTGTATTACTTCTGTTACCACCTAAGTTGCACTTGGTTGGACTTTCAAGCGAGCGGGCAAAGCTTGAACATATTACATGTTCATCATCATGTTTCATAATTCAATTCAGGCCTTTCAAGGGCCTTTTTCACCACATGTTCATACCTGTGTTTTTAAACCCGCCCGAGCCGGAATCGGAACCGGTCGGTCAGACCAACCAATGGGCTCAACGGTTCAAACCGGGCCTTAAACCGAACCAAAGACTGGCTTGGCAATGAACCAATCGGCCCGAACCCTAAACCAGTCAGTTCATTGCCGAACCGGCCTTAACCAACCGGGCCCGTAACTAGCCGATCGGCTAGCTGAGAATCACAGAAAACCTCCGTGACACTGTGGGTATGGTGAACACTATTCTCTAACGCCTCAACCTTTATGTTTGTCAACAAGCCCTTGTTCCCTAGAATATCTATTCATCGTTCCAATAGACTAGGGTACCTGTTGGCACCTTATTTGTATGTGTTGACAATTAATGCACTGGGGTACTTGCTGGAGGTAGCTCAAAATCCATATTTCTGAACAAATCAAGGGTATTTCACTTACATATGGATTAAAAATGGTCAACAACAATTTTGTAGATGATTACCTTTTATCTATCAATGTTGATCAAGGTACTATTGACCGAGCCCTCTCTTGTCTAGACACTTTTTGCAGGGATTCTAGTGTCATTGCCAATCCTCATAAGACTGACTTTTGGCTCCTTGAGTTGGATTCTCCTATAACTTTTGTGACCCATACATGGTTTATGGTATATATATATGAGTAGACTTGAGTACACTTTGCATATTATCTGTCTAATGGTTTAAAATCATGGAGTGGAATGTTAAATATAATTTTTATGATTAAAATTTTAAATTTTCATGTATTTTTTAATAGTTCGGTTCATTGAAATCAAATCGCTCTGGTTCATTACCGGTTCCGGTCTGAGTCAACTCTTGACCGGTTCGATTCCCGGTTCTAGTTTTTAAAACCTTGGTTCATACCCTGCGGGGAAGTTGTAATAAAATGTACTAGCATGTGTTTTTCGTAAAAGACTTGACTTCCTAGGATTTAAACATCAATCCGGGTATTCCAAGGTGTTTTTTCCTTGTTAATTATAGGTTGTTGAATAAACGACTTATAATTTTCGAGTTTTTCACTTGCTCCTTCAAAGTTGGAATGGTCGTCTTGTTGGTTAGGGCTTAGGAAGTTATTAAAGTTCATGTGTCAATGTATACGAACATGTTAAAAATTAATATTGAGTCATATGGACATGTGCTAGATCCCCCTAGGTTTTATTTAAATTTTTGAGAAAAATAATTTTTCCCATAAACTTAGGCTATTTTTTAATAATTTAATTGGGAAAATTAAAAATGTAATAAAAGTGTGGTCTAGGGGGGAAATTTGCCATGGGAGTGCTCGTTTTCAAACTCAGAGCACCCACTTTACCTCAAGACCCACTTTCCTAAGTTTTTAAGTGATTTATTTTTCACTTAATTAACTTTTACACGAAAAAGTTACAAGTGAGTGAAAAAATAGAAAAAAAATGAATAATGGAGAAAACATGTCATTCCTAAATCAATGGGAACTTCTCCCAAACACGTTCCAAGTTAACTGAGGATCATGTTGGAGTTGTTTGGGAGTCGAATCAAGCTGATTCTAATCAAATCTCGAAAACTCAAGTTAACCAAATGAGGGGGCGAATTTCTCCTTAAGGAGGCATATTTATCCATGAAAAAGCTCACCTCTTGTTGTATATGTGTCACAAAAAGAGGGGGGTGACCTACCTTGTGAGAGGTGGCGCCTACCACCTCTCGTTCACTCCAGTTCACCCCCAATCATCTCAAAAAGCTCCAACACTTGGCGAATTCGCCCCTCTTGGAGTTTGCTCCATTTTTGCTATTTAAGCAGGGCTTTGGTTCCTCATTTCTCATGGTCAGAGAACCAAAGGAATGCTTCAGTGTTGTATTGTAATTTGTAACATATCATTTGGAATAAAAGAAAGGCTTTGGAGGGCTCAAGTGTGTGGATGATTATTGCATAAGCTTATGAGGTAACCTGTATTTATTTATTTTTTGTATCTCTTTGGTTGAGTGTTGGCCTTTAAAGGGAAGGTATCTCCCAGTAGGTAAGAGAATTTCTAGTTTGATAATTCTTTTTTGTCTACTTGCTTTAGATCTCTTAGATGGGCATGTGTATTCTAGTTTGAATTCTATGCTTTCTAAGTTTCCATTGTAGGTAGCACCAACGCTTGTGTTAACCATTTGTGTACAAGAATGTATAAGTGGATGCAGGTATCTAGCTTGAAGGGATGGTTGATCTTATTTAACTCCTTCGACTTTCAACATTTTTGAAGAGGATAGTCCCTCTGCTCTCCACCAACGGACTCCATTTGCCCAAGCATTCCCAAGATTGAGTTATTTCCTTCTTCTCTCCCTCTCCTTCATTTTAAATCAACCTCTCATTTTCGTTACCATTGCTTGTTTATGTAGTTCTTCAAAGTTTTATCTTTAAAAGAAAGTGGATCTAACTCAGGAAATTGTATTTTTTGGCAAGCATTTTAAAGTAGATCTCAAACTTGTCTAAAGAGTACTTTTTTTTATCATTAAAGGTTTTAATCAAGCATTTAGTGCACATCTTATTGGATTCCCAAACAGAAAGCCAAGATCCCAAGGAAAGCTTGCTTTCCTTAGTTATTTTACGCTTAGTTTATCATAGAATTAACTTAGCAATTTTTAGAAACTTTTTTGGGGTTGTTCAAAGCAAAGTTACATATATCGTGTCGGCGAATATATCGTTGAGGGTCTGGAATGTAACTTATCGACAACAACGACGAAAATATCGACAAGTGTTGTAAAGCATAAAAAAAATACAAAAATAACCATTTTTTTCAATTTCTTTAACATCTAAAACAACAATAACATCAAATAAACACATTGCTACATAAATATGAAAATATAACTAATGTATAAGATGTATGATGCATAAGATGTCAAATGGTGGATCATGATCACATATCAACTATAAACCAAAAACACTGAAATATGTTCTTGATGGAATGATAGAAAATCACATCAAATGATCAAAATAAATGTCTCTCAAGAGATGAATCATCATGACTCATGAAGCATCTAGATACTACATAGTACAATGATAAATAATAGGAATCATCGATCCCCTCTACCCCTTTTATAGGCAAGGGGCACCAATCTTCCTCTGGAAGTAGTAGGGGGTCTTGTAGGTGCTTTGGATGAGTTAGGCGTCAAATTGGAAGCTCCAACTACTTAGGCTATGGTGGAAGGTAATGGGGCCGAGGTGGAAACCAATGTGAGTTATCTCGTCCCATAACCACATATCATAAAAAGTATTGCCTATATTTGGATCCTATTCATCAACAACACCCTATTGACCCCTCTTATAGGCTCTAGCCCTTACCTCTACCTCGAATCTCGAAGTTGATCCTCCAATGACATTAGTCAACACTCTACAATTCTAATGAAACTTCCCATGCTTAATGCGTGAAGGGTACTTTTTTATTAAGGTCATGATAAAATATTTCAACAGTCAATGCCACTAATATCATGTCACTAACATCAAGGTACATAGAGGGGTTGATGTCCTTGATTAAATGTCAATCCCATACCCTCATACTCGATAAAATCTAGTGGAATCGTTGCAATCTTGAAATCCTGAAAACTATTAAGTCTGTTGAATTATGAATGGGATCTAAAATTCTACCTTTTGCATATGAAGTCCAATGAGGTTGGAACCACTCTCAAACATCCTGAAACAATTAACGGTAATGTTAAAAATTTAAGTAAAAGGATAGAAAATGAAAGATAAAGAGAATGTCATTTTTACGTTAAGAATTTAATATTACCATTTATTACTTTAACAATTTAATATCTTTGGTTTTAATAACATTGCCAAAAACATAACCCATGGATTTATTTCCCAAATTCCATGCATTTTTAGCAGGGCACTATTTTCCAAAATATCACGATATATTCCCAATATATCGCGACACATTCAATATACCACGATATATTCAAAATGCCGTAAATGTAGGATTTTTTAGTGGTGATATATCGCCAAGATAAATGCTTCGCGAGATATCGCAATATGGACGATATATCGTCGATATATGTAACTATGGTTCAAAGACACTCTTAAAGTATTTTTGAGCACCTTTCAAGTTTAATAGCTTGTTGTTTTTGCAGGTTTAACGAAAAAAGAGAAGGAAGCTCTAGCGAAATTTCTGGAATTTGAACCATTAGAAGCCTAATAGAGCTCCCCTTTTCATTAAAAATCAAATTTTCATGAACTTGTAAACCTTTGGATCCAATTTATAAGGACCAAAGTGCACTTCTCTAAGATTGTAAATGCCTTAATAAAGTTTCAAGTAGGCTCCTAAGAGCCCACTCCCCATCCCCCCTGGGGGGATCCACGTCGGTGTGATTTTTTTTATGCTTTCTTTATTTTAGCTTTATTTGATATAGTTAATCATTATTGATTTCATTTTGCTTTATTGTTTGAAGGAAATGAAATACTAACCCCACGCATTCCCGAGTTACCCGAAAGGGGAAAGAGATTCGTGGTAGGACTAAAATAAATAAATAAAACATTTATTTATTTGCAGTTTTTACCTTTTTTTGGCAATTAACCCCCTTGCTTTCCCGAGTAAGGTTTACAAACCTAAAAGAGACTCTTGGGGTTTTGATAAACAAGAAAACCAGTTCCAAAATTCTTAAAAGTAACAAGGCTCTCATCCTCGTATGCTCTACTTCCGCTACAGCTTCGTCTGATCAGTTGATTGTATCAGAAGATGATTTGAGTGACTAGTAATTAGACTCATTCTTTTTAAATTGATCCCCAGGCAAAAATCCGGTGTTATCGATATTGCTAAGTCGTGGGCAAATTCTTCAAGTGAAGCGGGAACCACTAAACAATAATCGTGGGGCCCCATCAGGCTACACCCTCGTTTGTTGTAGTGTTGGACACACCCCTGTGACTCCGGTTTAGCCCACATTTCACTGTGAGAACCACCTCTAAGCAAATACGGACATATTCCTCATACCCCTTGGGTATATCTGGAATCCCCTCTCCCTTTTAATAATCCATATCATTACCACATTAATAAAATTGATCAACAATTTACCCACTCCCTAATTAACTCATTAATAATTTAAAATTGACCAACGAGACAATTACAATACTTACACAACACAACAGAACTCCATATACCCAAGCACTCCATGCTCTTTGGCATTGGTCTTTATTATTTTGTATGCCTAAATCAATTTTGCAAATGTCATTGAATGGTGTGTATATTTTCTAAGATGTTGTTATAAATTAAGTAACTTGTGGTTAATATTTTAATCATTTCATTTTAACTCCTAGATTCTTCATTTTTGTTTTAGAAATAAAAACCTTAGATTCCTTTTTATAGGGACACCCCCCTTGGCTTCGCTAGGAGTTAGCCTAGACGGAGGGGCTGAGTATCAGGTGACAGCACTTGGCTTGAGATTTCCCCCAAGGTCGCACCCAGTGGCTTGAAGATTTCTGCAACATGACCCGAGCTGCGAATTAGGTTGGCAACAGGTTCCTTTCTCCAACATCCCAAATTTTACATATGATGGGATCAGTCATTATTTCTTTATCAATCATTGGTTCTTTGTTGGTAAGTTGTTCTAGTTTTCCCTGTAGTGACTTCTTATTGTTCTTTAGCTTCTTGATTTGGGCAAGTAAGCTTTGATTATGATTTCTAAAGTGAGAAAGTTCTTTATCGTTCTTTGGCTTGTCGACTTTATCTTTAAAGTCTTGAACTTTTGGTTGCTCATCTTTTAACCTTTTGATTTGTTCAAGCAACCTTTGATTAAGGTTTCTTAGGCTAGAACTTTCTTCATTTTTTTAATAGATTCTTCCCAAGATCTTGATTCTTCTCCTATTTTATTTTATGGTTGCACTGCTTCATATCTTTTGAAAAAAGTTGGATTGTGGTTAGGAACACAAGGTTCAAAAAAATTATGAACTACTTGTATAAGGCCATGGATAGGGCCAAAGAAGCTATTCGATCTTATTATGAGGGCAAGGGTGCCCTCGGATATGAAAAATACATGAAGATCTGAGATTTGATTGATAGTCAATGGACCAGGATGCTCCATCATCCCATTCATGCAACAACACTTGTCCTCAACCCCACCTATGCTTACTCATGTAACTTTGATTTCGACTGCAAGGTTATGGAAGGGTTCCTTCTGTGGCACTAGAGAATGGTCCCTAATCAAAAAGCTCACAGAACAATTAATTGCAAGATGCAGATGTATAGGGATGCTCGCGGACTATTTGGCTTTGCCAATATTGTCCAAGGAAAGAGTATTTTGACACCACATAAGCCATTACAACTTAGAATTTTAATTACATGTTCTATTTAAAAGTTGAATTATGTTTTCTTTATTTCCTATTTTACATTGTAAATAAATGTAATTTTAAGTCTTCATTTTTCTTATTTGTTGTAGATGTTTGGTGGCAAAATTACAGTGCAAAAACACCACTTCTACAAAAATTTGCCATTCAAGTTCTCAACCAAATCTATAGTGTTTCAAAATGCAAGTGCAACAAGTTATAACTTCAACTAAACAATTACAATTATTATAATTTACGACCCTCTTACATATTTATGATCCACAAGGCCATTAGATTTATCATGACCCTCTTCCATGTTGGATTTCCAACAGATCCTTGGCCAAGTTTTGAGTTTTGAGTCATGATAAGCGATATTCAGCTTACATAGAGAATACCAGCAGTTGTGGTACATTGGTCATCTTGGGTGATTTGGTGAAGCTGAAAAGACTTGTAATGGGTTAGAACCCTGTATTTCAAGGTTGATCTTGTTTGAGCCATGGCGTCTCTGAAACAGTCCTTTGTGTGGGATATAGGTTTGTAGAAGGCTATCAAAGTCAAATATATAAGGTCTAATTGTTTAACAATGGTATTCCTTTATGGCTATAACCTCTTGGTGTATGAATGCAAGGTTTACTTACATTGTCCAACTATCATAGAAAATATAAAAGCAGAGAATGGTGTTGAGCTTCAGTTGTACCTGAGTTTTGTTTTATCATGGAGATTCTGAGGTTCCCATCACCCCACAGGGAGGTACTGTCCTCGTATGGAACCACTGTTTTTTCCCAAAATTGCTCTAACCAATTTATAGATCCTAAGGTAATATACCCACATCATGTATATTTCACAAGGTAGAATCCATGGTGAAGAGTGTTAAATTCTCGGGAGAACAGAGCAATTCCAGATGTTTGCAAGATTTACTTACATGAGCAAGCAACTAATCCAGGGGTAAAAGCTTGTCCAGCTATCATGGAAAATATAAATGCAGAGAATGGTGTTGAGCTTCAGTTGTACGTGAGTTGTGTTTTATCGTGGAGATTCTGAGGTTCCCAGCACCCCACAGGGAAGTACTGTCCCCATATGGAGCCACTGTTTTTGCCCAAAATTGCACTAACCAATTTATAAATCCGAAGGTAATATACCCGCATTATGCATACTTCACAAGGAAGAAACGATGGTGAAGGGTGTTAAATTCTCAGCACATGGTACTCACATCTGCACTTAGAAAAGGAAACCCTAAACACTGATTAATTCATATCAAAACAACAGAAATCTGAATGCTAGATCTACATACACAATAATCTGAAAATCAGAACAGAAATCTCAAATTGCAGCAATCAATCACATATATCTCTCTTACATGGATAGAAAAGATTACAAGATCAACTCACTAACACACTGGCTCAAAACTAAATCTATCTAACCAAAAAAAGTGAAGTGCCTTGTGTTTCTTTCATAGAACAAGAGAACACTTGGTTACAATAAATTTAGACACATACGGTGAGGTGCACCACCCCTAGCCCTAAGCACCTAGGCAGTGCAATGCATGGATAAGATTGCTTGGAATAGAGCACCCATTGGAAGAGAAGTAACCACATGCATGCATGTGCCTCCCTGCCTTGGGATTTGCACCCTTCTAAATCTGATAATTCCCTCATGCAATGTACCCTAGCTAACATTGGGATCCATGCCTTCTAAAGATGCCATGTCTACATAATTGTTGCACCTCCATTAGTGCCTCTCTAATGAGCCCTCTACCAAACAGCAAAACAACCTCTGCAGGGATGGGATGGATCAACTAATATCAATGTTACACAAACTGTGGGTGCTATCGGAATCAGCTAGAAAATTCAACTCTCATCGCATGGGAGCTTTTCATGCGATGAGAGTTGATGACCTCTGGGGACCTGTCATGAGACCTTTGAGTGTGTAATGTTGACTCTCCTAGAAGCTCATGTACAACTCCTTGAAATTGATGATAATGGAGCCCAAGGTGCACAGCCATTTAGCTCTCAAAATGATATCACACCCTTCCATCTCATTGACAAACATGGAGGATTTCAAAAAATAGTCACTCATATGTAGTTCACATTCTTTCTCACACTTTCTAACACATTTCCTAGTGACACCAGTGACAATCATGATGTGAAGATTCTTGACTATGTGGATATAACAATGCATTCATTCCAGCACTATACAATGATAGAAATTATGGGTACTACCATTTTCAATTAAGACTATCACCTTCTAGTGCTTGATATACCCAAATGACTTCAAGGTTTGGGGGAATGAAAATCCTTCCAAAGCATGAATTGAGATTTGTGGTTCTTCATGAGGAGGATTTTGCATGAGGACTTCGTTCGGAGTGGATGTAAACTCTCTTTGATCCAACTTAGTCACCTCCTTGTCTAAGATTCCCTCTAGATTGTCAGATGGGGCTTTATCAAAGATAAATAGTTTTTTCTCCTTGCATATATGTTCTAGGGGTGAAATTCATCACAATTGAAGTGAAGGTTTTGAAACTTGCAATACGTCAATTTGATAGAGATAAACTAGTGGATCTTGAATGTGGAGGGGAATAGAGTGGTCATGAAACAAAATTGAGGCATTTAGACTAGACAGATCCACAACATTACAAGCTCGCTAAGAGTCCTCCAAGAGTCCAACCATGTAGCTAGTCAAGACATCTCAACTTGTGGTCAGATCTCTCCTTGAGACCACTACAAAAACATGCCCCGAAAAACTCATCATCCAATCGTCTATCCTAAGGGCCAATTTCTCAAAAGCACCAATATATTCCTCCATTGTGACAATTTATCTTAACTTGGTTAACATCCCCAAAAAATTGGTCTTTATTTCACAAACTAGTCCCAGATAATGTACCCCAAATATGTTTTCTTGCGCCATTGCCAACGCTCCAAATCAAGAGACAACACACCCAATTGGAGTTTCAATGTGTCTAGTGTAGTGAAAAATAGTGTTTCATTTGGCCAACACATCAAACCAGTTTAAATTGACCTTGGGGAATCGATGCAACAAAGTGGAATTAGTGTCATATGGGAACGACCAAGACATACCTTTGCCATCCTGGGAGACTTCCCAACGTCCATTAAAATCTGACCAATTATTGCCTCAAAATTGGGAATCTATGTTATGGTGAAGGGTGGTCATGGCATCCTAAAGTTGTTGATGTGACTTAACAAGGGACAACCCCTGTTGATCTAAGGTAGAGATATCACCATCCACTTTGCTCATCCAACTGTTCATGGCCATTTTCCTAGTAGTAGACACAAAACCAACTAAGGTCCACCTGAAAGGTTATCGACAACCTATCCCAAGAATGGTTGTAACTTGAAAGAATTGTAACTTTCACAATGCTTCTCAAAATCATTATTTCGATCCCAATCCATAAATGACACCATATCTATGCTTTTGATGGCACTAGTGCAATTGCAATCTAGTTTCTAGGAAGAGAAAAACACGCTACAAGATTTTTTGATACAGCTTTGACATCACAACTAAAATTGGTTATAAGTTAACTTATGTTATATTTCTCAAAATTGCTATTATAGTCCGAATCCAAAACTGGCACCCCAACTTTTAGTCAAACAGCACTAGTACAACTGCAATATGGTTCCCAAAGAGAAAATGCCACCACAAAATAGGAATTTGGGTTCTGAGAATGAGTGTAAGGCTCTATAGTTCTCTAATATACCATTGGGATTCCAACAGTAGTACTCAATAAATCTCTCATGGTGCTAGCTAAAGAGGATATATGGTACCCTTAGTTGTACTACTCGATTCCTAGGTATGCGAGAGTGATATCCTCGAGCGCTATGTTCAATGTACTATAGAGATAGGAAGTCAAAAGGCTTGTACATGGAGGGGCGGAATGATGCCAATGGGAATTTTGATATACCCATTTTGTCTAATGCAATATGACTCACTAGCTACCAACAAAAGTGTACAAGGGCATCCTAGGATGACCCTGCATGTATTATTTGCGGGTATGCTTCCCAGCCACAAGTTTATCCACTTAACAATAGATCTATATGTTTATAGACATTGAAACACGTCTCTAGCCTTAAAAGTTAAAACAATTCCAAAATTTTAGTCATTGCACTTGCCCAAGAAAGTACTTTGATACCACTTGCAAAATTATCAATATGCAAAATGAACAAGATCAATGAAATAACATCAGCAATAGCTAATAAAGAAGGAAAAATAGTAATTGAACATGCGAAATGAAAAAACCGATATTGATATTGGCACTAATACCAATGTTCATAGCATGACATCAAGGGGGCAACTTCCAAAAGAGAAAAGATCCACTACAATGTAAAATACTTCACACAGTTTATATAGCTCTTTACCCCTATAAATAGTTTATAGCCAATTATAAGTTATAACCATAAGCACTAGTGGCCCCTACATTAATAATTGGGCCAAATTACATTATTGAATGCCAACTACCTAGTGGACCTTATTTAATGAGGGCATTACATTATTGAGTACACACCAACTACCTGGTAAACCTTTTTTATTGAGGCCATAAATTTAAGTATTATAGTAAGTACAAACACCAATCACCTAGTCGATCTTTTTAATGAGGCCACGTGACATTATTGAGTACACACTCCAACTACCTAATGAGGCCATAAATTGCATTATTACATTGTTGTGTACAAATGTCAAATACCTAGTGAACATGTTTTAATAAGGCCACAAATTACATTATTACATTATTGACTAAACACATCAATTACCTAGTCAGTCTTCTTTAATGTGGCTAATTTACATTATTGAGTAACACCCCCACTACCTAGTAGGCCTTATTTAAAGAGCATGACTACCTTAGATTAACCCCAAACACACACCCACTGTATAATGTACCTCTCAACTCAATTAAGGTAGCTAATTTTGTTTTTTTCATTTTTTTCTAAAGCACCTTATGAAGGAGATTTTAATGGCCATATTTGGCTGGCTTATTGATGAAGTCAATTTATATAACAATTCACTGAACTTACCCTGGGATTATGATCATATGCGCAATCATGTTATTTCATGACTTTAATTGCCCCGAGTTAATCTGCAAGATATACTTTATCTTCATTAAGATAAAATACTATTGAGTGCCATACGATCCTAGATATTGGATGAAAGACAGCTATAGGAATTTTCTCAGATTCCTCAACACATCTGACAAGTAACATAGTTGGAAGGCAACATTTCACTGAAATTACGGCCGCTTTAACAGACCGCTATATTATCAAGATTAACAAAACCGTTGTTTGACTGATATAATTTGCAGAGAATTCATGAAATTTGCGGTTAAGTTTTAAAATGGATGAAAATGAGGAAAATTCTTTGAGCGGAAGGTTGTCATGTTGAAGAAAATAAATATCTTTGAGTTGACGATAATATCAACAGAGTCAATGTCGAACCTCGAGACGGTCGAGGCCACCATTGTTGGGATTCCACTTGTTAGTGGCGGGCCAGTCGGAGACGCAGCCGTCGAATACCTGCGGGCAGATAATACTAAGAACTACGAATATATTCAGAAACCATACATTCGACCAATGGACAACTAATTCATTAAAAAAAATCGGGGGACACAAATGTACCAGAGGTATGTTGCGAGGCTCAATTTGAGACGAAAATTCGTTTGCCAATGGAGTGCGATGGAGTCGCGTGATGGCCCATTTCTCCATATCCAGTAACGAAATAGAAGTACTCAACCAGGGCAGAGGACAGAACAGTGGCTGCCCCTCCAGTAAACCGAACACGGCTGGTATTTTTTTTGTCACTTTAAACTTCAAATTGAGCCCTCTTAAATATCTTTGGCCCGAGGATGCTATGCTTCTTTCACAAGTTCCTAGTCATGAAAAAGTTCCTAGATACGGGAATAACTAACAAAGTCAACATCCTCATTCAAGGATCCAATGAGTGTGGCCTAGGAGCGACCCTCGCTAGGTGATCTCCTTGATGAACTATGGGACGAAAGTGGAAAAACACCCCTCGAGAGAGGGAATAGGTCTTGCATTTGACGTGACTTCCTTAGGGGTTTTATTGTTCAATGGTGAAAGAGAGAGATGTTAGGATAGAGATAGATTGAATAGATGTAAAAATATGCCAAATAGATGTAAAATGGTGCAACGAGTGAGTGATATGTGAAATGTTGGTTTAGTGAAAATGGTCTCATATGTAGGTTCTTTTTAATTATTAGTTGGGTGAACTTTTATTTAGAAATAAAATAAATGTAAACTATCTAAAGACCTGATGCCCTTCCTCTCAAATGTAACTAGGCTTTCCAAAAGCACAATTGTTGGTGACAATGGGATCCACACAACAATTGACTAATGAAGGTAACAAAGAGTGAGTTCGACCATTGATGGGGCCAATGTTCCAATCAACAAGAATTCAAAACACCTCCCAACAAAATAGCTAATTTCAGGAGCCACTTGCACCCACAAATGCTCCTTGGAAATATCCTAAGTTTAGCCACTAAGGTACCTTGCGTCAAGTGTGGATCAGTGATTCAACCTGCACGGTATAGTGTCGTCTCCCTACAATGGGATGAGTGACTTGTAGGGGAGAGGAGGGAAGATATACCTCGTATTTCACCTCCTTGATCACGACGCACTTCTGATCTTTTTTTTACCACTTGTTGATAGCAGAATTTTGATAGTACCATATAAGTCAACAATGATATGTTTCAAAAATTCCTAATGAAACTAGATTGGTAGGAATCATTTGGATTCCAAGACTACGCAATCCTACCAAACTAAAATATTGTTTTGTGACCTCCTGTGGAGGATTTTATTTGGTTAGCAATTACAAGAGTTGATTTTAAGAGTTCAAATTTGGTTAAGGTGTGTAAGGGAGGTATTTTAAAATTCCCCTCCTTTTTTATTCACCAAGATCACAAGTAATACAAGGTGAAGAGCATACTCATATTGGTATAGCTTTTAGGTCTCTTAGTGTGTGCTAGTGATGCAAAAACATGTGAGGTAATCAAATTGTTTGTTAAAATTAACTAAATAGCATACATAAATACAAATGGAGATTTAATTTCAACTCTAAAGATGTTAATGATGCTTGCAAAAAAAATGTTAATAAACTAAGCATGCAATGGAGGTATTTCACACTTCTCCCACTTTTTCTGATTCACCAAGCTCGTAAGAAGTGTGAGGTAAAAAGCATACTTTGAGAGTGTAGAGCCTTTAGGTCATTGCTTGTGTGTAAAAGTGGATTTGCATTGTTATGCCTAAAAACATGTAAAGTAAACTAAGAACATGAGATGTCTTTATACTAGTGACAACAATGAGGCTTGTTTGAAAGCCTCAAGGTTGGTTGTGTAGGTAGATTTAGAGGGAACACCCCTTTACTCCCTAATCTTAGGGTAGATGACTTAATTAATTCTAGTTCATTAGTGAGCAACCATTGGGGTTGAAAGATTCATATAAACTAATAAAAATCAAATAAATGGTAGAACATTGTACAAAACACAAATACATGTGCGCTATCACACGGTAAAAACATTCACTGGTGCACAGCATTGTGGCTACAACACGAGAAGATCGCATGAATCGGTGAAAAATAAAATCGTGTGGGAAAAGGTCTACTAACATGCACTAACTGTGCAACTATCAATGAACGTGTGTGCGAATTGCATAGCCAAGGGGTCGAGATTTGCACATCTGTTGAAATATAAATTACGACCAAGAGAAGGCCAATTTTCTGGAAGGAAGAGTATGGACCTCTTCACCTGCCAAGCACAATAAACCATAAATTAGCTACTCAACAAATAACAACCTAGTTTGAAAAAAATGAACAAAAAAGAAGTAGAGTCATCATAAATATTGTTGTGGGGAATTATCCCACTTTGGGTGAAATACTTTGAGGTTGTTGACTAGGCCCAATAAATAGAAACAAAAAACAAATATGATGACTCCAAAGTAGATCATGAAAGGTCTAGTTAGTGAAATAAAAACAAAACAAAAACTAAAGATAACTTCAAATAAACAAGAAGGGAAGAGGTGTTAGTGATTGAGAAAAATATGAAGATAATTGAACTTTAAAACTTTAATCCACAATAACAGTGCATATAAATCTCATCAATAATCCAAAGACATAAATCAAACCATAGGACATGGGATATACCCTGGGAAAACCCTCCACTGATTCAGAGGATGAAAAACCCATCAAACAATCTTAGAGTATGATTGATAAGTAGCAAAGAATGATTACAACATAATAGCATATTGCTTTCACTGAGAACACCAAAGAGAGGAGATCAAATGGAACATTGTATCTAACTTTCCAAGTGCATAACACTTCAATAACAAGTCAAATTAGGTTTTACAACAAAAAATAGAATGGTTGCATGCATCAGTAACTTGTTAACACTTAGAACATTCATCCATCTTCACTCATGCGCCTCCTATTGATCTAGTGTCAAGCTGACACTCCATAATTATATACCACTAGAAGATATGCGCCCTTATTGACTTGGTGCCAGGTTGGCACTTCGTAATTATCTCCCACAAGAAGATATGTGCCTTCCATTAACTAACTAACTCTAACTGAGTGTACTGAGTTGAGTTGAATGGAATTGCATGCAACTGAATGGAAGTGAGTGTAACTGCATACAACTGAGTGTAACTAAACTAAACGGAATGGAACTGCATGCAACTAAATGTAACTGAACAGAACTAATGCTTCTCCATCAATGTTTATTTACAACAACCACTTGCATGTAGGAGTCCTTTGATACCATGTAGAAATAACAGCTACAATGTTGTGATCAAAGATGCTAAGAAGCAGCACTAGAAATAGATCTTGCTACTAAGATAATTATCACAAGAATACACAAGAAAAAATAGAGAGAAGAAAAGAGACTGAAACACATGAATGAAGAGATGAATATTGGAGTGTATCCTTCCATTGAATAATAATGAATAATAGTGTACATAAATAGTGCATCCCTCATAGGTAAAATCGAGTTGTATTGGAAACAACTCATCAAGATCATAAATATAGACTTACTAAATATGATAAACCCCCATATGTGGATAAAGCACTTCCCAAATCAGTCAAGGACCTCATGATTTAGCAAAAATAATGAGTGAGTTTTCAAGAGTGATGGAAAAACATGCTAATCCTGGAAAATGGACAGAAAATCATGATGGATGGGTTGGCAACAAAATATAGCAGTTTCCTAGTTGACTAGCTTCACCTTATTTACAAAAAGTTGGATGAAAGCAAAATAAGGCAAAATCTACAAGAAAGGGCAGTTACTAATTTTGGCAGTCAATAAAGTGGACAAGATCAACCCAGAATCAGGATTAAAGTGTTCCTGAGGTATATATGGCAAGTGGTGACTATGTGGTGCAAGTGGATGCCAACTATCTAGGCCAGTGGGTAGAAAATTAATCAAAATTGATTAAATATTTAATCCTATGTTATGAAGTGGGTTTATTATATTCCCACACCCCCCTTTAAGTCTAACTTTATGATCATATATAGGTGTATATAGGGCCCAACAAGAAGGATATGGTCACCCTTTACAATTATTCATGTCCAAAACAATGAGGAAAGAGGAAAAACCACATGGGGAAAATCCTCCCTCAAGAAAGGACAAGGCACAAAATTTGAACAATATGACTTCAACATAGCTTTATCTTCACTTTAATGAGTTGAATGAATTGCTTCTAGTGAAATACTTTGATGAAGAAATCATGAACTCCATGATCACGCGCTAGAGTGTAGAATCTGCAAGAAAGAAGAGGAGAGGCCCATTGTATCTCATCAACTAATGAAGTAGGAGCATTATTTGAATACATATTGCTTCTAACAAACTCTAATATGCAAACAAAATTTGAAATGGAAAAGAGATTTGTGCATACTCGTTCCCAAAGAGTACAAAAATTAAGACAATTTGTTACACACTCAATTCCTTGAATAGCTGCAAAATTGTGATGCGAATCACATCTCATTCTTCCAATATGATGTAGCGCCTTCCCAGATTTGATGTGAGGTTGATAAAACTCTGCTATATCAGAAACATTAGCATATGTAACAACAAAGACAAAGGCTTAGTGACTCCATGAGGATATAGGGCTAGACTAGGAAAAGTATGAGCAATTGGGGAAAACTGATGAGTGTAAAAATCTGAATGATGAATGGACTTGAGATCTAAACCATAAGTGTTTAGAACATATCCAAATATCAATCCAAAGATTACTAAAGTCGTGGATAACCAACCAGTGAAAGATAGACATGACCTCAAACCATGTAGTATAAGTAACACTGCATAAGAGACCAATGAGGAATCAACTGGTGAACTTGGGATTTGTATAGTCTTAGGGGTATTCATAGGTATGGTGGATGGTATGAATGATGCCATGGAATGTATATCAGCCTGCAAACATTATTCTAAACCAGAATTATGGAGTGAGGAAGAGCTACTCAAAGACAAGTCAGGATCTAGTGAAAAATCACAATTATTGAGAGATGAATCTAGGAGACTGATAAATGGATTATCAAAGAAAGGACCTGATATTTCTGATTCTGATATATAAGAAAATGAATCTATATCATATACATGAGGAAAGGATTTTACTCTGGCACTCAAGACAGAGTTTAAATTACCTTGGAACTATGCACTATGATAGTGTTACGAGGAATCAACAGGATTCTCTAGCTCATTTGGAACTTCGATGTTGTGCTTCTCAAGAAGCCGAGACATGAGAAGTGGCAATAGGGAAAACACCTACTACTAAAGCAATGTACGACAACTTGCTAGATCTTCATGACAAAGAAATTGTTAGTAATCCATTGAAAAAAAATTATCATTGTTGCATTTACTGGGAAAGCAACATACCATGCAAATGGCATTATAATATATTCTTTTTTGAAATTACCATTGAGTTCAACAAACATGCTCCCATTAAGTTCAAACATGTTAGATCTCTTTACAAAATATTATGAACAACTACAAGTATTTCTAATTGATGAAGTGTCTTTGATAGGATCTCGAATTTTTATAACATGGACATACTACATGAAATTATGCATACGACAATGAAACCATTTGGAAACCTTGATTTCATATTATGCGGAAATCTTTACCAAGCATAGCCAGTTCACGACTCTTATATTTTTTAACAACCAATATTTCAACAATAAACATTTCCTTATAACTTTTTTCTTGATGCTATAAAGTATTATGACCTAAAAATAGTGTTGAGACAAACAAACAAAACATTCATATCAATATTGAATATGATTAGAACATGCAACCAAACAATAGAATAAATTGATTACTTAAACTGACATTTCTAAAGACAACCAAAAATAGATGCAATGTTTTCCTACCTCTACCACCATAACAAATATGTCCAACAACACAACTCTAAATTGCTATCACTTGTTTAAACAAAAATATTCACACTCATATCTCATGATAGCGGAGTTGATCTGAGTGAAAAAAAATGTTAATGCTCAAAAGACAATGCAAATTCCTTCTACAATAATGTTGAAAAAACATGCTTGTTGAACTAGTTGGAGGCAACTACTCAATTGAGGATGCCTTGGTAAATGGTGCATGAGGAATCTTCAAATACTATACACAAACAACCTTTGATATTTTATGGATCGAATTTGCAAATCCAAAATTCAATGTATTAGAACGAGCTAGTATGAAACATCTATATACACATTCTATCATGTGTAATTGGACACTTGTCAAAAGAATCACAACACAGATATAACTCAAAAATGAAAAGAATATTATGTGGGAACAATTCCCAATTCAATTGGCATGTGCACGAAGAATTCATAGAGCACAAGGATTGACATTTGAAAAAATGGCATCTGATCCAAAGGGAATTAGAAGACATGGACTCGTTCACATTGTGTTTCCCTTGTCAAAAATACAGATTGTCTTTATCTTATAAACAAACTAGATGAAAACAACTTCTCAATTTGCACAAAAGTCACTATTGAACTAGAAAGATTAGAAAAACATGCAACTTGGAAAATAAAATATGGACTAAATTCAATTCTAGTTATTGGGCACATACTCATTTCTTCACTAAACACATGTGGTTTGGTTTTGCACATTGATGATGTTGCAAGTGACAATGAATTGATGCAAGAAGGAATTTTATGTTTCCAAGAAATTCACATGCATATGCCTTTGAAGCATACAATGTTTGTAGAAAAATACAATTGTGTATCAACATGTTCAATGCATGGAATCCTTACAATCATTAAGAAATGCATTCTCCTCCTCAACAAATAAATTTATACAGAAAATTCAATTGACAAAATTGTCACTAACCTCAAACTTCCTACCAACGTTCTAAAGCATGTGAATATTTATAATAGACCAAATGGCATCGTTCATACATTTCTCTCCACTTTGGATTTTATTTTGTCAAATACCAACAACAATACATAAGTCCTAATAGTTGGTGACTTCAACATTGAAATGTTCAAAGAAACACCATCCAAAAGAAAATTGCATACGTTTATGCAAATGAAAGAGAGCTTAAATTGAAAAAAACTAAGGCTACAACCAATCTGGTGCCATGCTTTATCACTTCTGGACAAACTTAGATGAGAATGGCCTTTATTTTAATATTTCATATGCTTATTGGACTAACCATTATGCTAACTTTCTATCAGTCCCTTCCAAACACAGTTGATATGTTCCATTACCACAGTTTAGTATTAAACACTAGACTACTTTCAACTGCTTTTTTTTCAATTGCAATGCAATGAAACAGAAAACACTTGGATGAAAATTGTAATTGCATCTTCCATTGACACTTGCATTAGTTTGATCGAATCAAGCCCAGTAACAAAATTCATGAAGTGCTTATTTTTGTCAGAGATTCTTACTCCTATAGTCTGCCATTGCAACATTTTCTTATTCTTTACTGATTGATCATAAACACTATCTAGAATTATATTTGCTCTAAAAATGTTTTATAAAATCAACTTCTTAAGCAATACATCTTTTATGAAGCAAATAACATAGATAGTTGTTTATTTTTGTCTGATGTTTGTTACTTCTCTGGTCTACCATTTCAACATTTCCTTGTTCTTTACTAATTGATCATAAACACTATGTGGAATTATATTTGCTCTAAAAAGTTATCTGTAAAATTAACTTCTTAAACAATACAACTTTTATCAAGCAAAAACAATGTAATTGCATCTTCCATTGACAATTGCATTGGCTTGCTTGAAGCAAATCCAACAAGAAATTTCAGAAAGTGCTTATTTGGCAAAGGTTTCTTGATGTATAATTAGTTGGTTGGTCTCTTAATGTACTTAGAAAACCTGTTGTATTTTATGCTTACTACTAAGCATAGTTTGTGTACTTTTGAGGTACATTAGAATAGGATCTTTATTATAATTGATACATGGTAGACCTATTGTGTTATTCAGCTATTGTTTAGCTTGAGATAAGATATGTATGTTGCGGCTAGTACTATAGAAGCAAGGTGTATGTCAAAGAGTACTACAGAAGCAAAGTGTATTACATATAGTACTAGTTGAGGAGTAGTGTAGCTTGGATGCTACCTACTTGCCTGAAAGAATCGAGCCTACAGTTATTAAGTGTTATAGTCCAGCTTTCTCAAAACCCAGTGTTTCATGTTTAGTTGAAACATATTAAGAGGAAGTATCACTTCATCGGATTCATGGTCATGTAAGGTGAAATTTCAATGGATGGCTACTAATGAGCAGATTGCATATGTGTTGAAAAATTCACTTTTAGTGATGAAGTTCAAATACTTCCAAGATAATCTTGGTATGGAAAAAAATGATTGGTATAGCAAAGAATGCCTCCCTTGCTGAGAGGGAGTGTTGATTGTACATCATCGAGTGTCATTATTCGGACTTGTGTTGTATCATGTCCTATCTATAACCTCATATGATTGAGGAGGTGATGCTTGTATTGTAAAGTCTTGTGTTGTATCAATATTGTATGCTTGTGTTATATCAAGTCTAGACTTGTGTTATATCAAGTCATTTTCGTTCTCATAGATGGTACTCTATGAGATGGATCTCCAATTATGGAGATGAACTTGTGGTTTGTATCAATTTATGATCCTCATACGGTCATCCTGAGAATAAATACCCATTGAGGTAGACCTCTTGGCATAGAGGTAAATGTTATGTGATATATTACTAACCATGGTCATTTGAGATGGATAAAGCTATTAAGTATCCTCTAGAGATCGATCACCTCTAGAGTGAATTACTTTAGCATATGATTATATGGTATGGGGTAATATAATATGATCATAGCATGTGACAATTCTTCTGAATATAATATGATATGATTGATGATTAAGTTAACACATACAGATCATGCAATAAGATACAGAGATGAGAAATAAAGAGATAAAGAGAAAGAGAATTAAAATTCCCCATGCAGAAGACTAGATGAACTCAAGTTATGAAGCTGCAATTATAAATATTCAGTTAAATATGAATGCCTCAATCAATGCTTCAGTTAAAGCATTAGTTAAATTATTAATGAATGTAATTAGTTAAGTAAAGAAGAGCTCAGTGTTCATTAATCAACATGATTCATTTAATAATAGTTAACTAAGTGTTAAGGAAATATGGACTAGTTAACTAAAGTGTTTACACTTTAGTTAAAATAAAATACTATGCTTAATTTAATCAAACGACGACACTTCAATTGTAAAAGTGTTTGCATGTCGCACTTGAGTTGAAGCACTACAACACTTAAGTTATCATGTTAACTAAGTGATCAATATTCAATAAGAGATTGAGTTCACTTTGATATCAGTTAATGACCTTGATTGAAGGTATGGCACATTAGTTGTGCACGATGAAGATTTCAATGCATGGATTGATTATTCCAAGAAGGAAATTTGAAATTGTAATGCATGGAGGCATCAATGGCATGGGACCATTCACCCTAGTTTGCATGGAAGTTGTTTTGGATTGTTATTAATGTGTTTGGAACATGGGAAGTTCATTACAGTGGTTACAGTTGATCTCTCTTATTCATTTCTCTATATTCTCTCTTATCAAGTAATCTACTTATGTTGTAAAAGTCATTCTCTGCAATCTATCTATTATACTCTAAAGAATTACTGGGGTTTTTCATCCTCTATGTTTTGAGGATTTTCCCAAGGTTACATATTGTCTAATGTTGATTAATGATTTGTGTGATTGATTTGATTAAATGATTCATGTGTTCAATAATACATTGATAAACATTTTAAATTTCATAGTTCTTCATTATTGCTCAAAACATTAACATGTTTATAGACAAAAGCTTTGCCGCATTCAGAATCTAAGTTTTTTCTAGTTTCTATAATGAAATTAGATATATTTATTTTCCTATTTTCACTTTGAAAATCTTGTAGATACACAATACACTTAGAGCTATAAATCCATTTGCACCACCTTTCCAATGCATCTGCAATGAGTGTAAATTGCCAATGATTCAAAAATCCTTCATTTGTGCATTATGCCAACATAAAACAAAAAATATATATATGAACATAACTTTGAATACCACTTGGAGACAAATGATGGCCTGATAGTGTAGAAATAGCAGCTCTAATGCTATGAGTAAATATGCTAAGAAGAAGCACAGGAAATAGATCTTGCTACTAAGATAATTCTCACAAGCATAAACATGAAAATTAGAGGAGAAGAATAGTGACTGAATCGCATGAATGAAGAGATGAATAGTGGAGTGTATCCTTCCATTGAATAATGAAGAATAATAGTGTACATATATAGTACATCCCTAATATGTAAAATAGAGTTGTATTGGAGACAACTCATCAAGCTCAGAAAGATAGACTTACTAAATATGACAAACCCTCATAGGTGGCTAAAGCACTTCCCAAATCAGTCAAGGACCTCGCGAATTATAAAAAGAATGAGTGAGTTGTCAAGAGTGATGGAAAAACATGCTAATCCTGGCATATGGAGAGAAAATCATGGACGATGGGTTGGAAACAAAAGATAGCAGTTTCCTAGTTGACTAGCTTTACCTTATCCAAAAAAAAGCTAGAATAAAGTAGTAAAAGACAGAATCTGCAGGAAAGCACATATACTAATTCTGGCAATCAATAAAGAGGACATGATCAACCCATAATTAAGATTAAATCATTCCTGGGGTATATATGGCAAGTGTTGACTATGTGGTGCAAGTGGATGCCAACTATCTAGGCTAGTGGGTAGTAAATTGATCAAAATTGATTAAATATTTTACCCTAAGTTATGAAGTGAGTTTATTATATTACCACACCCCCCTTTAAGTCTGACTTTATGATGTTTATGTATGAAATATAGGGGTATATAGGGCCCAATAACAAGGCTATGGTCACCCTTTACAATTATTCATGTCTAGAAAAGTGAGGAAAGAGGCAAAACCGCATGGGAGAAATCCTCCCTCAAGAAAGGACAAGAAAGAAAGTTTGAATAACATATCTTCAATAGGTCTTTATCTTCACTTGAATGAACTGCTTCTCGGTGAAAGACTTGATGAAGAAATCATGAACTCCATGATCATGCACTAGAGTGTAGAATCTGCAAGAATGAAGAGGAGAGACTCCTTGTATCTCATAAACTGATGAAGTAGGAACATTATATGAATGCTTATTGCTTCTAACAAACTCTGATCTGCAAACAAAATATGAAATGGAAAAGAGATCTGTGCATACTCCTTCCTAAAGAGTACAAAAATTAGGACAATTTGTTACACAATCAATTCCTTGAATAGCTGCAAAATTGTGATGTGAATCACGTGTCATTCTTCCAATCTGATGTAGCACCTTCCCAGATATGATACGAGGCTGAAAAAACTATGATATATTAGAAAAATTAGCACATGGAACAACAAAGACAAAGGCTTCAGTGACACCATGATGATATAGGGCTACACTAGGAAAAGCATGAGCAGCTGGGGAAACTTATGAGTGTAAAAATTTAAATGATGAATGGACTTGAGATCTGAACCATAAGTGTTTAGAACAGATCCAAACATGTGTAATATCATTCCAATTATTACTAAGGTCATGGATAACCAACCAATGAAAGATAGGCAAGACTTCAAACCGTGTAATATAAGTAACACTCCATAAGAGACCAATGAGGAATTAATTATTGAACTTGGGATTTGTATAATCTTAGGAGTATTCATAGGCATGGTAGATGATATGATTTTTGGTATGAATGCTTTCATGACATGTATATTAGCTTGCAAATACGCTTCTAAATTAGAATTGTTATGGAGTGAGGAAGAGATGCTCAAAGGCAAGTCAGGATCTAGTGAAAAATCACAATTATTGAGAGATGAATCTAGGAGACAGATAGGTGGATTCTCAAAGAAATGATATGATATTTTTGATTCTGATATATCAAAAAATGAATCTATATTATAGTCATGAGAAAATTATTTTACTCTGGCACTCAAGGAATAGTTTATATCACCTTGGAATTGCGCACTATGACAGTGTTATGAGGAATCAACAAGCTTCTCTAGCTCATTTGGAACTTCGATGTTGTGTTTCTCAAGAAGTTGAGACATGATGTCCATCTTCTTCTTAAAACATTTATTCTCTAGATGAAATCCCTTTCTGGAATAAGAACACTTGGATGTGCTCCCTTTCTTCTTGGCCTTCCTCACCGAATCTTCAATAGTAGGCTTCGAACTTTCATCTTCAATTTCTGACTTTGGCTTCTTCTCTTTCACAATTTTTTTTTTCTTTGGATTTGGCATTCTTTCATTCCTTGAACCATGAGAGCATGATATTTTCCCTTGTAATATTTAAGAGCACCCTTCTTGATCAATTTGTCTTGCTCCTTCGTTTGTAATACCCCGGTTTTGACCCCAAGGGGGAGGGGAATGTGTGCCCCGACTTTGACCCCATGGTATTGAATTGTACATGATGCATATATATTGTATTTAAATCATGGAAAGGAGCTCAAGGCCAAGGCCCTGCCATTGATTTGGTGTTTGTGCATAGGTGATCAAGGTTGATACCTATGGTGATAGTGCTAAGTCAAGCAGAGTATATATTTTGTAAATCATGTAACTATGCAATTAATAAAATACCACAACTAACTATGGGACTACAACGTGAAAGAGATGGTGGCATGATTTCACAAGGAATAGGGAGGAGAGTTAATTAAACTCTTGATCCAATAGGGTGTGACTAGATGTTAATGGGGAAACCCATGAACCCTCATCTACCCTTTTGTCCTCTGTCCTCAATCATTCAATTCTTCCAGAAGTTGGTTGAGGCAGTTAATGCCTTGGGAAGAGCAAGGCATGGCAATCTGATTGTGTGTCTGAGCAAGCCTGTGTGTCTGCAGTCAGGGAAGCCACGATCTTACTTCTAACACAATGAAGCACATGATGAGTGGTAGTCTATCTTTCCTTAGTCGGGGGAAAGGTTTTGTTGATCCTCAACATTCATTGTGGATTATGCTATCATCCCCGATCGTTCGTTCATTCATGGTTATGCATGGTTATACTACCCAGAGTCATGGATGACTTGTTCTATAGTGTTTTTGTTGTTTCCTCATTCTCCCTAGCGGAGAAAATCGTTGGCATTGCTGAGTGAATGGGCAGTGGAGATCTCTCGATTTAATGAGAGTGTGATCCTCCGTGGTTTCACCAGTTCTGTTATTTGGTGGCTGAGAAATTGGTTGATGTGTTGCAGCGTTATCTTGAACCATAGACTGGTAGGAGACCCTATTTTTCTCTGTGCTACAGAGTGAATCCTGTGTATTGTGTTTTCCTTGTGGATTATTGTGATGTGCATCCCTATTTTGGTCTGAAAGAATTAGGAGTGGAAGAGGCCCAGAATTGGCTAATAAACCTACTGAAGAGAGGAACCTCATAGACAAATCAAGAGGGGATGGAAAATCCTTTATGCACATTCAGAAGAACACTAGAAGGGAAGGTATGGCCTGAGTGAGCTGTGTAGCAACAAAGAGAATACTTCCTTGTGTTGGGTGGTGTAGGAATTGTGGAGGCCAAGCCATATCTTGTGTAGGTGTCCATAGCTATGTGGTTGAGCTCACTAGCTTACCAATTATACCTTTCCATTGCCTTAATAGTCTAAGAAACCCAACTGTAGGTTGGTTTGACTGAGTTTTGATGTGAGATGGCTTGGATGTGTAGCCTGTGAAACCCATCTGTTTGGTTGTTGCCTTAGAAGTTTGAGAAACCTAACTGTAGGTTGGATTGATTGTGTTTTGATCTGAATGTTGGCTTGAATGAGTAAGTCCAAGGAACCCAACTGTTATTTGACTTATTGCCTTATTAGTCTGAGAAACCCAACAATAGGTTAGTTTGACTGTGTTTTGATGTGAATGTTGGCTTGGATGAGTAAGTCGAAGGAACCCATTTGTTATTTCCTTGTTGCCTTAGTAGCATGTTAAACCCATTTGTATATTGGCTTGGTTGGACAGTCTGTGAAACCCAACTATGTGTTGGCTTCACTGTGTCTGTTATGATTTGGCTGTGTGTAAGTCTGTTGTTCCTTAGTTCCTTGTGGAAATCATGCCCAGCTCGGGGGTGGCAGTTGTGTTGAGAGAATGATGAACACAACTGGCCTATGGTTGGGTGGAACGTTGCAGCCACATAGCTAGTTGCGGGACAACTCCATCATCAAGATAAGTATTCTTTGTCCTTCTTGGTTATGCAATGTATCCGATTATGAATGGACATGTTGAATATGATGAATGCTTTCTTATGCCATGTATTTGTCTATGAATTGCTATGTTCATGTTGAATGCTTGTTGATGGTTAATATGAGGTTTACTTGTGTATTTTTTCCTACATTATATTCCTATATATGCCTTGTGTTTTTGCAATACATCTTGCTTAAGTCCTTGGAGGCTAAAAGCCTGGTGGAAGGTTCATAATGCTTGTGATTTAGTGTTTCCACCCCTTAGAATCTGCTTAAGGAAAGCGTAAGGCGGAAACTGAAAAAAAGAGAAGTGGAACAAGGCAGAATGTGAGTTTTCTGCACCTTGGGATTCGCCTGCAAAAGGCTGAGGGCGGAAGCAGAAAAGTGCAAAAAAGTTCTAAGGCAAAGTTAACTTTTTGATTTCTGAGTTCCGAGTGGAAGGCAGAAAGCGGGAGTGCAGAAGGCAAATAATGGTTGAACACTTCCATTGAATGTTAAAGTTCTGATTTTCGAGTTCCGAGTTCTGAGCGGAAGGCGGAATAATGGTTGGACATTTCCATCGAATGTTAAAATTCCAATTTCCGAGAGAAAGGCGGAAAGCGGGAGCGCTGAAGGTGGAATAATGGTTGAACGTTTCTGGCGAATGTTAAAGTTCTGATTCCTGAGTTTCGAGGTCGGAAAGCGGAAGGAGGAAGATGGAAGAGTGGTTGAATATTTTCATCGCACATGATGTTCTAATTTCTGAACTGCGCAACAGAAGGCGAAGTGTGGAAAGAACAGGTTCAATGCGGAAATGGTGTTTCCGGTCACGAAAGGGATCTGTGAAGGGGGGAAAGAATTTTACAGTGCTTCCTAAGCTTGAGAATGAAGGTGGAAGAGTGTGTTAACACCCATGCCCTATGCTTCGAAAGGAAAACAAGAGTTCTTGAAGATAAATTTTTAATAATTCTGCATTATGGGGTATGGTGACGTTATAGATTGGTATCAGAGCTACGGTTGCAGCACTATGGATTAAATGGGCCAAGTTGAACAGTTAAAATAAGAAAAGAACACCAAGTTTGTGGTTTAACAGAGCTGTTGGTTGCATCATTGGGCCTAAATGGGCCAAGGTAATTAGTTACAGAAGAGGAAACTACAGCAAGACATAGTACTATTTTAGCGGTTGCGCTAAACTTAGCCAACTGGCTAAAGGTCCTTGGCAGCGCTTGATAAAGAGAGGACTTCAAATCGATGGTGAAATCGATTTCATAAAGGATTTCGTGCCTAAAATATGCTATTAACGCACTTGCTAGTTTTCCAACGGAATGGATTGACAACCATTGGATCTAGTTCAATGGTGGATCTCAAATAAATTAAGGTGGGTTTCATAAAGCATTGTGCCTGTCAAGGTTTTCTTCGTTCGTGCTAGTTCACCCAGCGAAATTGCTGCCAAACGTTGATATATTTGAGGATCAACCTCGTCCATTGATCATAATCTCCTTCATGGCTATTAGTTCCGATTTCGCAACTCAGTGCCCTATTTATCCTAGTCATTCATTTATTTGCAAAATAAACCTTGACCATAGATCTAGGTGATACCACGATCTCGACCATTCATACCTGCATTGAGCAGTTGGTAAGTGATTTTTGAATTACTGAGATTGTCTAACAATGGCATCTGTTAACACATTTTTGCAGAGTCATAGTGCAGATCGAAAAGTTGGTCTTCGTCCGACCAAGAAGATCAACGCCAAGAAGATTAACATCATGAGTGATGCTCAACATCCTAACGAGCTCGAGGCAGACGCTATGGGGGAAGATATTCAGATTGAGAATACTAAAACATAATTTAATGAGAAGAGAAACCAAGAGACTTCCCCAGATGTTGCAGCTACCATAAGGAACTTGAGGGTGGAGTTACAAAGAGGAAAATGAAAGGATGATCAAGGCTATGGAAAAGAAAAATCAATTGACTACAACCATGCTACATAGTTTGACAGACCTCCAAAGGCAGGTAGAATCTAGGAATCAGACAATAAATACAGAGGGAAGTAGGAGAAATTCTCATCAGAAGAATGTGAAGCTTGGCCAAAGGAAGAAAGGTTTCATACCTTCTCACTCCTGAGTTCAACAAAGGAAGCCATCACAAGCTGTGATTAAGCTAGCCAGGATGATGGGAGACAAGCCAAGGAAACCACTCAAATGTTGGGGATGTGGAGGATACCATTTGATTAAGTACTGTCCACATCGAAATGGGAATAAAGGTCAAGTCCACAACACCCAAGGATATGAGACTGTGGGTCATGAAGCAGGGACCATTCCTAGAGTTTGTGCAGCGTTAGAAGACCGCTAGGAAGGTCATAACTCAACTGTGGTTGAAGTTGAGGGTAAGATTGTTGAGTAGTCTATTTCTGTTTTGATTGACCTTGGATCTACTCACAGCTATATCACCCCTATAATTGTTGAGATGTGCACTTTGAAGAAATCAAAGCATAGAAAATCATGATTAGTCCAACTAGCCACTGGAACCAAGAGAAAAGTTAGTGGGGTGGTAGAGAGGTGTCCATTGGATATGGATGGATTGGTCACTTATGCAGACCTAAATGTTCTACCACTTGGTTCCTGTAATGCTCTCATTGAAATGGATTGGTTGGAAGCACATAGAGTAAATCTTGATTGTTACAACAAGACTTTTGAGTGCTTAGATGAAGAAGGAAAACCAAAGGTTGTAAGAGGCATTCCAAAGCTGATCTCTGTTAGGCATATTTCAGCAATGGAGCTAAAGAAGTTCAGTAGGAAAGGTTGCAGAGTGTATGAAGCTCATGTTGTGGAGGCAATAGAGAATGAAACTCCTATGTTGGATGAATTTCATGTGATACAAGAATTCATGGATGTTTTTCCTGATGAAATCCAGGGCTTCCTCCAAAGAGGGACATTGATTTCACTATTGAATGTGTGCCAAAAGCAGCACCAATGTCTAAGACACCCTACAGGATGAGTACACCAAAAATGCTAGAGCTAAGGAAGTAGTTGCAAGAGTTATTGGAAAAGAAGTATATCAGGCCTAGTGTGTCTCCTTGGGGAGCACCACCTTTGTTTCTGAAAAAAAAAGATGGTACACTCTGGTTGTGTATTGATCACAAACAGCTAAACCAAGTCACTAAGAAGAACAAATATACTTTACTTAGGATTGATGACCCTTTTGATCAAATGACAGGAGCAAGGGTATTTCCCAAGGGTGACTTGAGGTCTGGTTACCATCAAGTAAGGGTCAAAGATGAAGATATTCATAAGACAACCTTTAGAATAAGGTATGGACACTATGAGATTGTAGTGGTAACATTTGGTCTCACAAATGCACCAACTACATTAATGTGCCTTATGAATAGTGTCTTCAGCAGGTACCTTGACAAGTTTTTTCTTACTTTCCTTGGTGACATTCTTACTTATTCTAAGAATGAGGAATAGAATGAAGGACATCTGAGATTGACATTGAAATTACTCAAGGAGCATAAGCTGTATGCAGGGTTAAGTAAATGTGACTTCTATAAAGATATAATTCATAATTTGGGTCACATTATCTCAGATGAAGGAATATCTGTAGACCCTGAAAAGATTGAGGCCCTTATGAGTTGGCCTGCTGTAAGAAAGGTGACAGATGTAAGATATTTTATGGGACTTGCAGGAGGATCACTGAAGGACATTCGACATGCAAAGTTAATTATATGTATAGGCTGAGGAGGCCTGCATGTGCACTTGTAGTTCCATGAGGAGATGACCCTCATGTGTCTGTACAATCATATTAGGACTTCCTGAAGACTGTAGGTAGAATGAATTGGACACGGCAGTATGGTTGTACCCAATGAAACGAAGGCAGAAATCTGCCATGTGCTATGAGAAGGATCTCATGACTAAAATCTAACCTCTGAAGAGAACAGATTTTAAATTTTAGATTTCAATTTTTTGATGTTGATTGCTATTCACTGTTTGGCTGATCTAAATGGTGTCAAGATGACATGTTGTATATGGATGTCCAGGTTTTGGGCAGCATGTGTAAGTAGGGGATAAGTGCTCCCACTTTTAAAAGACAAACAATATGAGGATGGCCTCATGGTTGCAAAAATCTTATTTTTTGTAGGAAGCCGAATTGTGAATTCGGATATTTATTTGACTATCAATGTTATTGTTCACTTAATATTTGGAAAATCATGTATGCATGAAATAGATTTGAAAATCTATGATTGAAATGTCATGATGACATCTCATGTGAACTGCTTGCTTGTATGTAACGTAGGTGAGATGATGAAAGTACACCCTTGGAGTACATAACTTCTCGAAAAGGTGTGTTTGGGATACATAGCTCCTCAGAAGGATGTATTTGGGGTACATAGTTCTTGGAAGGATGTACTTGGGGTACATAGCTTCTCGAAAGGATGTGTTTTGGATGTATGGCGCCTTGGAAGGATATACTTGGGTACATAGCTTCTCCCCTCGACCAGCTAGGCACCGGTATTCATCACTGGGGACACCCAGGGTGTAAGACATCCGGTTAGACTTCTTTTTGCACCCATTCACACCGTAAGGGGACTATCAAGAGAGTGGGGGCTCTGTGAAGAGAATAACCCCTAGGTATTATGGTGTCTGAAAAGGAAGCGCTTGAGCTTGATGCGAATTGGAGGAGGTGCTAGGCCCTTGAGTAGAGATGCTATTGAGCACCCAGAGAGGTGTTAGGCTCTAAAGTGGGGTTACCAGATCTCGGTTGAGAGATGCTACACAGATAAGTATCTGATTACTTGGAAAAACCTTGTTGATTTTCTGTAATTACATGTGCATAATGATTCAGCTATGATTTTGAAAATCTTGTTAAGGAGTGAATCCTATAGGAATGAATCTGACATGTGAATTAATTCATTGTGGTGTTCGGAAATAAAGCTCCTAAGCTTGGTGAGCACCAAGAGGAGGTGTTAGGATTTGGAGCAGAGCTGCCATATCTTGGTTGAGAGATATTTTCATAGGTGATCCGAGTCTTGCAAAAACTTGGCTACCTTTCAATGCACACCCTAGAAGAGCACAAGAAGGGTGGGTACGCTCGAAGGACTATATAGCAGAGAAGAGGTACCATCCTTGTGTGGGGTGGGGCAGGTCTTGTGGGTGCCACAGTTGTATAACGACAAAGTCGGATACTTGTGGAGCCAAAAGAAGATACTTATGCAGATAAGTACTTGGTTCACTTGGCAGCTACTTGTTGATTTTATGTCAATATACATGAACATTTGATTCATCTATGATTTTGAAAAATCTTGCTAAGGAATGAATCCTATGAAAATGAATCTGACATGAGAATTGACTCATTGCTTGGGGCTTGAGCATAAGGTATTGTTGGTTGCCAAAGACATTGGAAATGTTCCAAGCCGAGGAGAAGGATTCTCCAAGACCATAAAGAGACTTGTGGTGTGGACTAATGCATGCAATCCATGACTTGGAGGAGTTCTTATGCAAGACAACCACGTAGTGGAACCAAGGAAGAGTTCCATATCGTGCCTTTGGATTGGTAAAGGTGCAGGGGAAGCACCACTGTCCTGATGAGGCTACATGGGAGTTGGAGGGTGCCATGTGATTAGCAAATCCATTTTTTTTCAAATTTTGCAGAGCAATGAGGATAGTTCCCGGGAGCATTTTTGTTCAATTTTGTAAGCACTGAGGACAATGTTGTGGTAAGGGGAGGGGAATGTAATACCCCGGTTTTGACCCCAAGTGGGAGGGGAATGTGTGCCCTAATTTTGACTTTGAACCCATGGTATTGAATTGTACATGATGTATATATATTGTATTTAAATCATGCTAAGGAGTTCAAGGCCAAGGCCCTGCCATTGATTTGGTGTTTGTGTTTAGGTGATCAAGGTTGATACCTATGGTGATAGTGCTAAGTCAAGCACAATATATATTTTGTATATCATGTAACTATGCTATTAATAAAATACCACAACTAGCTATGGGACTGCAATGTGAAAGAGATGGGGGCATGATTTCACAAGGAATAGGGAGGGGATTTAGTCAAACTATTGAGCCAATAGGGTGTGACCCGATGTCAATGGGGAAACCTATGAACCCTCAGCTACCCTTTTTTTCCTCTGTCCCCAATCATTCAATTCTTTTAGAAGTTGGTTGAGGCAGTTAATGCCTTGGGCAGAGCAAGGAAAGGCAGTTTGATTGTGTGTTTGAGCAAGCCTGTAGTCTGGGAAGCCGTGATATTGATTTTGACACAAGGAAGCACATGATGTGTGCTAGTTTGTCTTTCATTAGTTAGGGGAAAGGATTTGTTGTTCCTCAACGTTCATTGTGTATTATTCTATCATCCTCGACCGTTCGTTCATTCACAGTTATGCATGTTTATACTACCATGAGTCATGAAGGACTGGTCCCACGGTGTTTTTGTTGTGTCCTCATTCTCCCTGGTGGAGAAACTCGTTGGAATTGTTGAGTGAATGGGTAGTGGATATCTCTCAATTTTTTGAGAGTGTGATCCTCCGTGGTTTCCCTAGTTCTGTTATTCGGTGGATGAGAAATTGGTTAATGTGTTGCAATGTTATCTTGAACTACAAATTGGTAGGAGACCCTGTTTTTCTCTGTGTTACAGAGTGAAGCCTATGTGTTGTGTTTTCCTTGTGGATTGTTGTGATGTGCATCCCTCTTTTGGTCTGAAATACTTAGGAGTAAAGGAGGCCCAAAATTGGTTGACAAACCTAGCGAAGAGAGGAACCTCATAGACAGATCAGGAGGGGCTGGAAAATCCTTTCTGCACACCTGGAAGAACACTAGAAGGGAAGGTATGGCCTGAGGGAACTGTGTAGCAGTGAAGGGAATACTTCCTTGTGTTGGGTGGTGTAGGAATTGTACAGGCCAAGCCAGATCTTGTGTAGGTGTCCATAGCTATGTGGTTGAGCTCACTAGCTTAGAAATTCTACCTTTCCATTGCCTTAACAGTTTGAGAAACCCAATTGTAGGTTGGTATAACTGAGTTTTGATGTGAGATGGCTTGGATGTGTAGCCTATGAAACCCATCTGTTTGGATGTTTCCTTAGCAGTATGAGAAACCCAACTGTAGGTTGGTTTGACTGTATTTTGATGTGAATGTTGGCTTGGTTGAGTAAGTCCAAGGAACCTAACTGTTATTTGAATTGTTTCCTTAGCAGTCTAAGAAACACAACTATAGGTTGGTTTGATTGTGTTTTGATGTGAATGTCTGCTTGGTTGAGTAAGTCCAAGGAGCCCATCTGTTATTGGCTTGTTGCCTTAGTAGCCTGTGAAACCCAATTGTATATTGGCTTGGTTGGACAGTCTATGAAACCCAACTATGTGTTGGATTGATTGTGTGTGTTATGATCTGGCTATGTGTAAGTCTATTGTTCCCTAGTTCCTTATGGAAATCATGCCCAACTCACGGGTGGCAGCTGTGTTGAGAGATTGATGAACACAACTGGCCTATGGTTGGGTGGAACGTTGTAGCCACATAGCTAGTTGCATGACAACTCCATCATCAAGATAAGTATTCTTTGTCCTTCTTGGTTATGCAATGTATCTGCTTATGAATGGACATGCTGGATATGATGAATTGATTATGATGAATGCTTGCTTATGCCATGTATTTTTCTATGAATTGTTATGTTCATGTTGAATGCTTGTTGATGGTTAATATGATGTTTACTTATGTATGTTTTCCTGCAGTTTCATCCTATATATGCCTTGTGTGTTTTTGCAATACATTTTGCTTAAGTCCTTGGAGTCTAAAAGCCTGGTGGGAGGTTCAAAATGCTGCAATTTAGTGTTTCCGCCCATGAGAGTCTGCTTAAGGAAAGTGGAAGGCAAAAACCAAAAAAAGAATAGTGGAACAAGGAAAAATGTCAGTTTTCCACACCCCAAGATCCGCTTGCGGAAGGCGGAGGATGGAAGTAGAAAAGTGCAGAAAAGTTCTAAGGCAAAGGTAACTTTTTGATTTCCGAGTTCCGAGCGGAAGGAAGAAAGCGGGAATGTGAAAGGCAGAATAATGGTTGAACACTTTCGTTGAATTTTAAATTTCTAATTTTTGAATTTCGAGATGAAGGGTGAAAGCAAGAGTGTGAAAGGCGGAATAATGGTTGGACATTTCTGTCGAATGTTAAAGTTTCAATTTTCGAGTTCTAAGCGGAAGGTGGAAAGCGGGAGTGAGGAAGGCGGAACAATGGTTGAACCTTTCCAGCGAATGTTAAAGTTTTGATTCTTGAGTTACGAGGTCGGAAAGGCGGAAAGCAGAAGCGTAGAAGGCAGAAGAGTCGTTGAATATCTACGTCGCACATGGTGTTCTGATTTCTGAATGCCGAAGGCAAAAGTGAAAGTGTGAAGGGCAGAGTGTGGAAAGAACAGGTTCAGTGCGGAAATGGTGTTTCCAGTCGCAGAAGGGATCTGTGAAGGGAGGAAAGACTTTTACAATGATTTCTAAGATTGAGAATGAACGTGAAAGAGTGTGTTAACACCCATGCCCTGTGTTTCGAGAGGAGAACAAGAGTTCTTGAAGTGAAATTTTTAATAATTCCGCATTATGGGGTATGAGGACGTTACATATTGGTATCAGAGTTGCGGTTGCAGCACTAGGGCCTAAATGGGCCAAGTTGAATAGTTAAAATGAGAAAAGAACACCGAGGTTGTGGTTTAATAGAGCTATTGGTTGCAGCATTGGGCCTAAATGGGCCAAGGTAATTAGTTGCAGAAGAGGAAACTACAGTAAGGCAAATGATTATTTTAGTGGTTTTGCTAAGCTTAGCCAACCGGCTAAAGATCCTTGGCAACGCTTGATAAATAGAAGACTTCAAATCAATGGTGAACTCGATTTCTTAAAGGATTTCACGCCCAACATCTACTATTAATGCAATTTCTAGTTAGCCAATGAAATGGATTGACAACCGTTGGATCTATATCAATGGTGGATCTCAAATAAATTAAGGCGGGTTTCATAAAGCATCGCGCCTATCAAGGTTTTCTTTGTCCACGCTAGTTCACCCAGCGAGATCACTTCCAACCGTTGATATATTTGAGGATCAACCTCATCCGTAGATCATAATCTCCTTCATAGCGATTAGTTTCGATTTCGCAACTCAACACCATGTTTATCCCAGTCTTTTGTTTATTTGCGAAATGAACCTTGATCGTAGATATGGGTGATACAATGATCTCGACCGTTCATATCTACAGTGAGCATTTGGTAAGTGATTTTTGAATGACTGAGATTGTCTAACAATGGTGTCTGTTAACACATTTTTGCAGAGTCATAGTGCAGATCAAAAAGTTGTTCTTGGTCTGACCAAGAAGATCAACACCAAGAATATTAACATCATGAGTGATGCTCAGGATCCCTACGAGCTCGAGGCAGACACTATGGGAGAAGATATTCAGATTGAGAATACTGAAACATAATTTGATGAGAAGAGAAACCAAGAGACTTCCCCAGATGTTGCAACTACCATAAGGACCCCGAGGGTGGAGTTGTAGAGTTGCAGAGAGGAAAATGAAAGGATGATCAAGGCTATGGAAAAGCAAAATCAGTTGACTACAACCATGCTATAGAGTTTGACAGACCTCCAAAGGCATATAGACTCTGGGCATCAGACAACAAATACAGAGGGAAGTAGGAGAAATTCTCGCAAGAAGAATGTGAAGCTTGACCAAAGTATCATGCCCCCACCCTTCTATCGATGAGAGGACGTGACTATAATGTTGACAATCCAAGAAACTAAGCCCCATGAACGTAAAATATAAAATGCATTGGAAATAAATATACATAGATGCATAAATTACTATCAAACAATAGAAGCATTTACATTTCATTCAATACATTAATATGTTCATCATATTTATAAATTAAACACAGTTGCAAGGATTTAAACACAAGAGATACTTATCTTTAATTGAAGCTTGTCCCGCAACCAGCTACGTCGTTGCAACGTTCCACTCAGCAATCACTTAGCAACACTGCCACGCCTGAGCTGGGCATGATTCCACAAGGAATAAGGGGAAACTAGCAAGCTCACAGGTATCCAAGGATACACCAAACTCAGCCAAGCCAACACAGTTGGGTTTATCAGGATAACATGGAGCTGTAAAGGTTGGCTTCTAAGCTAGTGAGTTCAATCCAAGAGCTATGGACACCTGCACCAGAACTAGCCTAACTTCTAAGACATCCACACACACCCAACACAGGGAAGCATCCCCTTCTTTGCTATGCAGTCCCTCAGGCCATGTCTTACATTCCAGTGCTATTCAAGGGGTGTAGAGAAGAAATTCAACCCTCTAGCTCTGTCTGTGAGGCTCCTACACACACTAGGTTTATCAAGCAGGCTCAGACCCCATTTCCACTCCCAATTCAATGCAGGTCAAAGCCAAAAGATGCACCACAACACAATATGATTTCTGGGTTGGATGAAAAGCAATTCCAACAACAAAAATGAATTTCCAGAATGGGTAAAAATGGCCCTTTAGCAGCAATACGATTTCCAGAGACATTTTGGCCCTATCGTGGCCAAAATGGGCTCAATAACACCCAAAATTGTGGGTCTCCTCTCCCATTCACTGGGCATTTCCAGAAAAAAAAACGATTTCCAGCTTGGAAACGATGGAGAAAAATGCAGCAAAATGTGGGTGTTGGGCCCATTATATGTCAGTTAATTAAAACTTAACATGTAGAGTGCTAAACATAAATTATCAACTCGAGGAAGTCTTTTATTTCAAAGCTATCGTGTAAGATCTATGCAAGCACAATTTCTACTTGACACTGTTATCTGTTGGTATGCAATCGAAACTCTCTATAAAGTAGATCACACCTTCTTGAAAGTAAATCAAACCTCGAACCTATTCGTAAATCAAAACTATAAATTGAACACACTTCAAACAAACTTTATTCCTATGAAACAATATTTAATTGCATAAATCTAAAAGAAGTCTCGTGTTGTCCAACAATATATCAAAATGAATTAACATGCGAACACTATAATAAATCTAATGAATAAAAACATGAACTGAATAATAAAACAGATAAATCTAATAAATGAAAACATGAACTGAATAATAAAACAACCATGATAAATCTACTGAATGAAAGCATGAACTAAATAATAAACAAATCTACAAATAACACAGTTACAATTAACACTACCAGCACCTGCTCAGGGAAGAGGGACCTTCCTCTACTGAGCAGAGCTGGATCTCCACAATGAACGTCTACAACTCCAAAATTAAGAAACTGCCAGCATGTATTATCATAATGAATGATCACAATAGATCTGGATCAAATCCTACATCATAACATTGAATTTTCTTTCCCCATCTTCCCCCCCTTCTCAATGAGATTAATTATATATTTATACATAAAATTATCTCATGGAAATGAGGAACTGAACCCCCAACTTGTGATCTATAACTGCTGAAACATGGCTGTAACTGCTGGCAACTTTTGAACCGGTCGCAACAGCAAATCTGGGAAATACCCTCTCGAAGAACCACATGCATATCACAAACCATGGCTTTGTTTGGAAATTTTCTTGATAGTGAGGTAAATGAGGATGTTGAGCACAAAACCCATGTGTCGGATTTTTGAGATTCTTTTCCATCTGCTCGAAAATCAAGACGCGAATCAAGGTGTTCTTATGTGGCATGCATTTTCGGTTAAGGCTGTAACAACTAGCTATGAGCGTCCTGTACGTGACAAATCACTCCACAAACCATCATTAGTAAAATTATGCATAATAGTATTTAATTCATCAAAGATAAAGGAAAATAATCATTATTAACCACTTAAAACATCAATGGAAGTAACATGATGTTTTACGCACAGTTACAACAAATGGATGGAAAATGGAATGATAAATGGGCAATAATGGTAAGAAAATGGATGAAAGATATGTCAATAAGTGATGGAAAAATGGACAATTCCAGGGCCCAACAGTGGGGAAGGAAACTCAACCACTAATAATCACCAAAAATGATTTCTCAGCCTGAGAAAAGTGAGGTAACAACAAAAAACGTGAATGGCTTCACACACAAGAAGTTTTGAATGCCTGAGAGAGCTCATGTGAAGGAAAAATGGTGAGGGAAAACATCAAAAACATCAAAGCATGGTAGAATGGCCTACGTTTTTGGGTTTTTGCTTGCCCAAGGAGTCAAAACGTGTTTCCCAAAAACTGATGGCTTCTCCAATTCGAATTTGGGCTGTCATACCTTGCCCATCCCATGCAATAACCAACCCAACCAATTTCTGGTAGTAATAAATGATTGGGTGAATGAGACAAGAAAGGTAGTTGACAGTTTGATGGGTTCTCCCATTGACATCTGGCTTTTTCCCATTGGACCCAAAGGTTAAATATCCCCCCCCCATCCTTAGGAAAGCATGCCCCTTCTCATTATGGTTGCATTGACATAGCTGGTTGTGGGTATTTTAATTAAAATGCATGTGTACATGGTGTCCATAATTATAACGTGCCTGGATAGCACCAAATACATCGGCAATGATTTTAATCATCAGAACATAAAATGATAATCCATGGTGGGGATTTTAGCCTTTAGCTCCACACCACGATTAATTACAATATATACATCATATACATTTAATGCAAACGGGGTCAAAATCGGGGTGTTACATTCCCTTCCCCCTTCAATAGCACTGTCTCAGTGCTTTACAAAATTGAACAAAATGCTACACTGGCATCGTCTCAGTGCTCTACAGAATCAAACAAAAATGGATGTGCCAATCACATGGCATCCTCTAGCTCCCACGTAGCCTCTTCAAGACCGTAGTGCTCCCATTGCACCTTTACCTGCCCTATGGCTCGGTTCCGGAGCATTGTGACCTTCCTGTCGAGGATGTGCATTGGATCGATTTGGAACTCTCGCTCGGGTTCCACCTGAATCACATCCCAGTTTATCACATGGTTAGGATCATGTACATATTTCTTAAGCAAAGAAACATGAAAAACATTATGAGCTCTAGCGCTAGCAGGCAATGCAATTCTATATGCAACTGACCCTATTCTTTTAAGCACTTCAGACGACCCACAATATCTAGGTGACAACTTGGCACAACTTCCAAGTTTCAAGGAACTCTTCCTTATCCTCACTCTAAGGTAAACATGATCCCCAACACTGAAATCTCTGTTCACCCTATGCTTATCTGCATAGCGTTTCTGTCTGTCCTGAGCTACTTTCAGATTCTGCCTGATCTTTACAACCTCTTGCTCCATTTCTTTGAGCAATTTTGGCCCAAGAACAACCCTGTTCACTGAATTATCCCATGTCACTGGTGTCCTACACCTCCTGCTGTACAAAACTTCATATGGACTCGTCCCCAAGGATGCTTGTTGTCCATTGTTATAAGCAAATTCTACCAAGTGTCAATAATCTTCCCACTTGGTCGGTTTGTCCATCACATACATGTGAAGCACATATTCAAGCACCTGATTCACTCTCTTTGTCTGCCCATCAGTCTGAGGATGGTAGGCAATGCTGAAGTTCAACTTTGTACCCAAATCTGCAAACAACCCCTTCCAAAAATTGGAAGTGAACTTGACATCTCTATCAGAGACTATTGTCTTAGGCAATCCACGCAATTTGAAAATCTCCTTCATGAAGATTTTTGCAATGTCATCAATCTTGTGTGTAGACTTAACCGATATAAAATGTGCTGCCTTCATCAACTTGTCCACCATAACCATGATGGAATCATGTTGTCTCCAAGTCATTGGCAATCCTGTAATAAAATCCATGGAAATAACTTTCCATTTCCATTCCAGAACTGGAAAAGGCTGCAACAAACTTGCAGGGTGTTGATGCTCAACCTTTACTTGCTGACATTTCATGCACCTTGAAATATACTCAACCATATCCTTTTTCATTCAAGGCCAAAAATACTGCTTTCTGGTTGTAGCAATCGTCTTTTGATATCCTGGATGACCAGAATATGGAGCTTGATGGATCTCATCCATAACCATTCTCCTCAAATCTGCTATATTTGGAATATATACTCGGTCCTTATAGGTAATAAGTCCATCTTCTTCCAATTTATATTCCTCATACCTTTTCTCAAGACTTTGCTGTTGCAACTTGTCTTTTACCAGCTCATACCATTCATCTCTAGTGGTATGATTAACAATCTGTTGTCTCAATTTTGATTGAAAAATACTAAGAGATGCCACATGCATTTTCTGCACCTTCCTACTGAGTGCATGGACTACCTTATTCTCTTTTCCTTTTATGTGCTTGATTCGAAATCAAACTCACATAAAAACTCTATCCATCTAGCTTGCCTAGCATTTAACATTGGTTGATCAAACAAGTACTTCAGACCACAATGGTCTGTCCTTAGCTCAAATATTCTTCGCATCAAGTAATGCCTCCACATCCTGAGAGCATGTACTATGGCCGCAAGTTCTAGGTCATGAGTAACATAGTTCTTCTCATGCTCCTTCAGCTTTCTTGACTCATAACATATCATGTGGTTGTCTTGCATAAGGACTCCTCCAAGCCCTTGTCCGCATGCATCAGTACACACCAAAAAATCCTTTTTTGGGTCTGCAATCTTCAATACTGGTGCACTTGTGAGGAGATTCTTCAACTGCTAGAAGCTTTCTTCACACCTCGATGTCCATTCAAACTTTATTCCCTTCTTTTGCAAAGAAGTGACTGGATGTGCAACCTTGGAAAATCCTTCAATGAATCTCCTATATTATCTTGCAAGTCCCATAAAAGATCTTACATCAGTCACATTTCTTGGAGTAGGCCAATTCATAATGGCTTCAATGTTCTCAGGATCTACAGATATGCCCTCATCTGAGATAATGTGAGCCAAATAATGAATTCTATCTCTATAGAAGTCACACTTTCTTAACTTTGCATACAACTGATGCTCCCTGAGCAATTGTAAAGGCAATCTCATATTCTCTTCATGCTCTTCCTCATTCTTAGAATAAATAAGAATGTCATCAAGGAAAACAAGAACAAACTTTTCCAAATACCTGCTGAAGACACTATTCATAAGGCACATAAATGTAGCTGGTGCATTTGTGAGACCAAATGGTACCACTACAAACTCATAATGCCCATACCTTGTCTTAAAGGCTATCTTATGAATGTCTTCATCCTTGATTCTTACTTGATGGTAACCAGACCTTAAGTCAATCTTGGAAAATACCTTTGCTCCTCGCATTTGATCAAAGAAGTCATCAATCCTAGGCAAAGGATATTTGTTCTTCACAGTGACTTTGTTCAACTGTCTGTAATCAATACACAACCTAAGTGTACCATCTTTCTTCTTTACAAACAAAATTGGTGCTCCCTAAGGAGACACACTCGGCCTGATATACTTCTTCTCCAACAACTCTTGCAGTTGCATCTTCAGATCTAACACTTCTGGTGTACTCATTATGTAGGGTGTCTTGGACATTGGTGCTACTCCTGGCACACGTTCAATTGTGAAATCAATGCCCCTCTTTGGAGGAAGCCATGGAATCTCATCAGGAAACACATCCCTATATTCCTGCAACACATGAAAGTCCTCCAACCTAGGAGTCTCATCCTCTGTTGCCTCCAAAATATGAGCTGCATACAACTGGCAACCTTTCCTACAGAACTTCTTCAATTGCATTGCTGAAAACCTGCATTACTGAAATCACCTTTTGAATGCCTTTCACAACTCTTGGGTTCCCTCCTTCATCCATGCATTCAAAAGTCTTATTATAACAATCAAGCTTTACTTTGTGAGATTCTAACCAATCCATTCCAATGAGAACATCATAGGAACCAAGAGGTAGAACATTCAGATCAACACAAGCCTATCAATCCATTCATAACCAATGGACATTTCTCTACCACTTCACTAACCTTTCTCTTAGTTCCAATGGCTAGCTGAACTAACCAAGATTTCTTATCCTTTACTTTCTTAAAAACACAAATATCCATTACTCTAGGAGTAATGTAACTGTGAGTAGAACCAGGGTCAATCAAAATAGAAACAGATTTCTTGACAATCTTACCTGCAACTTCAACCACAATTGATTGGTGATCTGCCTGGTGGTCCTCGAGTGCTGCATAAATCCTAGGGACGACTCTTGCTACTTGACCCACTATTTCTGCCTCTTGAATGTTGTAAGCTGGCCTTGCATTCTCATTCTCAAGTGGACAATTCCTGCGCATGTGGGGTCCTCCACATTTCCAACATTTGAGTGGTCCTCTGTTCTGTTGTGGCTCTTTAGGCTTTTCTCCCATCACTTTGGCTACCTACTTCTCAACTTGTGGTGGTTGCTTCTGCTGATTCCTGAAGTTAGAAGGTTTGAAACCTTTCTTCCTTTGGTCAGACTTATCGTTCTTCTTGTCCTTCCATGTTTTCTGGTAATCAGGTTTTCCTTTGCTTTGCTCATAGCAGTACTTATCCTTCCTTATTGCTTCTTCCATAGTTCTAGGTCATTAAAACTCAATTATGTCTTTGTAAGACTGAGGCAATCCACTCAGAAAACATTGGATCTTTATGTTTTCATCTTTGATGTACATGACATACCTTAACAATTCCAATAACTTATTTGCATACTCTTCCATGGTCTACTATCCCAATCTCAGCTCATGGAACTCCTTAATTTTGTCATCATAATACCTGTCAGAGAGGTATTTCTGCTTGAAATACTTTTTGAATTGTTTCCACTTAAGTCTCCTTTCACTGATCGTCTTTACTTGCTTGAAGTGCTCCCACCAAATGGATGCCCTTCCATTTAGATTGAATATGGAAACCCTTGCCTTCATGTTTCTCGAATAATACTGAACTTGGAAGTACTTCTTTATCCCAAGAAGCCAAGCTTTAGCCTCTTGTCCAGTCTTTACCCCACCATCAAACATAGGAGGTTTAGCATTCTTAAATTCATCCCAAGAGCGATCCCTATGGTTCCTCTTTCTCTTTCCCTTGTGAGAAGAAGAGCTTGAATCCCCACTAGATTCTTCCGAGTCAGATGATCTACTAGAAGTCCTTCTTCTTCTTTTGGTATTGCTCTTACTATCTTTTGGTTTTACTATACACTATGCAGAGTCTGTCTTTCTTTGCAAGTTTGTCAAACTCTACAACATAGCAGCATTCAACTGATGCTGCTCTTCTTGGGCTTTAATCAAGCTTCTCATGGTGGCTGAAATATCTAGCGATTTCTCTTGGAATCTCCTTCCATTAGACTCTATGTCATCATTTCCAACTCGAACATTTTCCCCCATGGCATCTCGCACACGCTTGTAGGAGTCTCGAGCATCATATCTGTCATGGGTTCTCATGGCTAAACCACAACTTACTTTACTGACCTGCACTATGTGGAATGCTGCCCTTTTGCAGGTCACTATGATTCTGCAAAATGTGGTAGTAACACAACTGTTACCTGCATAACATTTATACAATTCATAATAACTTACCTGTATTGGAAACATCATATATTGACAACTTTGTCAAATCATAGAATTTTCCTTTCACAGAGAACGACGGTCGCGCAATCTGGTGCATGAACAGGTTGCCATTTTTCATCTTTCTAGCCTTGCAGATCTCATTGAAAAACCTTGCTGAGATTATCTGTTTCAGCCAAATTTTCAAAATTCAGTTGCTGCGTCGAAATTTTTTTCAACATTTGCCCACTGTAGCGGAAATTTTTTCAACATTTACTCGCTGTGGTGGCTCCTTCCTCTCTTTCCACCCACCACCGTAGCAGCTTCAACTTCTTTTTCCTTCCACCGCCGTAACGGCTCGATTTCCGGTTTCCAACCATCGTTGTGGCTCGGTCCTATTTTTCCATCCACCGCCGTAGCGGCTTAAAGTGTGATTTTTGTTTGTCATAGCGGTTCGATCATTGACTTCCTGTCACCGCACATCAGCTCGATCTTCAAATTTCTTCCGCCACGTAGCAGCTCACTTTTCCTTTTCCTGCCGCCGCCATTGCGGATACTTTTTCGATTTTCAATCGCTACAATGACTCTTCCATATTCTTCTAGTCACCACTGTGTCGAAAACTTTTCCAAATTCTAGCCACCGCATTGACACTTAGAATATTTTTGTAAATTCATTCCGTGGTGAAACTTTCCTTTTTCCTCCATCGACGTTGTAGCTTTCACCTTGGGACCCAGCCAACGCTGCAGCTTGTAGATCGATTTCCACCCGCTGTGCTGGCTCGCTTTGGGAGACTTAGCCGCTATAGCGGCTCCTAATTCTGTTTGCTACCACCGCTGCAGCTCAAACGGTAATAACCGCCCGTTGTGCCGGTAAAAAGGAAACAACACAGCCACTGCTGCGACTCTTCTTCTTCCTCCTCTTCCGCTACAACGAATCGACTTGGGGCCTTCTTAGCCGCCAAGGAGATTTTCTATACTTAGAAATTTTTTTATGATTTTTTCTCTATTGGTCTGAGATCAATAGAGGTTACCTAGCCTCTGTTAATTACTTTACATGGCCCATAGAGGCCCAATACTGCAACCTTGGGCTCTGATACCAATCTATCACATCCCCACCCTTCTACCGGCGAGAGGACGCGACTATAATGCTGATAATCTGGGAAACTAAGCCCCATGAACGTAAAATATAAAATGCATTGGAAATAAACATACATAGATGCATAAATTACTATCAAACAATGGAAGCATTTACATTTCATTCAACACATTAACATGTTCATCATATTTATAAATTAAACACACTTGCAAGGATTTAAACACAAGAGATACTTATCTTTAACAGAAGCTTGTCCTGCAGTCAGCTATGCCACTGCAACATTCCACCCAACCATAGGCCAGTGTGCTCATCAATCACTCATCAACACTACCACCCCCGAGCTGGGCATGATTCCACAAGGAATAAGGGGAAACTAGCAGGCTCACACGTAGCCAATGATACACCAAACTCAACCAAGCCAACACAGTTGGGTTTATCATGCTAACAGGGAGCTGGAAAGGTTGGCTGCTAAGCTAGTGAGCTCAATCCAAGAGCTATGGACACCTGCACCAGAACTAGCCTGACTTCTAAGACATCCACACACACCCAACACAAGGAAGCATTCCCTTCTCTTCTATGTATTCCCTCGAGCCATGCCTTCCACTCCAGTGCTATTCAGGGGGTGCAGAGAAGAAATTCAACCCTCTAGCTCTGTCTATGAGGGTCCTACACACACTAGGTTTATCAAGCAGGCTCAGACCCCATTTCCACTCCCAATTCAATGCAAGCCAAAGCCAAAATATGCACCACAACACAATACGATTTCTAGGTTGGATGAAAAGTAGTTCCAACAACAAAAACGAACTTCTAGAATGGGTAAAAATAGCCCTTTAGCAGCAATATGATTTCCAGAGATGTTTTGGCCATATCATGGCCAAAATAGGCTCAATAACACCCAAAATCGTGGGTCTCCTCTCCCACTCACTGGGCATTTCCAGAAAAACAATTTCTAGCTTGGAAACAATGGAGAAAAATGCAACAAAAAGTGGGGAAGGAAACTCAGCCACTGATAATCACCAAAAACAATTTCTTAGCCTGAGCAAAGTGAGGTTACAGCAAAAAACGTGAATGGATTCACACACAGGAAGTTTTGAATTCCTGAGAGAGCTCACATGAAGGAAAAATGGTGAGGAAAAACATCGAAAACATCAAAGCATGGTAGAATGGCCTACGTTTTGGGTTTTTGCTTTCCGAAGGAGTCAAAATGCATTTCCCAAAAACTGATGGCTTCTCCAATTCGAATTTAGGTTGTCATACCTTGCCCATCTCATGCAATAACCAACCCAACCAATTTTTTGCAGTAATAAATGATTGGGTGAATGAGACAAGAAAGGTAGTTGATAGTTTGATGGATTCTCCCATTGACATTTGGCTTTTTCCCATTGTCCCCAAAGGTTAAATACACCCCCCCCTTTTCCTTATGAAATCATGCCCCTTCTCATTATGGTTGCATTGACATAGCTGGTTGTGGGTATTTTAATTAAAATGCATATGTACATGGTGTCTATAATTATAACGTGCCTAGCTAGCACAAAATACCATCGGCAACGATTTTAATCGTCGGAACATAAAACGATAATCCATGGTGGGGATTTTAGCCTTTAGCTCCACACCATGATTAATTACAATATATACATCATATACATTTAATGCAAACGAGGTCAAAACCGGGGTGTTACACAAAGGAAGAAAGGTTTCAAACCTTCTCACTCCCGAGATCAGCAAAGGACAAGCTGTGATTAAGCCAGCCAAGATGATGGGAGACATGCCAAGGAAACCACTCACATGTTGGGGATGTGGAGGAGACCATCTGATTGAGTACTATCAACATCAAAATGGGAATAAAGGTCAAGTCCACAACACCCAAGGAGCTATGACTGTGGGCCAGTCATAACTCAACCATGGTTGAAGTTGAGGGTAAGATTGCTAAGCAGTTTGTTTCTGTTTTGATTGACCCTGGATCTACTCACAGCTATATCACCCCTAGTCTTGTTGATATGTGCACTTTGAAGAAATCAAAGCATAGAAAATCATGGTTAGTCCAACTAGCCACTGGAACTTAGAGAAAAGTCACTGAGGTGGTAGATATGTGTCCATTGGATATGGATGGATTGGTCACTTATGTAGACCTAAATGTTCTACTACTTGGTTCCTATGATGTTCTCATTGGAATGGATTGGTTGGAAGCACACAGATTAAAGCTTGATTATTACAACAAGAATTTTGAGTGGTTGGATAAAGAAGGAAAGCCAAAGGTTGTAAGAGGCATTCCCATGGTGATCTCTGTTAGGCAGATTTCAACAATGCAGCTGAAGAAGTTCTGTAGGAAAGGTTGTAGAGTGTATTCAGTTCATGTTGTGGAGGCAACAAATAATGAAACTCCTAGGTTGGAGGAATTTCATGTGATACATGAATTGAAGGATGCTTTTCCTGTTGAAATTCAAGGGCTTCCTCCGAAGAGGGACATTGATTTCACCATTGAATGTGTGCTAGGAGCAGCACCAATGTCTAAGACACCCTACATGATGAGTACACTAGAAATGCTAGAGCTTAGGAAGCAGTTGCAAGATTTATTGGAAAAGAAGTATATCAGGCATAGTGTGAAAAATAAAGATGGTACACTTTGGTTGTGTATTGATCACAGACAACTGAACCAAGTCATTGAGAAGAACAAATATCCTTTGCCTAGGATTGATGACCCATTTGATCAAATGAGAGGAGCAAGGGTATTTTCCAGGGGTGATTGGAGGTCTGGTTACCATCAGGTAAGGATCAAAGATGAAGATCTTCATAAGACAACCTTTAGAACAAGGTATGGATGCTATGAGATTGTAGTGGTACCATTTGGTCTCACAAATGCACCAGTTACATTCATGCGCCTTATGAATAATGTCTTCAGTAGGTACCTTGACAAGTTTTTTCTTGCTTTCCTTAGTGTCATTCTTACTTATTCTAAGAATGAGGAAGAGCATGAAGGACATCTGAGATTGACATTGAAATTGCTCAGGGAGCATAAGATGTATGCAAGGTTGAGCAAATGTGACTTCTATAAAGATAGAATTCATTATTTGGGTCACATTATCTCATATGAAGGAATATCTGTAGACCCTGAAAAGATTGAGGCCATTATGAGTTGGCCTACTCCAAGAAAGGTGACAGATGTAAGATCTTTTTATGGGACTTGCAAGATATTGCAGGAGGTTCACCGAAGAATATTCAACAGGTAAAGTGGAGTATATGTATAGGCTGAGGAGGCCTGCATGTGCACTTGTAGTTCCATGAGGAGATGACCCTCATGTGTGTGTACAATCATATCAGGACTTCCTGAAGACTACATGTAGAATGACTTGGAAAGGGAAGTATGGTTGTACCCAATGAAACCAAGGCGAAAATATGCCACGTGCTATGAGAAGGATGTCATGACTGAAATCTAACCTCTAAACATAACAGATTTGAAATTTCAAATTTTTGCTATTGACTGTTTGGCTGATATAAATGGTGTCAAGATGACATGTTGTATGTGGATGTCCAGGTTTTTAGCAGCATGTGTAAATAGGGGATGAGTGCTCCCACTTGCAAAAGCCAAACAATATGAGGATGGCCTCATGGTTGCAAAAATCTGATTTTCTTTAGGAAGCAAAATTGTGAATTCATATTTTTATTTGACTATCGGTGTTATTGATCGCTTGATATTTGGAAAATCATGTATGCATGAAATAGATTTGAAAATCTATGATTGAAATTTTCATGATGGCGTGTCATGTGAACTGCATGCTTTTATGTAACACAGGTGAGATGATGAAAGTACACACTTGGAGTACATAGCTTCTCGGAAGGGTGTGTTTGGGATACATAGCTCCTCGGAAGGATGTGCTTGGGGTACATAGTTCCTGGAAGGATGTACTTGGGGTGCATATCTTCTCGGAAGTATGTGTTTTGGATGTATGGCTCCTCGGAAGGATGTACTTGGGTACATAGCTTGTCCCCCCAGCTAGCTAGGCACCGGTATGCATCACTGGGGAAGCCCAAGGTGTAAGACATCTGGTTAGACTTCCTTCCGCACCCATTCACGCCGTAAGGGGACTGTCACAAGAGTGGGGGTTCCATGAAGAGAATAACCCATAGATATTATGGTGTCCATAAAGGAAGCGCCTGATTTTGGTGAGCACTGGAGGAGGTGCTAGGCCCTTGAGCAGAACTGCTATTGATCACCTAGAGAGGTCTTAGGCTCTGAAGCGGGGATACCAGATCTTGGTTGAGAGATTCTATACATATAAGTATCTGATTACTTGGTAAATCCTTGTTGCTTTTCTATAATTACACATGTGTATACTGATTTAGCTATGATTTTGAAAATCTTGTTAAGGAGTGAATCCTATAGGAATGAATATGACATGTGAATTAATTCATTGTGGTGTCCAGAAAGGAAGCACCTACGCTTGGTGAGCACCTAGAGGAGGTGTTAGGCTCTGGAGTAGAGATGCCATATCTCGGTTGAGAGATGTTTTCACATGTGATATGAGACTTGTAAAAGCTTGTTCTGGTTGGTCGTTCAATTTGTATAATCCTCCTTCTTGTTCTCCAATTACTATTGCATCGTCAATAGTCTTTCCTCTTGGCCACATGAGGACTTGGCCATCTACAAATGCAACCCTCATGCCTTTGCATACATTGCCGATATGGAGAGAAGATTCTTCTTTAGTCCTGTCAAACAAGACATCCTTCATTTTCATAGACTTTCCAGAGTCTAGCTTGTAGGAGGATTCACCACTACCTTTTATGGGATATTGTTAGTCATCCCTAAGTTTTACCTTATGGGGTGAATTATGTTCGGATAGTTTCTCAAAGGATTCCTTGAATCCTGTCATGTGCGTGGAAGCCCCACTGTCAATAAGCCAATCTTTGCTTCCATGTGTGACAGTTCCCGTGAGAGCGGAGATCAGAACGTATTCTTCATCACTTGAAGAGTCTTCACTTTCTTGTTTTACTCTCTTTCTGGGAGGATCATCATCCTCAATAGTGTGAGCATGATGTCTTCTTTTGGAGTTCTTTTTCTTCTTAGATCCATTCTTATTCATGGGACAATTTCTAGCAAAGTGTCCTCTTTCATCACATGTATAGCATCTGAGTTTGGATAGATCCTTGTTAGTTCTTACAAAATTATCTTTCTGATGAGAATGCTTACCTTGGTGACGATGATTTTTCCTTCTGCCTTTCTTGGAGTGTACTATGAGAGCTTGATCTTCATTTCCCATCTTTTCTTCTCGAGCTACTACTCGAGCTTCTTCTTGTGAGCATTCTTCCCACAGTCTACTAAACTTGATTAGCTTCTTTCTAGCATAGATTCCTTGGATGAAAGAATCCCATGATCTAGGGATACCATTCAAGGTTGTCATCACAATTTCTGCATTCTCCACTTCTTCATCCACTGCTTCAAGTTGTTCTTTGGTCTGGGAGACCCTTGTAAAGTATGACTGTATGGTCTCCTCATTCTGGGTCTTTACATTCTTCAACTGGTTCCTCAAAGACATCTTTTGGTTTATGTTCTTCCCTTCAAATAGTTTGGTCAGGGAATCAAACATAGCTTTAGGTGTCTTGAGGGAGGACACCTGTGGTATGAGGTGATCCTTGATTGAATCAACAATAATCCTCTTAGACATGACCAATTTCTTCTTGTGTAAGGATTTAGCCTCATCTTCCTCTGGAACTGGAACCTCCTCATTGATGTAGGAGTCCAACTCATTTTCTTCCAGGACCAGGGATATCCTATACTTCCAGGCTCAAAAGTTATCAACTCCCTCAAGCTTTTCATCAATCTTGGTATGATGAGACATCTTAATTGAGAACCTCAAATTGAAATACAAAATATTTAGATCTTACCAGGTCAAGATGTCAGATCTGGATTTGGAGCTGAATTTCTACAGTGCTGGTTCAGGAGCAGACTAGGGTTTGACTTTTCCTGAGTTCTGTCCAGCCAAAAACTTTGATCTTGATCTCTAAACTTCAATTTTGAGGAGGAGATCAATCTAGGCTTGGGCTTACTCAAAAATTCCACTTCTGTGGAAATCCCTAATTTTTGGCAGCAGTGTCGGGTAAAAAACTGAAAATGCTCAAAATCATATTCTGCTTCGACAGAAAGATGTGCCCTAGAGAGGAGAGTTAGCCCAACCTTCTTTTGCTGAAAATCTGTGGAAAGAGATCCAAAAAGTAGGAAGCCCTAGTTTCCGCAGCTGCACAGTGTCTTCTTCTCAGGTTAGCTTTGATACCATGTTAGATTTTTATCATTCAAGCTAGCATTATATTAGGATCTTTAACTGAGAGAATAACAAGCACAACAATCAAACACAAGAGACAATGAACACACTGTTTTTCCTTAGGGAAACCATAAATGGAGAAAACCCCGCAACTTCCTCAGAGATAGAATCAACACCAAAAGTAAAACCCCAAAACAGTAAGATGATCTCCCGACAACAGTAGTCTCTTTCTTTCTAGCCCCAACGACTTCTTCTCCCTCAGCTATGCACTACAACTGAGGGTGAGTGAGTGTGTGATAAATAGAGAGGCTCATTCTCTATTTATACTAATTCCTGACTTGACAATAACTCACTAGGGCTTACTTCACTAGGAGAGTCTAATAACCCTAGGGCCCCACAACTACAGGGACTTTAACCCTTGATCAATAGGAGGGTTACCCACAATGACTTGACATGACTTGTTTACATTATAGAAACTCCCGATTGAAACATTGGAGCATGACATGACTCAATTACATTACAAACACTTCCCGGAATAAACATCGGGGTACAACACATAAGATATACAAGTGAATACATTCCGAAGTTACAATTACATCAACATGGGGATGTTACATTTTTAATGAATCAAATAAAGTACACAAATAATGCATTTTCCAATTAGAAACAACAAGCCTAGTGGCATGAAAAGTAGACACAAAAACTTAGTATCCAAGACCTAATTTAGAAAGAATGGAAAGGATTAATTGATCATCCTTATTCTCAATCCCACAATGTTTGAGCATTTGTCATGTCCCCTTAAATTGACCATTAAAAGTGTTGACCATGCTAAGTTCCTAGGGGCTCAAGTTGTTATTAATTATTCCTCCTAGGATAAATTTTTACTAATAATTGTTCTAAGGCATGTATTTAATTTTATTTCGGCAATTTTATTTATTATGCACAATAATGATGTGGAATTAAGGCTGCCATGTCAAGAGGGTGCATTGGGGAAAGCTAGTAAACTTTCCTTGGTAAAAATAAGAAAGTCCATGACAAAAGCAAGAAAGAGAATAAAGGGAAGTTTCCTAAAAGCAGAAAAAGCAGAAAGAGGTAAAAGCAGGAAAGTTATTTTTAAGGAAAGAAAGAGTTTCCTTATGAGCCAAGAAAAGCATAAAGTTGTCATAACTCAAAAGAGGCATCTTTTGACTAAGGGAGGGCGCAGTTTCTAATTGTGAAGGATTATTTGGAATTAGAAACAATTCCACATAGTCCTACTTGCCTAATTTCCCAAAGGGGGCGCTTTTGTGGCTAGGGTTAGGTCATCCATGGGGTTGACTAGCTCTCACAGGTCACCATTGGCCTCAACTTACTAAGCAGGTCATTGATAAGTCTATAAAAGATAAATTCAAACCCATTGATTCAGTTTGGATGATTTGATATTGTGGTTATGCTATGTGAGCATACTCTCTGAGTGTTGTGCCTCAGAACATTGGGTGATGGTCCCCAAACCCCTCCTCCCTTCTCTTCTATCTCCCTTTCTATCTATTGCAGGTTTATGGAGCGCTAATTTCAGCCATTAAAGATTATTCCAGAAGTTATTGCAGCCTCCATCAAGTTCTGGTTGAGTTCCAGTGAAGCCCATGCTTCATCCGTGCTCACAACCACTTTTGTCGGTCATGTTCTGGGCCTCCTGCCCCTTATTTTGGAGCCTCCCTGTAATGGTCAGTTTGGTATTTGATTTCTGATCTGTAGCAGAATATTACTCTATAATTTATATATATCAGGTCGAAACATATTTGTTCACAAATAATTTTGTCTTCAGTTTCCTCAAAAAAGCTTATTTGATCACTGTATGGGGGAAAATTGATGAATCAGAGTGCTATGAGGAATATGCAAGGTTGGGGAACTGTATGAAGAGATTTTATATGTTCAGTGGGATGTTATTTACCTCTGTAATAATTCATATGTATCTCAGAAATTAAATCTACACGAATTAACTGCTTAAATCTAGACCCTAGCTAGATTGCTAGCTTTCATTGACTAATCTTGCCAAATTTGATGTAAAATGAGTTCTGCTAACTCAAACTGAGCCCCGTTTGTTCCTGTGGGTCACTGACAGACTCACCTTCCCTTACATACCTCCATAAATTTTTTTATTTGGGTCTGTAATGCATTTTTGGATCCTCCATTGCGCTGGATTTAACTAGGCCAAAACTGTCGGAAAAACCAACATTTCTTCGTAACTACTCAGAACTTTCCAGAACTTATGAAAACTGTCCAAAACTGTTTATAATGTTAAATTAATACTGTAACAACCCTCTTCAAGTTTTCATAAGCCCCTGGTTGAAACAGACCGAACTACTCTTCCTAGTTTCACGGTTTGACTGCCCAGAAGCGTGGTAGTAGGTTTCCGCGGAGCGGACTCTGAACCCTAAATGGAATCAGATCTAAATGTGTTAGGGAATATGAAATTCTATGTCTGAAATATCTTTGGTTGCTTCCCACTACTTAGTCCTTTTGCTTGCAAAATTTCCCAAAAGAAATCCTTGATTTGCTCAGTCCGAGAAGGCCTTGTGAGAATTAATTCAATTTCAGAAATTTTAATAAAAAAAATTGCAGCAAGTTAATATTCTTATCTGTACATCATATAAGGGATATTACAGCATTGGAACAAGTGACTTGAATTTGGTGAAGAAACCCTCAATAGAATCGAAATTGCTTGGACTCATTGAGAATAACTCAAAATCCAATTGATGTGCTCTTAAGTCATCTTGAACTCCAAATAAAGACTCAAGTTTGGTCCATACTTTGTTTGGAGTGGTCAAACCATCTAGATGAAAGAGTAGATAAGGATAAATAGAGAGAAAAATAAATCCATAGGCTTAATCCAACCTATTATGCCACTTAGCTTTCTCAATAACAACATTGGCCTCATACTCCAAAGCTAGAGTAACTCTGTATAGTCCCATACTGCACAATAGAATGCCAATTTTGGATTTCCATTCGTGATAATTGAAGGGAGTCGGGATCATAGCTGAATAAGAATCCATATTGATGAGTTGATTCGCTCAAGAAGAAACTCTCTACAACCTACATAAATAAAACTAGGAGAAAATATTGTAAGCTTAATAACATGCCCTTCTTCAGAGAGGAATAGGAGTTTAGATACGCTCTACTGGAAAGAACAAATAGCTCCTCAACTCTGATGAACTTGAACAACCTTACGCTCTGATACCATGTAGAAATAGCATCTCTAATGCTATAAGTAAAGATGCTAAGAATAAGCACATGAAATAGATATTGATACTAAGATAATTCTCATAAGCCTACATAGGAAAAATAGAGAGAAGAATAGAGACTGAACCACATGAATGAAGAGATGAATATTGGAGTATATCCTTCCATTGAATAACGATGAATAATAGTGTACATATATAGTAAATCCATCATAGGTAAAATCTAGTTGTATTGGAGACAACTGATCAAGATCAGAATGATAGACTTACTAAATATGATAAACCCCCATAGGTGGCTAAAGCACTTCCAAAATCAATCAAGGACCTCACGAATTATCAAAAGCATGAGTGAGTTGTCAAGAGTGATGGAAAAACATGTTAATCCTCAGATATGGAGAGAAAATCATGGAGGATGGGTTGGCAACAAAATATAGCAATTTCCTAGTTGACTAGATTTACCTTATCCACAAAAAAGATGGAATAAAGCAGTAAAAGACAGAATCTGCAGGAAAGCAGAGTTACTAATTATGACAGTTAATAAAGTGGACATGATCAACCTCAAATCAGGATTAAAGCATTCTTGGGGTATATATGGCAAGTGTTGACTATGTGGTGCAAGTGGATTCGAACTATCAAGGCCAGTGGATATGAAATTAATCAAAATTGATTAAATATTTTATCCTAAGTTCTGAAGTGGGTTTATTATATTCCCATAGATAGAATGCAACATTCGTGGAATGTAGCTAAAGGAATTTTTCCATGTTGGTGCAAATGTCTCTTATGAATATTACTTGAACAGTGATTCAACAACAATTTTCAACCTGCATAGGTTCTATTCTTAGGGGTTGTTCACTTTGGAAATGGACAATAAATTCACTACCATAAATAAATTTTGACCACCAGGTATGAAAAACCAAGCCCCATTTTCCATACCTATGCAAAGCTATCCATGTTGACCTCTTGATTTTTTCCTTCTCTGTTGTATTTTTTATGCTACATATGTAATAAATAGATTGCATATGCTTATAAAACTGCACTGCATATTTTAAATTGCACTACTTGGTTATCAAATTAATAGAGCATGAAAAAAAGAGCTAGGAAGTTAACTAGCTCTCGAAATTGTTGACCCTACTAAATTTGTCGAACATATTTGATGTTGTAGCTAATTTTCATGCTTCATAGAATTGTCAATAGATAGCTCTCATTTTACAGTTGAAAATCAATATCCTTGTTACATTCATTGTTTCCTTTCCATCTACCTCTGATACAAACAAATATATAGTTCACAAAAAGGACACAACTAGTTAGATAGTGTTATTAGTGGACACATTATACAAAATATGAATAGTGGAAGCAAATGCTTCTATTAATCACAAGTCCATTGTCTCCTCTATTTCATGTAGTCTTGAAGATTTTGAACTTTATGGTGCCAAAATTGTAGCATAGCAATATAATTGTTGCAATGTGTAAAAAATTGTCACGCAATTATCATGTTTGAATGTTATTTTCTACTTAGCTATGAAATTTGTCTTATTTTCCTATATTGGAAATAGGAATATGCCAGACATGTGCCATTGTTATGGTCAATTGTTATGCTTCACAATGTTTTCAACATATTACTATTGGTTTCCTTGGTAAATAGAATCTAGCAAAATTTGTCTACCTATGATACATGAAATAAATAGTTGACAAATAGGATGCAACTAGTTAAACCATGTTATTAATTAACAGATTGCACAAAATGTGAATAGTGGAAGCATATGCTTCTATTAACCGCAAGTCCAATGGCTCCCCTATTTCATGTGGTTTTGAATATTTTGAACTTTATGGTGCCAGAACTATTGCATAGGAATATAATTGTTATAATGTCTCAAAATTGTCAAGCAATTACCATGTTTCAATGTTATTATCTACTTGGATTTGAAATTTGTCTTATTTCCCTATTTTGGACATTAGGAATCTTCCAAACACATGCCATTGTTGTGATTAGTTGTTATGCTTCACAATGTTCCTAACATATTGTTGTTGATTTATGTTTGGAAATCAAATTGCTTGACACATTGATCTTCTTCATAGCAAATAAAATGCAACAAGAAATGTCTACCTCTATTATAGAAACTAGCTTTATCGAGAATCAATTTGGTCTCCTTAAATGGGTATTGACAAATTCAATCAATCTAATAAATCAATGTAATGATATTGATGCTTTGAAATCTTAAGATGTTACAACTATGACATCAAAATATAATATTGGCAATGTTTTTAATTATGAAAAAATAATGTTGAGATTTCAATTTCCTTGTGCTTCAGTTTGTCATCGCTTTTTGCTTGCCAAATAATCCGTCTTTCTGCTTGCATTCACTATATCCCCGCTACATAGAATGCACCCAAAGATCTATAGTTTTAGTAAAGATCACTACCTTACACGTTAGTTGATCTTTTTTTCACCACCTTGTCATCTTCAACTACAAATTTGGAAATTTGCATTGCAATAGGATTAGGAACCATAGTAATGCAAATACAAGAAAATAAATTTCCTAATTACACTACTAATTATGCATTGTTATGGTGACCATGCTTCACTTGATGCTTGTCTCTTCAAGTAAAGGAAAAACAAAAACAAAAAGAAATATCATGGAAAACATTGCTTCTAACCTGTAAAAAAATTGCATTGAGCAATTACATATTTATATAATGGTTTTGTAGCATTCCTGATGCTGCCATTGAAAATGAAACTGATCTTGTCTAGCATTTTGGTTTTTGTAATGATAGTTGTAACATCCTTTTCAATTGATAAGAGAGATATATTATTTTAAATAAATAAATGATATGCGTCTTTGTAATGAAAAATGGTATCATGCTCTACATTTTTTCATTGCTAGAGAAAACAAAATCATCTTTTTAGGAGACTATAAATACATATGCTCTTGTCATGTTCCTTCATTTTCTAACCATTGTCTATGAACAATGTGTAGCCGTAGGTCATATATATGCATCCAGTGAAGGAAAAATACAAAAATGAAAAATCTCATGTTCCAGTTGCTTTTTCTTTCCTTTTTTTGCAAATGTTTTAAGTTCATCCAGGTCATTTGCACACTGTTGTTGATAAAAATTTCCATGGCAGAAACTTCAGTGTATGAAAATAATCCAAATAAATTTAAATCTATAGCAAAAATCCGTGTCCAATGTTTGGTTAATTTTCCAGCCATATGTTTTTTGGTTTTTTTCTATTTTGTTCAAAACAAGACTAGACACAAAAACAATTTCAGGCAATGTGTACTACCACCACAACTATCTATTACATATGTTAAGTAGACTCCATGGAAATGTTTTAGTTGTTGCTAAGCTTTTAAAGTGTCACTACAACTCCACACCTAACAAAATTTACAATACATAGACTATTTTTCCTGGTGCATCAACATAGTTTTTCGAATACTTAAAACAATATAGCTTTAAACTTTTTTAATGCCTCTTGATAATTTGCAAATAATTGTCTATGTGTAGTGTTCCATTGTTTCAAATGTTAATATTTACTTCATATATTTGATCAATAGTCATAGTATTTGCATCTTGCTTTGATTGGGTAAGGTTATAATCTATTCACATTATCAACATATGTTTCTTTTAATGATGCTCTAGTCATCCACAATACACCGTCGTTGAATTTGTGCTTATTACCAATCGAAATGTGATTCTAAAACCAAGTAACCTTTCCCTTTCTCCTCTATCTTTGATTCATGCAGTTCCAAACATATAGCTCAGTCTATCCTCTATCACTTTGAAACCTCTATTTCCTTTGTAAATTTTCTTTTCATTGAAATTGATCACAACGATATGCTCCTCCTCTTGCAACAATGCAGTTTTTCCTAGCATATGCCCATGAGCATTGTATCAACAAATTCTATTTTCAAGTCATTTTATTCTCTTAATAATGGAAGTTTGCTCTATCCACAGTATTGGATTGATTTCTAAATAATACTACTTAATACCTTGCATATTTGATTTCTTCCAAGTGTAAGATTAGAGTGCATATTTATTTAGCCTTGTCTTGATTTTGTTATACTTTTCCTTTGGCAATGCAATGATATGAATGTATGTTGTGATGTATGAAATATTTATTTTTTGTAATATTGCATTTTTTCTTGTTCTTTCTTTGAATTTACAATTTCTTGTATTTTACAGCTTCCATATCACCATTTTGTTTTGGCTATTATTAAAAGTATGCCTTCAATCTAGCCCCCTATATTTTGTCATTTTGTGGGAGGTGGAAAATGTAATTCCCAAATTCCCAAATTCCCATTCAACCTCACCTTATTTCCATGATGCTATAAACCGTTTGATATGGTTCGGTGACTATTAGTTCAAGTAATTTTCCATGGTTCAACAGACTTTTACCTAGCATAGTATTTGCATGATTATTGCTTCTATTATCTATAATTTATATCATAGGAAGATTTCCCAATAATAAGCACTACCCATGATGGAACTATAGAAACAACCCATAGATGAGATTTGGTTTATTCTCACTTGCATATTTTAGCTAGCATAAAATTTGATTGTTATTTTCCCAGTACTATTTCACTCAATGTATTGAGTTATTCCTTTGATTACCTTGTAGAATTTCCAAATGGTTTACCCATGTGACTCAAGTGAAATCCAATGGTTTAGCTTCTTATTGATTTTACAACCCAAATATGAATCAGTAAAATTATTCCTTGATAAAAAAAAANTTCCAAATGGTTTACCCATGTGACTCAAGTGAAATCCAATGGTTTAGCTTCTTATTGATTTTACAACCCAAATATGAATCAGTAAAATTATTCCTTGATAAAAAAAAAGTTGAGTAGTTGATTAATTTTCGACTACCTTCCCTTTCAATATATATAGTATTATGTTAATGTCTAGAAGGATAAACAACATACAAACAAAATTTTCTTGCTTTGATGATAGAAATTTGTATCCATGTTTGAGCGTGAATGTGTTTTATGATCAGTACCATTGAATTTCATCTTCGACTGTAAAAAATAGTTATAAATATCTACTTTATCCTTTTTGGCTTGAATTAGGGACTAAGTATATTGATAGAATACACATTATTTGTTGATTACATAGCTCTATCTCTTGAACAAGTGAATATATTGTGCTATTAACAAACAAAAAAGCCAACGCAGGTGTAATGTAGAGGATATTTCCATCTCATGGATCTTGTTATATAAATATAAAGTTTATCTCCCCATTGTTTGTGGAATAAAATATAGGAAATTCTTTCTTGTCTTCTTTACCTTACATGCCTTATAATGTGTTACATGAAAAAATAAAAATAAAACACCATAAAAATTGGGCAACCCAAGATATGAACAAAGTGAACAAAATCATATTGCTTGTCATTGTTAACAAATGTATCTGTTTAAATGGTGCTTCTATATTTGTGTTTTATTGATACGAAAATCTCCACAATTTCTTGTATTGTTCCATATATGCTTGAATATGGTGGTAGATATTGTTGTATCCATATGCATATTTAGATATTACAATGGAATGCTAGTTGGCTGGAACATGTTGGAATCAAAGGTAGGACCTATTCAAGATTCCAACTTTTTTATTCATAATTTTGAATGATAATCAATGTTTATTGATTGTTTTAAAAATTCCTTCTTGTTATTTATATCTCTTGTTAATGTTGGATTTATGTTTTTTTCAACACTACTTGGGTTAATTAAAGTAATGCTTGAACACTACTTGGGTTAACTGTGACCATTTGTGGGGGTTGTCCTTGAGTAGATCTAACTATTTGCGAGGGTGTTCCTAAATCAGATTGGGTCATTCACAGGAAATTTCTGATGGCATCACATGTGCGAGATGTAAGGTCGTGAATGGACCGGATCATTGATAAAAAAGTGGAATATGCGTTAGTGGTCTAGATATTCTGGTTATTGCATCACTCAATGTTTGTTTAGCATTAATGTTTGAGATCCAAAGTTATTTAGCGCAATTAACACCAATGTTTAAGATTAATTCATGGGTCATATTTCAAGAAGGATAGATTAACTAAGGTTTTTGGAGCTGAATTGTTACATATGATCTATGGAGGAATTTACTTATTAACCACTACCCATGGTAACAATATACATCATGATTTTGAAACTTTACATGGCTTGGTTTTGATGGGAGGTCATAAATTTTAGTTAATTTCCATTAATTTTCCGAAGGACATAGCACGGAATATGGAGAAGAATTTTGGGGATGATGTACATACTTTTTATATTTAAGATTTAGAATTATGGTCATTTAATTTGACAGTATAAAAACCCCAATCTTGGAACATGTGAAGCTATACTTTCTGATTTTTAATGGAATAAATTGGATAAGCTTGATAAATACCATGAGTTTGTTAACTGGTTGCATGGATTTTAAATTAGAATATGTACTCTAAATTGAAGCTTATTGGTATTTTCATTTTAAATTTTAATAGCTGTGCACTTTAACTTGTAGTCTATTTGTTGTTTTAGTTCTCAAAATTTTAATAACCAACTAGTATGCACCAATCTTTGTATCAAAGTAGGAGTGTCCTATGGTATAAAAAATTACACTTGAAAGAAGGGTGTTGGGTGGAATTTCCTAGAGAAAATTACAGTTCCAGTAGGAATATTGTTTAGTAGAACAATCAGAAAGAATATTTTAAAAGGGAATTATGGCCAATATAGGAGTGAATGCCTATTGGAGAGGCATAAGACAATGTGGTGGTGATGTAGTTGAAAAATTGGTCCAAGCATTGAGGGTTGTCCAAGCTAAATTTGAGTCCATTGAAGCAACCCAAAGGACAACAGTTGTAGTTGAGGCTCAGGATGTAAGTGATGAAGAATTAGAGGCTAAAAAACCCCATGATGAGGAATTTGAAGAAATGGAAGGCCCATGAGGAAGAATTATTAAATCCCTAGTAGATTTGAGAGGGAAACCTAAGATGGAAGCATCTACCTACTCAATGAGTCTGAATCCATAGAATATGATTGACTTATTAAGAGAGTCGAGACATGGAGAAATGATGGTTGTTTGAAGTTGAATAAGATTGCATACCTTAGGAGAGTGAAGATGTATTGTCTGAGGTTGAAGGGTCATGCATCTTTATAGTGGAATTATGTACAGTTAGAAAGATGAAGGAAAGGAAAAGATAAAATCAGAAATTGGGACAGAAAGGTGGCTAAATTAATAGACAAATTTCTTCCCGCTGATTATACTTTGAATTTGTATAGGAATCTACAAAATCTAAGACAAAAAGAAATTATTGTTTAAGATTATACAAAGGAATTTTATAGATTTCCTATTAGATCTAGATATAGTGATGAAGGTGATGAAGTTGTGGGTAGAGATATTAATGGATTAAAGTATGCAATACAATATGAGTTGAGAATTGTGAGAATTAGAACAATGAGAGAAGCATACCAAATTGCTTTAAAGGTATAGGAGAAACTGTCTAGGAAGAATCCTAGTGTTAGAGGAAAATAAATAGTTAGAGCTAAGGGTAGAGATATACTTCGAAAAGGATAGAGTAGTGGAGCCAAAGGAGATGAGGAAAATAGTGCTAGTGCTTTGACCTAGGAATTTAGAAGGAACAATGAATCCTTTAGAGGAAGGGGCACTTTTGGAGGAAGAGGAAATTTTAGAGGTAGAGGGACGGAAAGGTCCACTATAATTTGTTGCAAGTGTTAGACACTAAGGAACAAGGCCTATGAATTTCCTCAGAATCTGCATACTACGAAGATGAAAGAAAATAAAACTCATGTTACTTAAGGACTGGAAAGCAATACTACATTTATAGCTAAAGATAATATTTATGTAGCTCAACCAGAAGATGGAGAGAACCTACTATTTAGTAGGATCCCGTTGAAGCTTACAAACGAGCCAAGGATTAAAGAACTAGATAATAGAAAGTTTATTTTCAATACAATATGCAAAAATAGAGGTAAACATTGTTCCTTAATTGTATATGGAAGAATTAGTGAAAATTTAGTGTTCGCAGAGGTCATAGAAAAGTTTAAGCTGAAGTGTATACCATATCCCCGACTTGTAGAGTCTCATGGTTATAGAAAGGGAACCATGTTTCATTAACTTTAAGATTGGAAATTATTAGGATAATGTAATGTGCGATGTAATACCAATGGATGCTTATCATCTATTGTTGGGTAGACCCTGATAGTATGACAAAAAGATTATGTATGATGGGTATACAAATACTTTTTTGGTTAAGAAAGATGGAAAACAAAACTTGATGGTACCCCTAAAAGATGGAAAAAGTGAAAGCAGTAGTACTAGTAATTGATTTGGAAGGAGGGTAATGCTGTGTTGAATTAAGACATTTTTGAGAGAGGAGAAAAATGTAAATTGTTGTTTTGTTGTTATACCTAAATGTCTCGGTTCAGATGTAAATACATATGACATTTCAATCGAAGTACCAGAGATATTTTTTGAGTTTAAGAAGATTTTTTTTAGGATATTCCAAAGGGATAACCACATGTGAGGAGCACATTCCATCAAAAGATTTCATATTAGGTTCTAGTTTTCCAAACAAATCCCCACATATAATGATACCAATAGAAAATGGGGAGTTAAATATGCAAGGACTCATGAGCTGTTAGAAAGAGATTGATCATGGAAAACCATGTGCAGTACCTTCTATACTTGCACCTAAGAAAGGAGGAGAATCGAGAATGTGTATTAATTTTAGAGATATCAATACGATAACAATTAAATATAGGTTTCCATTGCATAAGGATGATCTTTTGGATTGTTTGAGTGGAGCAAGATTTTTCACTAAGATTGGTTTGAAGAGTCATTATCATCAAATAAGGATTCGTGAAGGAGATGGGTGGAAGGATTCATTGAAGACAAAAGAAGGACTTTTTGAATGGCTTTTTATCCCATTTGCTGTAAAAAATACCCCAAGTACTTTTTATGAGGTTGATGGATGAGGTGTTAAAACCTTATCTTGGTAAGTTTGTGGTAGTTAAATGATATTTTAATTTACAACAAGACAAAAGGAAGAACATCTTGCACAATTAACACGGGTGTTAAAATTATTGAAACAATATAAATTTACAGAAGTGCACTCATAAAAGAGGAATTAGTGTACCTATGGTTCATTATTTCTCAAACAGGTTTGAATATGGATGTTAAGAAGGTGAAGACAATCATAGAATGGCCAATTCCTAAGAGTACAACTAAGGTACGAAGCTTCTATGGATTAACTAGTTTTTATAGGAAGTTTATAAGGAATTTTAGTTGAATTTGTGCACCATTAAATACATGTATGAAGAAGGAAAAATTCAAGTGGACTATTGCTACTCAAAAGATATTTAAGTTGTTTAAAGCATAAATAACTAAAGGCCAATGCTAATTTTCATCTTTTTTTCCTTTGGAAAAAACAAACTAAAAGGCCAATGTTGACCCTACCACATTTTTTCCCAAAAAGAATAGTTTGATTGTGATGCTAGTTGTACAATAATAGGAACACTGATGAATTGGGAGGGAAGGCCCATAGATTTATTCAGTGAAAAATTGAATGAGGTCAAGCATAAATATTCAGTTTATGATCAAGAATCTTATGCAATTGTTCAAGCATTAAATAATTGGAGACATTACTTGCTACCCGTTGTTGTATTTGTAACTTCAGAAGATATTTTGATGTATATTATTATTATATGTTGTTGTACCCCCATTAGAGATGTGATTCCCTCCTTTCAGGATATCAATATTGTATATGGTCCTTGAGGTAAACCCTTCGTTGTAAGTTGGGGCAATAGTCCCCAAGTTGAATATAATAAAATGTATTTTTGAGTCTCACTAGGCGAAGTCGTCCTTGTTAGGGTAAGAGGTCGGCCCAGTCAAGTTATTAGGTGAATCACTTTATGTGTATAAATAGGGAGGCGTCCTCCCTCATTTAGACACACACTCACTCACTCAAGTTCATATGGAGAGAGAGAGAGAGAGAGAGAGAGAGAGAGAGAGAGAGAGAGAGAGAGAGATCGCTACATAAGACTTATTATTCTTGGGTTTTTCCATCTTGTGATATTGTCTTAGTGACAGAACTATTCTGAGGAATTTTGTGAGGTTTTATCCTTTATGGTTTCCCCGAGGAATATTTGTGTCTTGGTATCTACTCTATCTGATGCATCTTGATGTGCTTGTTATTATTTCAGATAAAGATCCAAATCAATTTGAATTAGATTAGAAAAATTAACATGGTATCAGAGCCTCTCTGAAAGAAAGCACTATGCAACAACAGAAACTAAGGCCTCCTAGTTCAAGGTCTTATCTCCACAGATCATCAATAAAAGAGGGATAGGCTAACTCTCCCTAGGAGGGTGTATCTTTTGGTGGAAGCATAATCAAATTTGGAGAAGTTTCATTTTTTTACTATCGGACACTGCAAGAAGAAAATAGGGCATCAAGTTTCAGAGGCTTCCCACCATAGTTTTCAGAAAAGGACCTTACTGAAACTCACCTCAAGGAGGCGCATATTTATATCCAGACATAAGTCCAAAATTCAAAGTTTGTAAAATTAGGTTTTTTTTAACAAACCCTAGGTTAACAAGCTTTGGAATCGGGTTAGGCACCTCAAATTGGTAAGATCTAAATCTCTGTTATTTCCATTTGAGGTTCTCATTTCAAAATGACTCATCATACTCAACTTAAGGATAACCTTGGGGGAGTTGAAAACTTCCGAGCATGGAAGTATAGGATCTCCCTGATCCTTGAAGAAAATGATTTGGATCAGTACATTAGTAATGAAGTTCCAGAACTAGAGGGAGATGAGGATAAGGATATCCGTAAGAAGAACTTGGTCAAGGCCAAGAGAATCATTGCAGACTCTTTTAAGGATCATCTCACCCCCCATGTGTCATCCTTAAAGACACCTATGGAAGTGTTTGATGCTTTGACAAAGTTGTTCAAAGGAAAGAACATCAACCGAAAGATGACATTGAGGAACCATGTTGTTCAGGATAAAGCACCCTTGTAACCTAGGTCTGGGGTTACCAACTTACTACTAACTTGTAGAAAATCATCTTTTTACAGGGAATGGAAAGAGAATAGGAAGAAAGTCTTGACTTACCTGATTAACGACGATTGATCCAAGCTTGATCTTCTCTCACTCCACTCCTTTCCAAAGCTTCTAGGGATGTACCTCTTCACCTACAAAGAGCAAATCCTTCAAGTAATATCTCATGCATATATATATCAAAGGTTAGATGAAAAACATATTGATGATATAAATAAACATATTCATTAACCAATACCCATGAAATATACACAATACAAGATTGGAAGAAGAATTCTCTTTAATAACAATCGGTGAATAAGATAAGAATACAACCCAACTTCTGAGACAAGGGATCCTTTGCAACCAAAGGAATCTAAGTTCTGCTGCTCCAAGACTCTGAAGGTATACCACCAGCATAACTTTGCTCTCCAAAATTGATTCGTTAGCTCCCACCCCAAGGCCTCTATTTATACTTTGGGAAATAGAGTGGTTTCGAAGGTTGGGATGGTTGGGATAGTTATGGATTAGGCCCCAACTAATCTCATATAATCTCGATTTATATTTTTTAATGTCGAATTAAGGTATACATGGGTATTAACATAGGCAACTCGCGTATGATACATGAGTTTCTCAAAGGGAACTCGCGTATGCAAGTATACACGGGTTGCAATGCAAATAATCGTGTATAATACGCAAGTTGAAATGCATATAGTCGCGTATGCAACCCAAAAATCATAATAAAAATATACAAGGCTGGTTTGAGGATAATGTATCAAAGGTCATTCCCATCTATAGTGTTTTGGCCACTTCAATCCAAATTTGTCCTTTTGTGTACCAACATGAAGAATGTTGGTACTCGGACGGAGAAGTTCCATTTTGGCTAATAACAAACCATCTGAATAATCTGAAGATATAAAACTCATAGACCATGTAATCCGAATTCACAAGGGTTGCTCAAATAAAGGAACAACTTGAAGCAGTCAAAGAAAATATAAAAGAAGGAGATATTGTTATGACCACCTTGAATGGTCTCCCTAGATCATGGGATTCATTCATTCAAGGAATATGTGTGAGAAGGAGGTTGACCAGTTTCAATAGACTCTGTGAAGAATTCACACAAGAAGAAGCCAGGATCATAACAAGAGAAGAGAAGATGGGAGAAACTGAAGATTATGATCTCACAGTTCACACCAAAAGATGTCATATAAAGAAGGAGGATCACCATCACAACAAAAGGGAGGACCATCATCACAAAAGACAAAAAAAAATCAGAAGAGATCCTTCCAACATTCGATGCTACACTTGTGATAAGAAGGGACATTACAACAAAGATTGTCCCAGAAACAAAGGCTCCTTCAATAAGAAGTAAAATAAGAAAAGGCATCATGCTCACATCGTTGAAGATGATGAACTGGCAATAAAGAGATTCAAAGAAGAAACCGATTCTTCAAGTGATGAAGAATATGTCCTAATCTTAGCACTCATGTGCACTATCTCACATGGAAGCAACAATTGGCTTGTAGATAGTGGGACATCCAAACATATGATGGGATACAAAGAATCATTCGTTAATATTTTTGAGCATGAGTCACCTCATAAGGTGAAACTTGGGGATGATTATCAATACCCCATAAAAGGAAGTGGAGAAGCTTCCTACAAGCTAGACTCTAGGAAATATTTAAAGATGAAATATGTCCTATATGTTCTAGGATTGAAGAATAATATTCTCTCCATCTCTGCACTAGATGCAAAGGGAATAAGGGTTGCATTAGTTGATGGGTAAGTCCTAATGTGGCCAAAAGGAAAGACAATAGACGATGCAACAGTGATTGGAGAGTAAGAGGGAGGCTTGTACAAGTTGAAGGGACAACCTAAACAAGCATTGGTTCATGAATCCATAGAAACAAGTGAAATATGGCACATAAGTCTTGCACATGTGCACTATAGAGCACTATTGATTGCAAGCAAAGCAGTTTCAGTACTTTCAGAAATCCAAACAAAATGTGAAGGCATTTGCAAGGGATGTGCGTAAGGAAAGAATACAGTTCCTAGTAGTGAAAGAAAATCAAAAGGAATACTAAATATAATACACTCAGATGTCTGTGGGACCATGTCACCCAACTCACTAAGTGGGTATGTATACTATGTTTCCTTTATAGATGATTTCTCTCGTAAGACTTGGATATATTTCTTGAAAGGGATAAAAGAGTTATTCAACAAGTTCAAGGAATTCAAAGCCTTTGTCAAAAATCACACTAAAAGGAATATCAAGACTCTACAGTCAGATAATTATAGAGAATTCATCTTAGAAGAATCCCAGGAACTTTACAAAGAATCTGAGTAAAGAGGGAGTTGAGAACTCCATACAATCCTCAACAGAATGGCATTGCAGAAAACTAAAGAACAAAACAATAATGGAAGAAACGAAAGCAATGCTACATGACTAGGATCTTCTAATGCACTTGTGGGCATAAGCAACAAGGAAATTTGTGTATGTACAAAACCGTACTCCTCACTGATTACTTGACAACAAGACTTTTGAAGAGGTTTTCTCAGGAGAGAAATCAGAATTCATCCATCTCATAATATTTGGCTACCTAGTGTACATACACATCCCAAAGGAAAATAGGACCAAGCTTGATCCGCCAGGGAGGAAGGTAATATGCATAGGATACAATGACACTTCAAAGGAATATCAAATATAATTACCAATATTCAAGAAGATCGACATCAACAGAGACATAACATTTGACAAAGAATCAACATACTCCAGATCCATAAAACTACCTATTGAAGAAGTCGAAGAACCTGAAGCAAATAGAGTCTGAGACATGAAAATAGAAGAAAGAATTGCAGAATACCATGAAGATCATGAAATGGCATAACCATAAGAGCCTGTAGAACCACTTCACGAGAAGAACTCCCATGAGAGAAAATTAGCATGGGAACAAGAGATACTACAAGATGTAGAAAGGTATGGCGCGCTATATGGGATGCATAGAGAAAGGAAAATACCTAAACCATACAATAGCTATGCGACCTTGCTATGTAAAATCATTGATAAAGAACCTTACAAATACGAAGAGCTACAGAAAAGAAAGAGTGGAAGGATGCCATGATTGAGGAGTACCAATCGATTATGAAAAATGATGTATGGGAGATAGTTCTGAGATCAGAAGGGAAGTCCGTCGTGACTTCGAAGTGGATCTATAAGATCAATCATGTTGCATATGATAGCACTGAAAAACACAAGGCAAGGTTTGTGGTGCATGGCTTCTCACATAAAGAAGGCATGGCCTATGAGGAGACATTTGCACCCATAGCAAGATACACTTCCATCATATCCATACTTGCATTGGTTGCAATAATGAAATGGAAGGTACAATAGATGGATGTCAAGACAACATTCTTGAATGGTGTAGTCAAAGAGGAAGTGTACATGGAGCAATCACCGGGATTTGAGACACATGACAGGTGGACTCATGTGAACAAATTGAATAAATCCTTGTATGGATTGAAACAGGAACCCAAGACATGGCACGGTAGGATGGACAACTTCCTGATGAGCCTAGTCTTTACCAAGAGTAAAACAGATTACAACCTTTACTTCAATGTTGAAGACGGAATATTGGTGATGCTCTTGCTATATGTTAATGACCTATTTATGATAGAAGAGGACAAACTCATTGTATATGAAAAAAGGAATCTTTCCATTGAGTTTGAGATGAAATACATAGGGATGATGCACTATTTCTTAGGCATTGAGGTGTGGCAGAGTATGGATGGAATCTTCCTCGGTCAAGGAAAGTATGTAGTGGATATTCTAAAGAGATTCAAAATGCTAGAATGCAAGATGATAGCCACAACTATGGCATCGAACCTAAAGCTATTGTGTGATGCTTCATCAGAGACAATTGACGCCATGATGCATCATCATATGATTGGTTCATTGATGTACCCAACGAATACGAGACCATACATATGCTTTGTTGTGATCACCTTCAGCCAGTTCTTGACGGATTTGAGTCACCTGGCAGTTGGAAAGCATGGATTGAGGTACCTAAAGGGTATAGTTGATTATGGGATCAAGTATGATGCGAATCAAAAGATTGACCTGCACGGTTATGTTGATTCAGATTGGGTAGGCAGCACCACTGATAGGAAGAGCACTTTAGGATGTTGCTTCAGTTTGGGATCTGGTATGATCTCTTGGTTTAGCAGGAACTAGTCCCATGTGGCATTGAGCACAATCGAGGAAAAATATGTTGTAGCTTGTTTGGCTAGTTGTGAGGCAATATGGATTCAAAATATACTATCTAATTTGTTTGATCTTGAGTTAGAGGTGACTTGTATCTTTTGCGACAACCAGAGTTGCATAAAGTTGTCAGAGAATACGGTGTTCCATGATAAGTTGAAGCATATTGAGATCAAGTATCACTATATCCAATATATGGTGTAGAGAGAAGTGAAGCTCCAGTACATGGTTATGGACGAACATATAGTCGATGTGTTGACCAAGACGCTATCTAGAGTAAAGTTTGAGTACTTCAAAGAGAGACTTGGTGTTATCCAAATCAAGGTCCCTAGAAAGAAAGAGTGGCGAGATCTTGCATGGTTGTAGATGTAGACACAAGTTGTTCTTAGACGTAATCAGTCATGACGTGCTACCATGCTAAATATGATGAGATACTAGAAGACATAGATGCACTAGTATGAGAAATCACATGGGAAGGAATATAGGTTGTCCCCAGATGTAATCAGTCCTGGCATAGAGCATAGGTTGTCTCGTGACATAATCATTCCTATGAGGTCATCCTCAGATGTAACGAGTCCTTGTGTAGTATGCATGCTATCCCTGGATGCAATGAGTCCTAGAAGGTCGTCCTTGGATGTAATCAGTCCTTGCGTGGTACACATGTTATCCTTTGATGTAATGATTCCTTGAGGTTGTCCTCTGACGTAATGAGTCCTAGCGTGGTATACATGTTGTCCTTGGATGTAATCAATCCTTATGTGTTCCCATGTTGGATATGATGAGAGGTCATAAGGCACTTAGTGTGCGCTTAGGCGATTCTCACATAGTGGTAGACACAGGTATTCCTTGAGATGTAATGAATCCTGGTGTGCTCCTATGTTGGTAGAACACGGGTTAACCTTGGAGAGACGTAATTCACTTGGTGTGCTCCTAGGCGATTCTTGCATAGTGGTAGATGCAAGTCATTGTTGAAATGTAATGAGTCCTGGCGTGCTCCTATGTTGGTAGAACATAGGTGGTCTGTGGTATGCATATGGGTTGTGCTTCGTGTGTGATGATGAGATGATCTAGATATGGCGAGATGACGGTAGGAGACACAGGTGATTGAAGTTGTAATGTAATGTATGGTCCTGGGATATACCTATGGATATGATGAAGACCTAGATGAGGACTAGGCCTACACCCAACATGAAACATGGTTGGCTCCGTAGAAAATTCCTATGATGGATAGATTCGACGGATGTCACTATTCAATGATCGAAAACATGAGCACTATGGAAGTAGCGACAATGATGATTTAGTGATAATGACATGACCAGATGTGTTAATGTCTGTGGTGAGAGAACACCTTCCTAGTTAAGAAGGAATGTTGTTGTATTTGTAACTTCAGAAGATATTATGATGTATATTATTATTGTATATTGTTGTACCCCCATTGGAGATGTGTTTCCCTCCATTTAGGATGTCATTATTATATATGGTAATTGAGTTAAACCCTCTGTTATAAGTTGGGGCAATAGTACCCAATTTGAATATAATAAAATGTATTTTTGAGTTTCCGTAGATGAAGTTGACCCTATTAGGGTAAGATTCATCCCAATCAAGTTATTAGTTCAGTCACGTGATCTATATAAATAGGGATTCTCACTCCCTTATTTAGACACACAGTCACTCACTCAAGTTCACATGTGGAGAGAGAGAGAGAAGAACAAGGAGGAGAGAGAGAGAGAGAGAGAGAGAGAGAGAGAGAGAGAGAGAGAGAGAGAGAGCTGCATAAAACTTCTTATTCTTGGGTTTTTTCCATCTTGTGATATTGTCTTAGTGACGAAACTATTCTGAGGAATTTTGTGGGGTTTTCTCCTTTATGGTTTCCCTAGGTAAAATCCTTGTGTCTTGTGTATCTTCTCTATCTTATGCATCTTGTTGTGCTTGTTATAATTTCAGATAGAGATGCTAATAAATTTGAATTAGATTAGAAAATTTAACACTACCTAAGGAGTTTGTTCTATATATTGATTGTCAAGTGTTAAGGTGTTTGAAAAAATAGACAATATTGAATAAGAGACATATGAAATGGGTGGAGTTTATGTAGAGGTATACGTTTGTACTTAAACATAAATTAGGAAATTCAAATGGAGTAACAGATGCATTGAGCAGAAGGTCAACATTGTTGTCTACCATGACACTGGAGGTAGTAGGACTAGAGGAGATGAAGAAGTTATATGAAAATAACCCAAATTTTGTTGAAGCATGGAAGATGAGTAAGGAACTATGGAGTGGTGACAAAAATATATATATGGATTCTACCTCATCGAAGAAGGATTTATTTTCAAGAATCATCAGCTGTGTATATCAATAGGGTCAATGAGAGAAAATTTAATCAAAGAGATTCATAATGGAGGTCTAAGTATACATTTTGGTATGAATAGAACCATATCCTTAATTGAGGAGTGATATTGTTGGTCAGGAATGGCTAAATATGTGAAAAAGTGAGTTGAACATTGTAGAGTTTGTTAGGATGTGTATTGTCCCTAGTTTTTACCCTTGACAAATGATATGTAAATGATGTAATATCAATGATTATAGTAAGGAACATGGCAAGGAGATCAATGCCAAGGCCCTACCATGGATATCCCTAGTGTATATATATGTGTATATCAACAAGAAAGTATGGTTATTGAACCATGCAATGGTCAAGTGCAGTAGCATTGTAAATGTGCATAATAATATAAATAAATAAAAAACTGACTAGGCAAGGAAAAAAAGAAGGGGCATAATTTTCCTAATGTTAGGGAGGGATGTATTGAACCCATGAAACCAATAGAGGGGAGCCAAGTGCCTAAGAGAGGGATGATGATCCACCAGCTTTCAGGTAGAATCATTAACCCTAATCATTAATTCTTCCAAGAGGGAGGTAGTTGAGGCGATTATTATCTTCGAGAAAGGAAGGCGTGGGTCTCATATTCCTTGTGTTAGTTTCCATGCTGAACTAGGGATGGGAGTTGTTTATTGGGTAAGTAGTCATTCGAACTAAATTCATCCTTAAATTTACTTGTCAGTTGGGGGTTGGCATAGTCAGCCAGTTTGTCAACCTAACAATCTACCATCCTTTTGATGCAGATAGTTCTTGGTATAAGTAACTCGACTTCTCAAAATAGTGTATCCATCTCATGTGTTGGGGAGAGAAGTCGAACATTTGCTTGAGAATAATTCTATCATGATCGGTGATAGATAGGAGAGATTAGTTATTGGTTATGGTTCATGGTCATGACTGAAATTCAATAGCAAATAAGAGAGAACAACTACTATGTGTTCCTTTACTTTTCAAAGCATTAGAGCAGTATCGAAGTTACCCAGTTGTTAATTTATGCACGTGTTCCTTGAATTTGTGTTGAATTCCATGATTTCAAGGTTGTTCCTAATATGTTCTAAGTATGCCTAACATATTGGTAACTTAGCGGGGGAGTCCTATGTAGCACGCCAGTGGTCATAAGCACACCCTAAACTATTGAGTCGTCCTATTATCAATCATGCACCTTAAACTCTTGGTTTCTTGTTGTTGATATCATCCCGAGTATAATTGCATTTTATTCCTATTAAAACTTGAGTGACCTATTGGACAACTTTTAGAGTGAATCCTATGAAACTATTTGGTTGTGCACAACCAATATTTGTAAGCATGGGAAGGAAAAACCTATTGGCAGATGACCGGGTTTGGGTGGTCTTTCTATGCACACATTGAATAGAACCTGGAAGAAGGGGACGTGTAAGGGAATATTGAGCAGTGAATGGGTACTTTATTGGTGTTGTGTGGGGAAGGTAATGTGGACCCCAAGATAGTTGAGTCTACACAAAGTGTCTATGATTTTGGAGGTATACCAAATATGATTGTTTATCCCTTACTTGATTTTGCTTGTAACCTTGAAAACTTGATAAAGTGGTAGTGAGTACCAAGTGGATTGGAATCCAAGAGTGGTATGCAGTGCAGAGCTAGCTAATGAGACTAGTGGAGGTTGCATCCTCCTGGAAGATGACTGTGTTTGAGTAGTTTTTCTACGCACACATTGAATAATACCTGAAGGAAGGTGACATTTGATGGATTGTTGAGCAGTGAAGGAGTAACTTATTGGTGGTGTGTGGGGTGGGTATTTTGGACCCTAAGATGGTTTAGTCTAATTGAGTTTCCTGCAACTCTAAGGAGAGTTTACTAGATTAGAATTTCTCTCCATTACCTTTGTAGCTTGTTAACCCAGTAGAGGCTGGCTTGGCTTGAGAACTAAGTCTATGTGACTGTGGACGACCTCTTAACACAGAAAAGGCTGACTTAGCTGTGGCATTGTGCCTATTTTATTATGAGTGAGCTTTGGATAGCTCCCCTTTCCTTAAGGAAATCACGCATAACGCAATGGTGATCTCTTAGCAGAAATAATATATGCTAGATAGAGTGCCTACATTTAGGGGGAACATTTTTCTTGTGCAATTAGTTGCTTGGAGAAGCTACATTCAAGATACATGTTTATTTAATGTCTCAATTATGTTATATTGTTTCCATTGTATGAATGTTGATTCTAATTGATGAATATGCATGCTAAAAATAGTGACCGTGAACATGAATTGCTTAGTTAAAAGTAATCATGATTCTTGATAACTAAGTGTTGAATAGGTGATACTGCACTTCATGAAATTCTTTCATATAGAAGCACATTTGTATATGAAGTTCCATTACGCATGTAGCTCTAATTCTGCAAGAAGTTGGTGACTTGTCATCGCAAGCTAAGTTACCACATAGTGGTTATTTGCGTAGTGGCAGACATGTAGTGGTTAAATGCAATAGCGCATTAGATTGGGCAGTGACGTGTCTTCGTGTGTGCAATATATCTATGTGATAAAGTATGATGTGCATTGAGTCACTTAGTGTATTAATATTGTGGTGCAAACTGCTACATAGTAAATGAACTCAACATTAGCCATAGAATTGTCCTAGTATTAGATGTAAGAAAGAATAAGAGATCCCATATGGGCATGATAGGCCACTAAGGCCACCAAGGATGTGATAGCATGAAAATGGGAGAAGCTAGAACAATAGTTTATATACACCATTACCTATTGTTACTTGAAGTGCCTTGGGAATAGATAAGCATGGACTTTGTGTTGGGCTTGTCAAGATCCCAATGAGGTAACGATTTTATTTTTGTTGTTGTTGACAAGTTTTCAAAGATGGATAATTTCATTCCTTGTAAGAAGATTAATGATGCAACCAAAATATTTATTTTATTCTTCAAAGAAGTTATGAGATTACACAGATTTCCAGTACCTCTGATAGGGATAGAAAGTTCCTTGGAGATTTATGGAATATGTTGTGGAAGAAATTATATACATGATTACAGTTCAATTCTAAATATCATCCAAAAATTTATGGTTAAATGGAGGTTGTAAAAAGAAGTCTTGGAAATATGCTCAGATATCTAGTTCAAGGAAGACCAAGACATTGGGAGAATATACTGCCACAAGAGAAGTTTGCATTCAACAACTTAGTGAACAAGCCTACAGGGAAGAATCCATTTCATATTTTTAATGGAATATCACCAATGGGTGTTGTTGACTTGGCACCACTACCAAAAAGGATCTAGAAAAGTGCAAATGTGGAGTCATTTGTAGAGCATATGAAAGAGATCCAAAAATAGATGCAAATTGCAAAAGAGTAGCTTGAAATATAAATAGAGGACATATTGAAAATAAGAGTTAAAACATTCAAAGGATAATAGGTATCAACCGATCCAAGGAATGATAGGTTCCCATTTGAAACACATATCAAGTTGAAGATGAAGAAAATTGAACCTTGTAGGATAGTCAAGAAAATTTTAGATAATGCATATGTACTAGAGTTACCAACAAAGTTCTATATTTTGCCTATTTTCAATGTTGTTGATCTATACGAATACCATAAGTGTATTTCTGAAGATGATGATGATGTTAGGGTTGATTGGAAGGATCATATACCAGATCAATTGAAGGAAGAATTAGTGGGAATTCTTGATGAAAGAATAGTTGGGAAAACCAAAAGTCAGAAAACCAAGGATTTTTTTGTCCACTGGAGAGATAAAGGAATTGAAGATGCCACATGGGTTCCAAAAGTGAAATTGAATTGTATTGGAACCCCTAGCAGCCTCGCGAGAAGGGGCTTAGTATTTCTTATTACCCAAAGGGAATTGATGCAAACGTGTTAGGTAGCAGTCATGGTGCGAGAGATTTGGACACAATCACATCCATCCGCGGGGAATGAGCACGTGGCATTTGTGGCCATTCATGGGGGTTGAACCTGAGTAGATCTAACCATTTGTGGAGGTGTTCCCTGATCAAATTGAACGTTTGTGAGAAAGTTTTGATGGTTTCACATGCGTGAGATGTATGTGCATGAATGGCCCATATCATTCTTCAAAATGTGGAATGTGCATCGATGCTCTAGATATTCCAATTATATCATTTCTTATTTTATTTTATTTTATTTTTCCAAGGAAAAAAAGCGTAATTTCATTCATCTTTCGAGATCAAAATTACATTCTGTATATTCACTAATCGTAAATTCCATAAACAAAACCAAATTCTGTAATAAGACTATAAAAGCCTACAGTCAAAACTATTCTGCTGGTTCATACACAGATGCCCATTATGATGCCTTGCATCCTTTCACAGTATTCAGAAAAAACATAATAGTGCTGCAAATAAAATTTTAAACAGTTTAAGTATCTGCAAAAAATATCCCAGCTGTACCAAAGTAGTAATGTAAACATGATAATAATCAATAATCTTCTATAAAAGGCCTATGATAGAACCCCTGCGTTCTGCCATCATTAATTTCTTTCACTGTCCAAGTGCCCGCTGCCAGCCTGAGCCCTCCCTTAGAAGCTTTGTCTGCTTCCTGGTTATTTTCCCTGTATACATACCGGCAAGAAAAAGAGTCAAGTCGCTATAGAAGAAGTCTAATAGAGGAAAGAGTGTGTGCGAGTCTCAACTGCCTGCATTCTTGAGTCTGGTTTATCCAATTGATTACATTCAATGAATCACCCATGAAGTTCAGTTTGTTGCACCCTTTTTCTAATGAAAAGATCAGCAAAAGCTTGAGGCTCATGAGCTCCGAGAAATTATTTGTGCCCCCCCCAAGTCCCATAGAAAGAACAAAATAATGAGAGTCTGTTAAAAACAAGACAGCACCTCCTCCACAGTAATCATTTTGTGCTGCCCCATCGAAAAAAGCCCACGGGGACGATCGATCAATTTCCACTTCTAATCTCCTTTGTTCTATAGCTACCCTAATATATTCCGGGTAGGATTTATAGTACCCCACAGACAGTGCTCCTATAATTGCCGGGATGCTAGCAACGTCCTCGAAAATGGCCTTATTGCGTGCCAGCCAGATCCCCCATATGACCAGCAGTGGTGAAATCTTGTGTTTCTTTTGAGTTCTCTTTAGCCACCATGAATCCCACGCAATTTCCAGTGAAGCCCCTTCCCATTGGCAATTGAACCCAACCAGCGTAGATACTTCCCTCCAAACTACCATCGTAAAAGAACAAAAGAGGAACAGATGACAAATGGATTTCAGGTCCCTTTTGCAGAGCACACACCATCCTAGTCCCTGAAGAGACCGCTTCTGTAGCACATCCCACGTAGGAACCTTGTTGTTTAGGACGCACCACATGAACAATTTAGTTTTTGATGGACAATTCAGCCTCCACAGCGGCCTCCACCACCAGACTTCCTCCCTCTGTTCCCCACCTTCACTAAGACACAGATAACCAGCCTTTGGTGTGTAAACCCCTTTCGGATCAGCCTCCCATACCAATGTGTCTTCTTGTTCAGTAAGAAGGATATTTGCCTGTGCCAGTTCCCTTATATAACGTTCCATAAAACCAGTCTCCCTATTCCCCAGCCCCAATGAAGTAGCCCTTCTCCAGAACTGATTCCACGGTTCAGCTAGGTGATTCAAAGTAGTGAACCCATTTTGAATTAAAGCATCAACCACATCATCAGGGAGAATATGTTGATGGATACTACCCACCCAAGGGTCCCTGCCTATCAGAACCTTTTCCCCGTTTCCAATGTCCCAAGCAAGTTTGCTTTCAATCAAGTGAAAGGATTTTACAATCGCCTTCCAAATCACCGAGCCCCCTGTATGAGCTTTCCTGGGATTTCTAATCCATTCTGTAAGGTTCACTCCAGTGAGATATTTCTGTTTAATCACCCGAGTCCACAGGCTACAAGTTTTCAACAGTCTCCATCCTCCCTTAGCATCCAGAGCTTTTGAAAAAAGAAAGATGTCCTTGAGACCCCACCCTCCAAGACCTTTTGGTACATCAATCCTTTTCCAATTTACCTAAGGAGTTACTAGATCATCCTTTTTGCCGCTCCAAAGAAATCTGAAACAAACCCTCCTAATCCTTTCAAGGATCCCTTTCGGAATCCAGGATAGTGACATCCAATAAACCGGGATTGCCTCTAAAACAACTTTTACTAAGACTAATCTTCCTGCTCTTGAAAGCCACTTATGACTCCAAACCATTAGTCTCTTCTCTACCTTCCCGACCAGCCATAACCAATCCTGTTTCTGATACAAATTTGCTTTCAGAGAAAAGCCAAGATACTTAAGCCCCACGTCCAAACCAGCTGTAATGATGGGGAATAGCCTCCTAAGTTCGGCCTCCTCTTCTAGTCTTAACAAATGAGTGGTCAAGGAAGATTTGACAAAGTTTATCTCCATTCCAGTAGCCTTTGTGAAAAGTTCCAGAATCTCCTAGAGGGCTCTAGTATCTCCTCTAGAACCAGAGCAAAAAATCAAACATCATCCACAAAAAGTAGATGGGTAACATATAGAGGTGGAGCTATCTGAATCCCAACAAAATGACCTTCAGCTTTGGCTGCTCTTATTGGCCTGCTAAGACCTTCAGCAACCAAAAGAAAAAGGAGTGGCGACAAGGGACAGCCTTGTCTAAGCCCTCGCTCAGCATGAAAAAAAGGTGAGGCAGCTCCATTAATCAGCACAACAAAGGAAACTGTGGTTAAACAAGACATAATCCATCTTATGAAATTGATGCAAAAACCTAGATGTGTAAGAAGCAACCTCAAATAAATCCAGCTAACTTTATCATAAGCCTTAGAGAGATCAAGTTTGAGAATGGCCCCCTTCAACCTCTTGGTTTTTATACTATGGAGTCCTTCCTGAGCAACCCCAATAGCTTCATGAATAAAAAAACCAAACTGCTCATCTGAGATATGTTCTGAGAGGATGACTTTCATTCTTAGTGCTATTACTTTTGAAATAATCTTATAGACATAGTTGCACAAGGATATTGGTCTATAATCATTTAGGGTAAGGGGATTATCTGACTTGGGGATGAGAGCTATAAAGGTGGAGTTGAAACTGGCCGGGATCCACCCAGACGTCCTTGAGTATTCTATTACCTGTAGGAAGTCCTTCCCCAGAATGTCAAATAGATCCAGGAAGAAATCAATCGTCCAACCATCTGGTCCAGGGCTTTTATCTTTCTGAAAACTGCCCATAACCTTTTTAAGTTCATCTTCCGTCACTTCCCTCATAAGAGCCCTGTTTCCCTCCTCGTCCACGAAACGAGGGAACATCTGAGCCAATCTGATGACCTCTTCTATTGTGGCCTGATGAGGAGCTTTGAACAGTTGTTGAAAATGATTCACCCCGCATCGTGCTTTTTCTTCAAAAGATACATGGGTAGAGCCCTCCTCATCCTGCAAACTCCAAATGGTGTTAGCCACCTTCCTTCCTCTGGCATAAGCATGAATTTTTTTTGTGTTATCGTCCCCGCATGCAAGCCAGATGGCTCTGCTTTTAAGCCTCCATGCTTCCTCTCTTTCCAGTAAGAGAGTATTGCGTCTTCCCTCCAACCTGGTCAAAGCTTCCTTCGAATCTTGAGAAGAAAAACCACCCCCATCACCTTCATATATCTCCAGCAGTTCTGCCTCCACCTGTTTCAGCTCAGCATCATCTCTCCTTCTCTTTTTAGCTGCCCATCCATTAATCACAACTTTTAATCGTTTAATATTGTCTGCAAACTGAAAGGCAGCTGAACGATCATTTCCCCCCACTATAGGGTTCCAATGTGAGAGAAAAAGGGTTTTGAAAGTCTCATCCTGGAGCCAAGATTTATTGAATTTTAAGGGACTCGGTGGGTTGATAGGCCCCTTTTTTATTTCAATAAAAATAGGTAAGTGGTCAGACTGACCCCCACTTCCCACCCATTATCTAATTAAGAAAAATCTATCCACCAACTGCTATGCTACCAGAAAACGGTCAATCCGTTTTGCCACTCTTGCCTCTCCACTTCGATTGTTTCTCCAGGTTGGCCTAAGCTTAACTGGTTCAATATCCAACAAACCTTTCTCCACCAATTTCTGAACAAAGAAGCTTGTCAATGAATCAGCACGAGCACGTGGCCCCCAAACCTCATTGTGCCCCAAAGAAAAGTTAAATTCGCCACCCAAGACAAGCGAATCTCCATTCACCAAAGGATTTTGTAGCAGGGAATCCCAAAAAGGGGCTCTGTTCAAATAAGGCCCATAGACATTTATCACAGATAAAGTGAAACCCAACTCTTTAGAGAAAAACTCTGCACCCAGCACAAAATCCATCCCCCAAGCATTAACCATCTTCACGCAGCACTTCCTCCAACCCACTGCCAGACCCCCAGAATGGCCATTTGCATCTAGAGTCACAAAGGACCAACCAGGTAACCAGTTTTCCAACCTCTCCTTAATCACATCTCCTACTCCTAAGGTCTCTTGTAGAAAAATCACATCAGGGTGTTCAAGAGTAAGCACCCTAATGAAAGCTGATTTCTTCACAGGTCCAGCCAGACCTCGACAGTTGAAGGACATAAGTTTCATTTTAGACCTCTTTTCTTGGCCTTCTTTGCTCTAAGGACCGATTCAATCGATTGTTGTTTTCCTTCCATCAGATCCTCCTTTGCTCTGGATTGAGCCTTGGAAAGGTTTGTCTTTCTGCCCCGACCCCTTTGCACAGTCGAGGAAACTTTAGCCAGTCCTAAAGCAGACTTTGTTCTAGATCTTAGGAAGTAAGCCGAATCAGAAGATTCTGAGGGGGACGGACATGACTCTTCAAGAGGTGTTTCAGGATCAGGTTCCAAATAGACACTGGAAGGATCTTCTACAGCAAGAAAAAGGTCGGGAGCACGAGCAGTCAAGACAGTAGCGGGAAGGGTATCCTTACCAAGTTCGTCCTCATCTGGGAAAAGAGGGGGCACAAGGAGAGGCAAAGAAGAACTTGCTCGACCCGATAAGGATAGTTTCCTCAATCCTTCAATCCAGTCAAATCCTAAGAAAGAAACATTATTCAAGAACAGATTTACATTTGGAGACAGAGGTAAAGTGGAAGTACCCGAGCAAGAAGGGTCCTTGGGAGAATTAACAAATACCGAAGCTTGGACCTGATCGGTCGTTTCTTGATTTCCTTCAACCCTCCCAGGGCTTACAATGTTCGGTTCTTCGCAAACCGGTTCACTAACCTGATCTTCCACAGAATTATGAGCTAATCCATGAGACTCATCAATCTTCACAGGCTGTCCCTCGCCTAAATCCGTTGCGCCTTTCCTTCTGAAACCAAAGTGAGTATGTTTTGGTAAAGGGCAATCCGAAACCGGATGCCCATATGCGTGACAACGCCTGCAACGGAAAGGGACATTCTCATAATCCAGGGTTTGTGGGATGAGCACCGGCCCCCAGTCCAGATTGATGGATTCAGCTAAGCCTTCCCTGAGATTAATATTCACCAAGATACGAGCTACCTTATTCTCATGGGTATCCAAGAAGGATAAATCTGCCTCCAAAAAAGTCCCCATGATATCTCCAATCCTCCTGAAATGGTACAAATCCCAGAAGTGGAGAGGGAGAGCTGGCAATCTCACCCAGATAGGGATTTCATCCACCCTTTCTTTGCTTGCATCAAACAAAGGGTTCCACGATTTCATGAGGACAGGTGTATGATTGATATGCCAACTTTTGCTCTGGATCCAGATGAGGTCCTCCTCCTTTGCCAGGTTGATCACGAACCAGCCCATGTTCAACATCTCCACCACCGGGGTGTAACCTAACTGTTCCCCCTAGGAAACCCTGGCCCATTCCTGCACAGTCTTCTTAGCAAATTGCCTCCCCATAACACGCCCCACCAGTGTGCATTTCGCCATCTGCAATACACCATCCCAAGCTAAATCTTCACCTACTGCATAATTCCGAATCTTTTTAGTTTTGATCCAGTTTCTTCTTCGACGCTTTGGTGAACCACGTTCCCCAACTTTTCGACCAGCTAAGTCCTCCAAAGTCCCTCGTCTTCCATCTGGGAACACCCCTCGTGGGGATCCGAAACCTCACTGTTCCGCTACACCCAAGGGAATTCTCCAAATGTCCTTCGGATAAAAACCTCCAAATCCATTTCCCTGCTAGACTTGACTAGCCCCCCCATTAATAACCACCTGTTCAAAACCCTTCGTGGGTCCAAATCCTTCCTGAAAAACTGGTAACGGAAACCCTAAAATACTGGGAAACACACCAACCTCCTGCCAACTCGGGCTGTCCAGTAAATCATTCGGAAGATAAGAAAAAGAGTCCCCCTGTGTATCGACTGGATACTGTTCTACCGGCGAAATGAGGAAATATGAGGGAGAGGTTATAGCCTCCAAATTCAACGGCCCTAAATTAGCCGAGACGTGGTCTTTCGGTCCCAGCCTTGGGATGTCCACCCCCTGCTCTAGCAGCCCTCCACCTGGCACCCCCCAGATGTCAGAGCTCTCCAACCTGTCACTAGAATAATCCACAACCTCTAGATCCTCCATTACTGCAAGTGAAGTTAACCGTGACAGTCTCAAAACCCTACAGTTTCCTCAAGCTTCAGCAAAAGACCTAAAAAGAACTGCCTCCAGCGCAAGCTTGACTGCTTGACAGAACCATGAACTACGAGCCAGCTAACTAGATACCGTATTAGCTACCAATGCTATACAGACCCCTAGCCATAGCTGGAGGGCCTGTACGCCGTACTCCCCTCTGACAGTACTACTCCATCGCCCATCAAACCCTCCATCAAAACTCCCAAAAACCTATCATTTCTTATTATGTCCCCAACACGAACATTTTAGTATTCGTGAAGTTGTATTAATTGGTGGGTGATATTTTTTTATTGCTTTATACCTCATTGTATTGTGGTTGTAATGTTAGATTTTTTTTCCCATTGTTTTGGTATTTTGGATGGTGCTTATTGTATGGAAGTAGGCGAGCTCATGGCTCAAGAATTCCTTCCTAGGAATTGGTGATGCTCTCCCATAAGCATCAATTAAGTGTTACTGCTTGTACTCTGCGAAAGGTTTCAGTCGTGGTTATGTTCAAGATGTTTGTGTATTGTGGTTTCGTACAATGACCAAGAATTATCTCCAATGTATTATGCCCGAGGTGTGTTCAAGTGGGAAGATTGTTGTGGATATTTTTTAAATTGCTTGATATGCAGTTTAATGGTGTCTTTAATTCTCTTGGCTGGTGCAATGGGTCTTCAATAGCTAGTGCATTGCTTATGCATTCTTGTGGGGGTTTCAAAATCGGTGTTTGATGTTGTTATAATTTTTACCTCTACAAGAAGTTATGTCTTTGTTCTTCGTTGTTTTGCTTATGAGGAGTAGTGTTCTGGTGCAGCTTCTATCTTATTGGCAGCAATGTTCTTGTTTTATTTACGGTTTGTACTCGATTGGTAGTGGTGCTTTGGTGTTTTTGCGTCTTCTAGGTTGGATACTTGCGTAGGGATATTTATGTTGTTCATTGGTTATGGTATAGTGGCGTTCTAATCCAGTTCCTAAACATAGAGTCAACACTTCATTTTTCACGTTTCACTCCTTATGTATGAGCAATAACCTTCATCTTTGTCCAGGTGTTCTTTTTTATGTTCAATGTAAAAACAAACATAAAATGTGTGTTTGTTGAAAAAAAAAGGAGAATGGTGCTATGTCAAAGGTTGTTTGTTTCTCTTCTGAGATTTTCCCCCGTGTATAGTTGTTGTTGGGTCATTGTCTCTAGTTCTCTCCTTTGCTGGTTCAGGTGCTTATCTTTGGTTCAAAAGGCATTTCCTTGCTTTCGATTTTGGGTTTCAAGAATCGTGTCTTTGGATACCTTTTGTTGCTTTTAAAAATGCCTCGGTGTTGATGGTCATATATATTTGTGTTAAGGAATCTATGTCAGATATGCTGCGATGCTATAATAAGAAAAGGAAAATGTATGTTTTTGAAAAAAAACTAAAGAAAACGATGTTCTATTAGTGGTCATATGTCCCTCTGCTAGGATTTTCCCATGTGTATGGTTGTTGTTGGGTCAGAGTCTTTGCCCCTCTATTTTCCTCCTTTGAGTGCTTATCTTTGGTTCATAATATGTTTCCTTGCTTTTGATTTGGGGTTTCAAGAACCGTGTCTCTGGATATATTCCATTGCTTTTATAATGACCTTGGTGTTGATGGTTGTATGTATCCATGTTGAGTATCTGTGTCACACCGCATGCCATAGTTAGTAGAAAACCCTCAACATGAAGATAATATGAACTCGTTTTAAGTTGAAATGTGTAATGTATCCATTATGGTCCCTGCTGTATACCTATATTGGCTTGTAATGTAAATATTGTATGCATGCAATGTATAATTCCTAGCGAGGAGCTCAAGGCCAAGGCCTCTCTAGTGAATGATCAGTTTATAGAGGAAAGTATTATATATTTTGAAATCATGGAAGATTTAAATATGTAAATATTTATATAATGCAAATAAAATGTTCAAGGTTGGATATGGAAGAAATATGAATGAGGGGCTATGATACCCACTAGAGAGAGGTGAGGGGGTTGTGGGATTTAATCCAACATTTCAAAGTGTCACCTTAAGAACCCCTGTAAGTACATAAGTGACAAGTAGCTACCCAAGTACACTCCCTTGAATGTTCTTAAATGTTGTTGTACGAGAGTAGATGAGGGATCAACTCAAGAGTTTAAGAAAACCTACAAAAGAGTGTTGTGATGGGTGTGACAAGTTATGGAATCAGATTGCTTAACTCATAAGTCAAGTTGCTCATGGAATTCCGTTCCATCGTTCTTGTGCAAGAGAAGAAAGACTGGGGAAAAAGAGGGAGTGAGTATTCCCACCCATAGGACGCATGCATTCGGTCAAGATCTGCAAGTAAGGAAAATAGAGTGTACAAAATGTTCCCAACATATTTATTGTTAATGACGTGCCTGATCTCAATAGTAGCGGGAGCATCCAGATTGGAAATTTTGTGAACAATCTATAAATTGGATCACATGGTTGAATCTAGTGTGGTCTGGAATTGTAAAGACAAATTAATCATGAGTTGGGGAGAAACCAGGGGAGGAATGGCTTGATAAACCTACAGAAGGCGAAAATATCTGAGATTTAGAAGCTGCAAACTTTCTATGCCCATGTGAATATAACTTGAGGGAAGGATTTCCTAAGGGAATGTGTAGTAGTGGAGGTGGCCTTCCTTGTGTTGGGTGTGGTAGGTATTGTGGGTATATGGCTAGATGAACTGAGTGAAATCCCTGTATCTTTGTGGTTAATATCACTGGCTTAGCATTCCTTTCTTTTGTTTGCATATATGCTCGATAAACCTAGTAGGTTATTGGCTTAGCATGAATGATTATGGTTTGGCTACAAGTGAGTTTTCCTAGTTTCTCTCTAGTGGATATCATAGCCCATATCGGGGGTGGTCTCTAAGTGTTGAAAGAATATAGTCCAAGAAGAGACCTACGGTTGGGTGGAACATTGCACTCACATTGCCAGTTGTTGAACAATTTCTTGGAAGATAAGTATTTTTTGTAGTGTTTTCATGTCCACTTATTGGTTTGGAATGTTCCATTTATTTATATGGTGAATGATTATCTATTCATGAATGAAAATTACAATAATATTGTTTGAATTCTCAATGAATATTGCTAATAATTGTAAACAAGTTATTTCTATGCATAGTTATGTTTTGAATGATTATATCTACATGAAGAAGGGATTGATCCATAGAGTTGCATAATATAGTAGTTGTTCATGGTTGTAATAGAGTTCTCCTTGTTTTTATTTATGTCTTGTTTAATGTGTGTTAAATAACTATTTTACAGACCAATTTCATTTCTAGATGGATGGAATGTTTGTTATGCATGGTTAGATGCATTTCCTTAAGTCATGAACCCTGCATATTCATGTTGGGGAAGGCAGAAGATTGTATGCATGTTGTAATCCCATAAGGAAATGATTAATAGGAATTGTTTGGATTGATAGATAATAGGGCCAAAGTCCCATAGCTGAAAAGTCCCATAGCTGAAATCATCCAAATTAAGGAGGAATATCATCGAACTCGATGGTCGAACGACTGGGATAATGCACAAGCTGAAAATTGGAAAAATGACTAAGTGTTGGCTTGTGAGAATTGGAGAAATCACGACCATTAATTTCCCGACCAGATTTAGTTTGAGCCGTTAATTTGGGTGCTAAGGTTTTGGTTTTGATATCTTAATTGCCATATAAATTATGAATAAAGTGTTGTGAATGTTGACTTCTGACTCTCGACATTAGTAGCATCAGAGTCGAAAAGTCGAAATGGTTCAATTGGAAGTTGGGTAAGCAGTGTTGGTTTTCGACTCCTGATGTCGAAATCGAGATGTTAGGTTGGTCTTGGTTGATTGTTATATGCTTCATGTTTTGACTTCCAAAGTCAAGGAATAAGAGTCGTGGAGTCGAGCTCAAAAGGAAAAAGTTGGGGTGGGGAAAATAACATGTCAAGTCGGCGGATTGAGATATTGAAGCAATTATAATGTCGAGTTGGTTATTATGCTAGGTGAAGAACCCAAGTAATCATGGAATTATTTATTAATCACCTTGCGTATATGTTTTGGGCCTTATAAAGTTGGGACAACATTGATTGAGCAATTTTTGGGCTTAGACTGATGGATTATTATTCTTGTGATCATTTAGGTTAAAGAAAAGAATGTCAGAATGGTAACGAGGAAAGAAAAATATGGGTGGAGACATTTAGATGAGCCTCTCGTCGCCTAAAAGTTCACTGAGGTGAACGGGGATGCCACAATGTAGTATCAAATCAATAAAATTTGGTAGAATGGTGGTCGAAGACATGATAGAGTGCATTAGAGCTAATGGTTTCAACGCTCGAGCTATTTGGGCCGGAACCTATATTTACAGGTGGAAAGCAAAGTTTTAGTTTCCTTACTAGGGCTATTTTGTGTCAAAACCTATAATTGTAGAACATATAATCATAAGTTTTGGGTCAAGGATGTATGGTCAGTAATTCAAATTGCCAACATAAGGTTAAAACGATTTAGATGGACAAGGATGGACAATAGTGTTGTTACCAACATGCATAAACCATTTATGCACAATTCTTTTGTTGATGCCATGTGTGTCATTACATAACTATTTATAACATGTATAATAAATGTTTTTGTGATGCAGTGAACTTGCAGCTAACCATTTGAATAGTCGTAGCAGGGGAAATAATTCCACAAGAAAATGGTAATCGTGAATGATTCCCATGATCCTTTTGAGTATGAGGAATATGTTCTTGGAGAAAATATGCAAGAAGAAAATGCAGGGACTAGATCCGATGGAAGAAGAGAGCAAATTACTCCTGATAATTTGATAGAAACACTCATGTGGAGTTTCAATAAAATATTGACTAAAGCTCAAGAAGAGCATAACCAAATTAGCACTTCCTCCTTCAAATTATCACAGATATGCAACAACAAACTAATCTAGGGTCTAACCCAAGCAATGTGGGACAATAATTGAGAAAATGCAAAGAAATTCTCTAGAATTCGCACTATAAGGAGGATCCCAAGTCCAAGAAAGAGTTATGTAAGTGGAAAGCGTAGGGTATCCTCATCAAGATTTTCTTCTAGTAGGTCATGTGATTCCCAAAGTTCTTAAATTATCCCAAGGCCTACAACCAACAGAACTAGAAGAAATAACTTCAAAAGGATTCCACAAGGAGAGATTAAGACAGAAACACCTCCCACATTTGATGGTGAAAGCAAAACATGTCAAGAAGTAGAGGCGTGGTTGTTATAAATGAAGTACTTTAGAATTCATGATTATACAAAGACTGAAAAGGGAAAAATTGGAATCTATAATCTTAATGGAAGGGATGCAATTTGGGGGGCGCATATCAGGAAAATAAAAGAGATTAGCGAAAAAAGAATTAGCTGGAGTTGTTTCAAAAGGTACTTCAAAGAAAAGTACTTTTCTGTTTAGTACTATAACAACAAGAGAAAGGAGTTTCATGCGTTGAAATTGGGATAGAAGACTATGGATGAGCCCATCCATAAATTCCTAGAATTGCTACGATATGTGTACTACATTAAGGATGAAAGAGTCAAGATTCATAGTTTCCTTGGAAGTCTTCCTTAAAATTTTAGAGAAAGAATTGAATTTGTCAACCCTCCTAGTCTTGATGAAGCCATTAGAATGGCCACCCATTGTTATTAATAGGTAAAAGGAAAATTAGAAGCTCACTCATCTTAGAAGGGAAAACTAAAAGGAAAGTTTGATCAAAAGAAGAGTTGATTCAAGACCTCATTTAAACATCATCCATGGAACTTCCTCCAAGGACAACAAGCTCAAGGTGAAAGCAAACTAGCAATAGCATCAGAGAGAGGATCATTTAACTATTGGGGTTATGGAGGAAACCATGTACTAAGGGATTGTCCACATAGAAGAGAGGACCCACAAAGGTTGCATAACTTAGAAGGAGCAGTTACATTGGAGGACATGACTAAATCAATTCCTTGAATTTATGCAGTACTGAAAAATCACCAGGAAGATCATCAATCCATGATGGTTGAGGTTGAAGGTAATATTGCTAAGCGATCCATTTTTGTTTTGATATACTCAGGATCTACTCATAGTTATACTGACCCAAAAGTGGTTGAAGTTTTTTTTCTTAGAAAGGTGCAACATGCTAAGTCTTGGCTAGTTCAATTAGCCACTGACACAAAGAGGAAGGTGAGTGAAGTGGTACTAGAATGTCCAATATAACTAAATGGACTCCTCACCAGGGTGAATTTGAATGTGTTACCCTTATGATCATATGATTCCCTCATTGGCATGTATTTTGTTATCTCCCAAAATAAAATAGATTTATTTTTGATAGTATGAAGAATTTAAATGATGCAATGAAGAATATGAAGATCAATAACAGTTTTGAAGACCTCTATTTTTTATGTAAATTTCACAAAGTTGTGGCTTCGGTGGCTTGGGCGAGGATCAGAACATCTCATTAGCCACCGAAATATGGAAGATAAATAGTAGGCGGAAGACCCCTTCGGCATATAGGCATATTGCTGTAACTTTTTTACACCATAGGAAATTTTAAAGACTACAGATCGACGATATAAAGCTAAAGGTTTCCACAGTGTCGGTGTCGAAACTTTAAAGGACTAACAATCGGCGAGCTAGTTCCCTAGGGAGCCGCAACGACGAGAAGCAAACTGACTACGGCTTCCTATCGATGATAAGAAACATTCCGATAGTGCGACAATAGATGAACACATCGACGATCCGAGGGTCTAAAGACTAACCGTCGACGAATTAGTCCTCTAAGGAGCTGCAAGGGCGGAAGATATACAGACTGCAGGTTTCGCGAGTAGATGGAAACTTCGGCGTCGGAGATGCTAAAGAATAACCGATGGTGAAATAGTTCAATGCGGAGCCGCAACGTCAGAAAGGCTAAAGACTAATCGACGACAAGATAGTTAAATGAGGAGCTACAACGGTGGGAAAATGAAGGACTACGGATCGACGAAGTTTACAACTAAACAACTCCACAGTGTCGGTGAGGCAACAGAAAAGACATCCGATAAATCAACAGAAAATCACTGCCAATCGAAGGGAATGAAAAATATGCGTCGGAGCTTGAAAATACTAACCGTTGGTGAGTTAGTCTACTAAAGACCCGCAATGGCAGAAAAAAGACAGACTGAGGCCTTCGCGATCAAATGAAAATTTCGACGATCGGAGGAACTGAAGACTACGCAACAACATCGTTCAGATAAAGGTTTCGATGCATTATTTCCTACAGCTCCCGATCGTCGATGAGTTAGTTATGGAGAACATTGATGCGTTGAGACTAGGGGAGCAGATGGGATAAAGGAAAAAGCCTTTGACTATCGATGAAGAAGCCGTCGTGATGCTAGTGATCTAAAGAGCGTCGACGCTACATAAACAAGGAGAGTTGGGGCGTCGATGGAATAGAAGACAAAGCTTTCGATCAGTGACCGCGGCGGTAAGGTAGAGAATATGTAGAAACACTGAGGCTTGGAGCGCCGAAACAATGGTAGCAGTCAGGCTTGGGGCGCCAATGTGATAGAAGAAAAGGCTTCCGATCGGCGACTGTGACAGCAAAGTTAAAAAGGTTTCGGGCGGATTGAACAATACTGGGCACTTCAGTTAGACATTGATACACTGGCTGTTGGCGGCAATCTCATAGCAAACCAGCAGTGGTGATTATCAACGACCACTTCAGCCATTAAAAGATCGTTCAGTGAACTAGATCTTCACAGTAAATAAACAAATAGTTAGCAAGGGTTTGAAGCCCTAATGAGGAAAAACTATCACTTTCAATTATTTTTTGTGTAAACAGATCTGATTTTCAAGATCTGCAAATTTTGTAAAAGGCTATAAAGCCCATGATTATTTGATTAATAAGGGTTTGATTTTGGGGATTTATGAGCCTGTTCCATTATCAAGCCTCTCACTTGGTTTATTCTAAGATATAAGCTCTTTTTTTGTGATTTGTTCAACCATCTCTTTCTTTACTGTGTTTATTGCCTGAATGTGCATTTAGTTAATTCTCAGATTTATTAAAGGGTCGATAGCTGTCATCCTATTGGTTATTTAGTGATATTTGATTTATAAACACCATCCTCAGCAGGATTTAGCCATTTATATGCATGTGTTATGTGTGTAAGTCTTCCAGCCTGATGAGTTCTCCATCCCTGCACCTTTTTGTCAAACTACTAAACAAGTTGTAACTAAAAGCCTTGTGATTGAGTGAGATTCATGCATGTCTTGAGAGTGAGAGGTTATATAGGTTATCCGGCTTGATCCAATTTAGAAAAACCCTAAAAAAGTTTAAGTTAGCAGGAATCCTCGAGCTACAACCTAGAGGAGTTTCCTGGAGTGATAACATATTTGATAGAAAAACATAGAGTCAAGGTGGATTGTAATGGGAAAGTCCTTGAGTGCATTGGCGATGAAGGAAGACCAAGAGTGGTAAAGGGACATCCTAAGCAGATTTCAGTTAAGAAAATATCAACATTACAACTCATAAGGGGTTTTATAAGGGTTACCAATTGTATTCCATTCACATATCAGATTGATCTCCTAGAAGTCAAAGGCCTCAAAATAGAAGGCTACCAGCTATTACAGGAATTTAAAGATGTCTTTCCAGAAAAATTACCAGGATTGCCACCAAAGAGAGATGTTGATTTCATAATAAATCTTGTTCTAGGGGAAACATCGGCTTCTAAGGTTCCTATAGAATGAGCACGCCAAAATTGGTAGAATTAAAGATGCAGCTATAAGAGTTGATGGATAACAAGTACATTAGGCCTAGTGTGTCTCCTTGGGGAGCACTAGTGTTATTTGTTAAAAATAAAGATGGTACCTTAAGGTTGTGTATTGATTAAATGAATATAAATAAGGTAACAATCAAGAGCAAGTACCCATTGCCCTGAATAGACGCTTTGTTTCACGAGATGAAAGGGGAAAAAGTGTTTTCAAATTTTGATTTACAGTCTGGATATCACCAAGTAAGGATAAAGGAAGATGATATCCATAAGATGACGTTCAGAATGAGATATGGTCATTATGAATTCACGGTGGTGCCATTTTGTCTCATCAATGCACCTGCCACGTTCATGTGCCTCATGAACATTGTTTTCAACAATTACTTGGACAAGTTTGTATTGATATTCTTAGATGATATTCTCGTATATTCCATAAATGAAACAAAGCATGAGGAACACTTGTGAATGGTATTGCAGGTCCTCAGAGAACATAAATTGTATGCCAAGTTAAGTAAGTGCAATTTCTATCAAAGAAAGGTATAGTATTTCAGTCACATTATTTCGAAAGAAGGAATTACGGTTGATCCCAAGAAGATTCAAGCCATAATGAATTGGCCCAATCCAAAGAATGTTTCATATGCCCTATATTATATGGGTCTTACATGTTACTACAAGAGGTTTATTGAAGTATTTTCTAGAATCACATATCCAATCACATCACTACAAAGGAGCAAAGTTAAATTTGTATGGTCTGGCAAATTTGAGCAGAGCTTCCAGCAGTTGAAGCATTTTCTTACCTGTGCCCCTATTATAAAAATTGTTGAACCATGGTGTGTACATATGCATGTATTGATGAGTTAGGCTGTGTACTTATGAAGGATGAGTTTGTAATCTATTACGAGTCTCAGAATTTAAAGGACCACGAGAGAAATTACGCCACCCACAATTTGGAGTTAGTCTCCATAGTGCATGTGCTCAATATGTGGCGACATTATCTATTGGGGAGAAATTTCAAGATCAAGACATACCACATTAGTTAGAAATATTTATTTGACCAACCCAACTTAAATGCTCGGCAAGCTAGATGGTTAGAATTCTTGTCTGAATTTGATTTCAAGATAAAGCATATGAAAGGAAAGGAGAATAATTTTGTTGATGCAATCAGTAGGAAATTTCATGCAGCATCATTGAGTTTATGTGACTCGGACCTTAACGCAAGGGTTCTTGAAGCTCAAAGTAAGAATGAAACCTACCTTCAAGTGAAGGAAAAGTTGTAGTAAGAAGAAACAAATAGGAAGTGTGAAGGATATTAGCTCAAGGAAGCTGGCCTTCTTGTACACATGGATAGGTTGTGTATTCCCAATTACATAGAATTGAAAAAGATCATCATGAACGAAATTCACCAAAAACCATACTCAGGGAATCTAGGACATCAGAAGACCATGACATCGACATGAAATCAATACTTCTGGCCTAGTATGAAGAAAGATATAGAAGATTATATCTCTAGATTCCAGTAGTGTCAGCAAGTTAAAACTAAACACCAACATCCGACATGGTTATTATAGTATTTACCCATTCCATAATGTAAGTGGGAAGTAAATTCCATGGATTTTATAAAATGTTTTCCAAGAACAGTAAGGCATCATGATTCAATCATGGTAGCAGTGGACAAGTTATCCAAGGAAGAACATTTTATTCCATTTAAGTCTACTTACAAGGCAAGTGACATAGAAGGTATATTCATGAAAGAGGTATTCAGATTGCATGGATTACCCAAGGCCATAATTTTAGATAGAGATGCAAAATTTACATCCAATTTTTGGAAATGTTTGTTTTAGGAGTTGGGAACTCAGCTGAACTTTAGTACAACATATCATCCTAAAACCAATGGCTAAACTGAAAGGGTGAACCAAGTTCTCGAAGATATGTCAAGGATGTATGTAATAGACAAGCCATATTGGAAATTGGGTGAACAGATTGTAAATTGGGCTGTGTGGTTGAATCGAGTGTGGTATGTGTTATACACCTGAATGGCACCTCTCCGTCCGAGTGCCGACATCCCTCATGTTGGCACACAAAAGGACACTTATGGATAGAGGTATGCCCAAAACACTATAGATTGGTTTATTATGAAATACATTCTTTCATCATCCACCTAGTTACTTTGTCATTTGCCTATGTTGAGATGTATTCGCGACTATCCTTCTATACAACTCGCGTATCACTTGCGAGTATCGGTTGTTACAAGTCGCGAATCTATGTATTCGCGGGTTTCCCTTATGGTAAGTCGCGAATCATTCGCGGGTTGCTCTACTACATACCTGCGAATATGTCTCAAGCATTAAAAACATAAAAACACTCGCTGATTGGAGATTAGTTAAGTTATTTAACTTAATTTCCTTAACTGCTACAACTTCCCCAACCTTCGAGAACTACCTTATTTCACCCATATAAATACAGGCCTTGGGGAGGGTGTTGATACTTACACTTGGAGAGCAAAGTTATGCTGGTGGATTGTTTACAGAAGCCTTTGGAGCAGAGAAACTCAGAATCCTTTGGTTGCAGAGGAGTTCTTGTCTCAGACGCTGGGTTGTAACCTGTAACTCTTTCCATTATTGATAATAAAGAGATTACTTCTTCCATATGTGTTTCATGTCTTGTGATTGGATAAATGTTTATATTTCAGTATAATATGTGTTTTATCTAACCTTCTTATATGTACATGAATCATCTTGTATCTGGAAGAGTGTTTCTTGACAGGTGAAAGAGGAGCAATCCTGAAGACTTTGGAAGCGGAACAGAGAGGAAGAGGATAGCAAGGATCGACCTTTGTTTAACAATTAAGTTCTTCTAACCCTCCTATTTCCTATTCTGTACTTTAGAAGTCAATTTTCTGCAAGTAATAGAGTATGTTGGTAACCCCATACCTATGGTTATTAGTTGCATAATCCTGTACAACAGAATTGGCGACTCCGTTGGGGATAGCCTAGAATGCTGTAGGTCATTTCTGTCGTCCTGACCAATTTTGCTTGTGAGTCTGTTTGTGATTTTTATCCTGGTTCTTATTTGCTTCAGCATTTGAAAGTCTTGGTTTTTTTTTTCTTGATTTTTTTTGAGAAAATTTTTATACCCATTCGCGGGTTGTCTTTCTAGACAGTCGCGAATACTGCTTTGCATTCGCGGGTTGTAATACTAGACAGTCGCGTATCATTCGCGACCTGCTCTTATACACAGTCGCGAATACTCCTGGAAATTGGGATTTTTAAGTAAGAGTTTGCTTGTTCTTTTTCTTGGTATAGTCCCTGTTTTCTGAGAAGATTTTCTTTAAGAATGCTGTAGAGTTTGTTTGAATGCCTCAGGTGATCACACTTCGTGCTTCTTGAAAGCCCTTGAGTCTTTTTATTTACTGTTTGCATTCTGAAGTATTTTGGCCTATTTGGGTAGTGGGTTAAAGTGTCTTAGTCCAGATCAGTGATCAGGGTCTTGGGCTCTGTTTTTTTTCCAGCCTGTCTTCTAACAGTAGCTGGTTGTCACTTGCCTGTGTAAGTCTGCAGTGATTCTTTGTCATTGTTTGCACCCAAGCTAGGGTTCCTAGCCTTCCTTTAGTGGTTGTCTGTTGGTTCTATCTGCTTGTTTGCTTCAGTTTGTGGCTTTTATACAGTTTATAGGTTTCAAGTTTACTCAAGTAGAGTGCATTGTAGATGCATAGTAGATTTTTGAGCATTTTTAAACGTGAAAAGAAAACATAGTTAATCTTTTGCATTGTTATTTTGCATAAGTAGTGTTTGTTTCATTTTAAAAATATAATCTCAAAATATACAAAAATATAGGCTTAGTTTCTCTTATTGTTGCATTTAATTCATCAATACATATTTGCAAGAAAATGAAAAGAAGTTTATTTTATAGTAGTAGTTTGCTTTGAATACACCTTTACTTTCGTTTGTTTCTTGTTTGAGTCAAAACACCATATAGTATATCACTCCGTTACCTCTTGAGTAAAGCACAACCCTCTAAAATAAACGCATAAATTAAAATTTACTAGTAAGTTTTTATTTTTAGGGGCCTTTCACCTACTAGCTTAGGCTAGACTTGTGGGCTAGGGAGTGTAAACTTCCCACAAGTTATAAACTCAGACGTAGTGGACCTTTCTTTAGGTAAATCCTTGACTTTATCACTGTATCTGGGAAGCTCCTCTCAAACGGGAGTTAAGCACTAGGTCGCGTGGAGGCTTGGACAGAGGAGATAACCCTCCGAATCCTTGTCAAAACATAACCCAGGACTTTTACGCATCTGGGGATTCTCTCCTAGACAGAGTTTCGGGCTCAGCTACCCTACCCATGCGTACAAGTTCGGCTGATGGCTATCCCCCCAGACTCTTGATACTGCCAAGGTAGCCTTTAGTCTCTTGTCTTTTTAGGGTTCATACCTAGGTAAACCGGAAGGTTATTTCTGGTTCACCTTGAACGGGCTTGGAAGGTAACCCTTGTTGAAAGTGTAGGAGGGCGGTGGGTGATTCCTTCGCTTGTGCCTAAGAACCACTTCAAGGACGCTAAGTAATCGTTCATCAGCTTTCTTCGAGAAAGTATATCTTTTACCCTGGTTTGATTGCTTGAGACTCTAGGAATTTTTCAGTGTATGCTCTGTGGTTTGCCTGTGTTTAGTTGACCTTAGGGTGTGATTAGTTAAATTTTCAATTCTGGAGGACCAACATTTTAGAAGGTCAAGAAGGTTGAGAAACCTTCCTCCTATCAACACATTGGAGCCTCCACCTTTACCCCAAAGGAGGAGATTAGACATAGAGGGTTCATTTGAACCTGTAGGAATAAGTGAAGTTATTGGTGAACCAGAACTCATTGCTAACCGTTTTAATCTTGACACAGTTGAGATAGACGAATTGCAGACTGACGAGTTTGCAAGAAATTTTAACTCCCCCTTGACTGATTTAAACGATCCTGTGATCGTGCAGGTTAGACCATTTGATTCACCAGTGCTAGGTGTCCCCGTGGGTAGAGTCATGTATTCTGTGGAAGAAAGTCCTTTTGTGTTCACCTCAACCCTTCCGGTTGAAGGGGTACTACTTCCCTCGGTTAGTGCCCCTAGATCTAGTTTGCCTTCTACACCTTTAACTCCAGCAAGCCGGGTGGTCCAACCACCGGTTCACTCCAACATAGGAGGTACTTCTGGTGACATGGTTGCTGGGATCCCCAGTATACCTACCATTCCTTCTTCCTTTCCTTACACTACCCAGAGTGGTCCGGTAGGATCCTCAGCATTTGTTCAAGGATACCCTTGGAATGGGGGGCATATTCCCCCATCCAGTCCATACGTAGGTCGATCTGATTCATATGTAGGAGTGCAGTTTGGGAGCAACACCTCTTATGGGCAAAGCTTCCAAACCCCTATTTCGGTCCCATACATGAGCTCTCCCTTTTCTTTGTTTAGCAGAGGGATACCTGCTCCAGTCTTTCAGACCCCTGTTTCTATGGGGACGGCCCGAACCACTTACACTGCACCTCCCACCCACAATCCTGTGGCTTACTGATGGAATCCGTTTCAAAGCAACCTTCCCACTTCACAACCGGTGGCTGGGGGAAACCCCACTTTTACCCATGGGCATTCGGGGGCAGGTCCCTCTAATCCCCAAGTTGGCACATCTAGTGCCCCGGTTAGGCCTAAAATTCCTTTTCTGGCAACTTTAAACTTGCCAGACTTGTCAAAATTGATGAATGACTCGGTGAGGCATGACCCCTTGTGGCCACCTGTTCCCACCAAGTTGCCCTCGGATATCCCTAAGTTCGAAGGTAAAGCTAGTGAAGATCCTGGGGCACATGCCACCACTTCACTTATGGTGTTCTTCCATTTCGTTGAATGAGGATTCAATTAGATTGAGACTATTCCAGAGGACCTTGACAGGTACGGCTGCAAAATGGTATATTGAATTTCCTTCTGCTGCCTTTAGTAGTTTCTGGGATTTGGATACTGCTTTCCTTAGCCACTTTCAGCTTCCGTTTCGATACGATTTCGGAATGGACTTGTTGTCTACTTTTAGACAAAACAAGGCTACCCACATCTCGGATCATATCCAAGAGTGGAGGAGGCGAAAGAGTCTTATCAAAGCCACCATTCCTCATGAGTTTCTATTAGAATGGTTCCTTAAATCATTGTTGCCATACATATTCAAGGATGTTTCCACATCAGGAGTAACGAACGAAGAAGAAGCCATACTCAGGGCCCAACAGTTAGATTTGATTTATTCACAGTCTGGGATCTTATATGAGATCATCCCTGAGGCACCAAGGCCTTCGCATGAAGCGGAGAAGCCTAAGCCTGGACCCCATGCCGATGGTGTGGTTGGGTCCATTAACACTCCCACTGTAGAATCTTTGACTAAACAACTTCACCAATTATCTGTCAAGCAGTCTACGGCGGAGACAACAAAGGCTGCCCCCTCTCCCCAGAATGCAAATGTTTTTGCACAAACTTCTCAGAAGGGCAATTAGCAGCCCGACGAGAAGAAAAAGAAGGGTAAAATGGGAGAGGGAAACCAAAACAAGCCAAATCCTGCAAACAATTCTGATGGGGGCAAAAAAGAAAAGAAGAAGGTCAAGTTCCCTTGTAAGTTGTGCCAAGAGGACCACCTTACTCACCTTTTTCCCCTTATGGATCAATCCCAGAAGCTGCTTAAAGCTCAACAACCAGCTGTCCCGAAGGATCCTTTTCCCCAAGGACAAAACACTGCTTCAGCTTCTAATGTAGCAGGGGGCACTCAAACTGCCCCTGACCCTAATTATATCAACATGGTTCGATCTTCGACTTTGTTGCAAACCAGGAACAAAAAATACGAGAACGAGACTCTTGAGAATGGTAAAGTTGTAGGTGAACCTTCCAACCCTCTCACAATAGAGAAACCTGCCGAAACTATGCTGAAAATACCGAAAGGTGTTTTCAAGAAGACCTTGCATAACCCCAATGTTAGGGCTGCTTCAAACTACTCTGTGGTTGAAGATTTAGCTCAAACCCCGTGTGCATGTCAGCTTTAGAGGTGTTACAGAGTTGTCCCGCCCAGCGGGATGCTCTCTTAGCAGCTTTAGGTAGCATGGATTCTTCGAGTCTCATGGCGAAATTCAATTTATCGGATGTCAAAATTCACCTGGCTTACCATGTAGCCCTATCAATAGATGTCGTCCATGGTGGTAAGAACATTGGAAGGGCAGTTGTTGATGAGGGAGCCTCTACATGTGTTATGTCCCTGGCCTACTGGAAAGCTCTTGGATCCCCAGAGCTGGTCCTATCAAACACTTTACTTACTACTTTTGATGGAAGATCCTTCCATCCTCATGGTATCCTGCCAGCTTTTGAGATTAAGTTAGCAGGCAAAACAGTGTCTGTTGAAGTAGAAGTGATTGATGCTCCCTTGGACTACAATTTGCTTCTGGGAAGGAATTGGACTTATGCAATGTCTGCTGTTGCGTCGGCTGTTCTTCGTGTCGTGGTTTTTCCACATGAGGGCAAGTTGGTTACTATTAAACAACTTGATTTTACCCGAAAAGGCCGTTTAGAGTCTAAGGATTCCACTGTACCATTGGTTGATCAGGCCAAACCTGCTGCACAGAGCTTGGGGGCTGTAATGTACGCATCATTAATGGGCACATTCGATCTTCCAGCCCCGGTGAACTACATTGGTTCTACTACTATGGGGAAGTCCATCGCTACGGTTGTTGATAGGACTGATCCTTGGGTCCTCCCAACTCCCCATGAACCAGAAGTGCCCTTATCGATAGTGGAGGTAGCTTATCAAGCCATCACTGAAACCACTGTTGATCCCATTCTAGATCCTCTAGCAGTCTCAAATGATCTGGAAGAAGTCTATTTTCCCGCATGGGTAGAAAACTCTTTACATTCCATAGATTGCTTAGATACAGTTTTACCTTCCGATGAAGCTATTCTGGAAGCCATGAGTGGACGTGATAAGATTTGTGAGGATCTTCATCATCGATCCTATTTTCTGCCAGATCTAAGCAAGATATAAAACCAAGAGTTTAAAGTGAGACTGTCAGATGATATTGAGGTACCACTACTACATTTCGACCAAAAATGACGGCAGTATTATCGGATTTTCGACACTTCCCTGTCGCATGTACGACACTATGATTTTTTTTAAGCGTCGAAAACTTGTCGTCAGTTATCCGACATCTTTCGAAACCATCGGTTAAGCAACACCTCAGTTTACCGTCTGTTAAATGTAAAGCGTCGGTTAAGCGACATAATAGCTTCGACGGTAGTGAATTTTTTTTGAGAAAATAACCTTCATGCTGTCGGTTAAGCGACAGAAAGGCCGTCGATTAAGCGACGGTAGTCAATTTAAAAAAAAAAAAATAACCTTCATTTCGTCGGTTAAGCGACAGCTATAACCTTCATGCCGTCGGTTAAGCGACGGATATAGCCTTCATTTCGTCGGTAAAGCGAGAGTTATAAGTGTTGCTTAATCGACGCCTGTGTGTGTTTAAAAAAAAAAAATACAAAAGCATGTGCAGTGCATACTTTACTAGAGATCTTTTACAAAATGTCCATCTAGTAACTAATGCCAATCAAAATAATGTGAATATTGACGATGCAATTGTGTGTGCATAATGTTACCCATATCCAAGTATAAGGAGTACATTAATTAGCTATAACCATGCAAGTTGATACAAGTAAATAACATATGTCAAATACTACAGGTATAGTTAGTGTTGTAATGTATGGAGAAGCTTACTGTTCTGTTCTATCATTACTACTATAACAAGGATATCAGATTAGTAATGGTGATACTACATCAGTATTGGTAATGTTGATCAAGCATGATACCTATCTAGCTTAATTAACTAGGTACTTGTACTCCACTTCATGATTACACTGGTGAAATGAGCAATACATATCGTTCTTTCCATAATTGAGCTTGATTGAGCTCAGTTCTTAGCTGAATGCTTGTAAGTCTCCCAGCTGTATGCTTACTTATATAGTAGGAGTAAGTTAGCTTTCACTATGATGTAGCTGTTATTCTACTCTATTCAACTATGTGTTTATCCGTATAGAGCTTACATATCCATATTAACTCACATATGGTTAAAGATAATGGTAATCACTCATTCCAATCACACTTAGTACAAAACATTATGTGGTTTCACTAATGGTGCTTGTGTTTCCATAAGAGATACATGCTGTATTACGTTGATACTTAAAAATCACTAGTACTAATCAGCTTAGTAAGAACCATCATAACTAGCTTATACTATCCATTATGTTCGAGCATCATTGATTACTAGAAGCTTACTAGTTAAGATCAGCTTACAGCTTGGAGGTTATGTTTGAATAGTGGTAAGTTAAACATGACCCTTGTAACTATCAGTATAAGTACCATTGTATTCATTACTTAAACTTACTGCTTTTATTACACTTATTTGTTAGATCTGTTCCCATTAAGAGCTGTAATCATATAGGTAACTAAGACTATGTATTAAGCAGCTTACTGTTAGTTAGGGTAGTACTAATGGTAAACAAGCATAAGCTTATATGGTTACAACTGCTTTGAACTAGTACATGATCATTGAGTTAGTAGAGTAGCTGGTATCCATAATAATCATGAACAAAGAGAGAAACCCTTGTAATGATAAGGGAAATTAGAGCTATTGTAATAAGTAAGCATAAGTACTATCACCTTATCGAAGCTTAACCTAATCATCTCTACATAATAAAGCACTTACCTTTATAACACTACAAGGTATAAAAATCATAAGTATACCATAACCAAGCAAGCTCATCTTAACCAATGGTTACCTGTAAGCTCAATACATATTGGTAATATTTCTATCCCTAATCATTGCCCTTACTCTAAACTGAGCTAATAAAAGCATACTAGTCATTAACATGGACTGTGTTTTCCTAATTAGTACAGAGTTTATTCCACTATTCCTAAGCATAGGATCATAAGTATTGCTGTATCCTGCTAATGTATAACCTTAATATGGTATGAACCTTACTTTATACAGTACTTTATTACTACAAATATGTAAGAGCTACTACTTAAGTGATATGGTTGGTACTAGTTACCTTATTCCCTTAATTAGTTACATGACTAATTACCATTGTTACATTCTACTCATATCTGTTACAGTACAGGCTCTATTTCCATATGTTCCAGGTTAAACTCATATAAATTACTAGAGTGTGTGTATAGATTCAAGCACAGTAAGCAATGATACTGATGTGTGATCTCTACTCTATTCCCATAATCTTCACACTAGTAATTCACCTAATCACTTGTTGTAATGCGAGTAATAGAGATACTACACTATTCCTGGAAATTAGTAACATGAGATAAGTAAACACTATAAGCTAACATGTAATCAATGTTTAAACTCTTATCCTATTCATGGATCTACGTATTTTACCTAATTATATATAACACGTGATTCTGATAGAATGTGAATTAGCGGGATAATCAGGTGTGTAAGGATTACCTCCTTTCGGAAAGCAGCTAGTTCTTCCTATTCTAGGAGCTATTCTCGTAAAGTTTCTTTATTCCTATTGGTGGCTGGCGGCGTTGTCCTGGCTTTTATCCTCCTAAGAATCCCATTGATTGTTGGGATCCAGGTTG